>OY755246.1:31364817-31747317 GCA_963576725.1 Azorinus chamasolen | reverse complement strand
TGGAAAGTGCTCATTCATAATTTTCAATGAATGACTATTGCACTAGGCGATAAAAGCTCGCTTTCCAACTGTCGATGGCGCTTGGGTCCCATACGTCACTTCCACAGCTGCAATTATGAATTAACACTTTGGATGCTGGAGAAACCCGTCTGAAATACGTGCACAGACAGTGTAGATCCAGACTAGAACCCACTAACCCCATGTCTCATTTAGATCAAAATCGTTTGACAGTTAATCTCTCTTTTTTTAGGAAAATAGAATTATATTTAAACTTTGAAACAATTATCAGACGACATTTATAGCATACGACCATATCTTAGCATGTAAAGAGTGAAATTCCCTCCATTCAGAAACTTGAAGAGCTCTTGAATGGTGAGAGGAAATCATAGTCAAAAGAGGTCTGTTCGCGTCCATGTGATTATCTAATAAACTATTTCCCAGATTAAGCCATGACCATTTCAGTGCGTGTAACGAGCCAGTAATGTCATTGAAAACAGTGTAGACCTGGATGAGAGAACTCCCAAAGGAGCCGCCTCTGATCAGGGTCTGTACTGTTTGATATGTTACACTTTTTCTCTAAAAATCACTGTATATTCATAGCAATCTAGACCTGTTTGAACTTTGGAATAGGCCATTTGAAAACTCAGCGTTTAACCCTTTCCCTCATAGAAACGTGTTTTCACGCATCTGCAAACAGAGTAGACCAAGATCAGACGGCTCCTAGAGGAGCCGTCTGATCAGGGTCTGCTCTGTTTGCTTATGGAATTTGATAGATCTGTGTCTTTACTTTCTAAAATAGCTACAATGCACCACCTTCCAGATTTTATTATAAGTGTTTTGTTCATGAATATTCAATGGGTATTAAAATTTGGACTAAACATAGAACAGGGAAAGGTTTGAAGGGTATAGCGTGTTACGGACTAGTTTATGGTTGTCTTTACAACCACTTTGGCTCAAAATGAGACGCGGATTAATTCGGGTGACTTAAACGTTCAGTCGGTCAGATGTGACACCGAATTATTCGACGGTTCATCTGGATACAATCTGACATTCGTTCAGCATATTTGAAGCAAAAGATCTTTAATACCTCCCTGTTCTATGTTTAGTCCAAATTTCAATACCTACTGAATATGCATGGGGAAAGTAGTAACAATGAAATATAGGAGGTAGCCATTTTAGAAAGTAAAGAAGCATATCTTTTAAATTCCATTAGCAAACAGAGCAGACCCTGATGAGCCGGTTCCTATAGGAGCCGTCTGATCTGGGTCTACTCTGTTTGCAAATACGTGAAAACACACTTATATGAGAGGGTCCCTTACATGATGAAAACAATATCTGCTCAAAGTTTGATCAGATGTAATTTGTACTATTTCCGATTTGTTCAGACTTTTGAGAAACTTTTGACTGAATTCCAAACAACATGGGTCCTAATGTTTCGCCGAATTACTCGGTGTCGCATCTGGATCCATGCTGATTGCAAATTTGCGAATCAAGTCAAAAAGGTTAATACGAAACAGGTCAGATAAGGTCTGGTTAGCTCCCCCACTCCCCTGGCCTATGCGGATGAGACTATACATGTATAATAATTAGAGGTCCAGACAAGATGCGTAAGTTTAAACATTTTCAAGAATGCCTCATTTATTTCTCCACCAATCCGTATACTGTAACCACTCTTTAGAACAAAGGAGTCTTAAAAAGCAGGTGGTTGCTTAATACATGGCAAAAGTGATGCAGAAAACGTGAGTTTTCGGCCTGCATTACTTTTTACCTGCATTAAGCTGTCAACTGCCTTACAGACGCTTTTTGATGACCGCTTAAGGCAGGTTCTACTGTATGTATTTCATTTTAGCAAAACACCAAAGACCCACTTTTTGTTCGATTCTATCAATTAATCCTTACCTCGTTGTGAAAAAAATATGTCTGCACAAGTTTTGATCTGGTGCTAGTTTGACTACTTTCAAGTCGAACACATTTTTGAAAATCTATTGACCGAGTGTCAGTCAGCTTGGATCTCCTAATGAGACGCGGAGTTACTCTTATTTGGATACAAGTTGTTTGGAAATGTTGGACGGGCCAATGGCAGGAGGGGGTTAACCCTTTACGAAGTGAATATTTATGGGAGAAATAATGACATCATGAAAATTCATTAGCTGAATTTTTATTTTGGCATTTGTACACTAGACGCTTTAGCTCAGGCAGAAACTGTAGAATAATATTAATATATATCATAAGCAAACAGAGCAGACCTTGATCAGATCTACTCTGTTTGCAAATGCGTAAAAAGCGTTCACATGAGGAAATGGGTTAATGTTAATCCAATGCATAGTGTTGATAAGTGTGAAATTTTACGACCCGGTGATAACAAAATGCAGTAGAACCACTGAAACAATAAGCATGGGTATCTTTAAAAAGAAAGGGGTTGCTTAGTGCAGGATGGAAGTAACGTTTGCCCTACATTGAGCTACCATCTAACTAGAAGATCAAATTAGACTTCTGTTTGGAGGTCGCATTAGAGGGTGTTTTTACTGTATTGTTTTCAATTAACATTTTACCACGTGACTATTCATGTACACTCGACTGACATTGTGAAGTTTGATTGGCTGGGTTTTATAATGGCATTGTGATCAGTATGACACCAACTGTAGAATCAGTATGACACCAACTGTAGAATCAGTATGACACCAACTGTAGAATCAGTATGACACCAACTGTAGAATCAGTATGACACCAACTGTACAATCAGTATGACACCAACTGTAGAATCAGTATGACACCAACTGTAGAATCAGTATGACACCAACTGTAGAATCAGTATGACACCAACTGTAGAATCAGTATGACACCAACTGTAGAATCACATCTACATTACTTCAATAGCAAACAGAGCTGATCCTGACCCAACGGATCATACAGAAGTCGTCTGGTCTGTGTCTACCCTGTTTGCAAGGCATTTAAATCTTACCTACATATAAAAACCTTTTCACGCATTTGCAACCAGATATGATATAGATGTGATTTTACAGTTATTGTCAACGAAAACAAATTCTATGAAAACACTACATTATAAAAAATCAGCTAATAAATATTCATTATATACATGTATGTCAAATATAATTATGATAATAATGAATAGTGAACAGGGAAATGGTTAACCCTTCGCTTGTTATTCACTCAATATACCTACCTGTAAATAGTGAAGACCCAGATGAGACAGCTCCTGCAGGAGCTGTCTCATCAGTGTCTGCACTATTTACAAGTTGATTGTGCAACCAGTGCACTCCACAGCAGTGACTGCACAGCGAAATACTTGTACACAGTGAAAATATACGTAATTATACAACAGGACATGGGTAAAGAAGGAGAAATGTATTTGAAAATTCAGCAAGAGAAGGGTTACAATGTGTATCGTTGTTCAAAGCAATGGGTTAACCTCTTCCCTGATCAATATTCATGTTAGATGTCGTGACATCACGAATATTTATTAGCTGATTTTTTTATAATGTAAACTATTCAATGGAATTATTTGATTCGGCAAAAAGTGTAGAATCAGTTCTATATACTGCCAAAAGCAAACAGAGCAGACCCTGGTCACACAGCTCCTATAGGAACCCTCTGACCTGGGTCTACTCAGTTTGCACAAGCTCGAAAAGGGGTTTATATGATGGAAAGTGTTAACTGTTTGCTAATCATGCTAGTGTTGCAGATAGTTCAGCTGATACCGGACTGACTTACGTAAACCTTTCAGTCCATCCGTCGCTTTGCAGCTGGTTGCTTCAAACTCTGAATGAAATTTCGTCCACAGTCCTCAAAACACCTGCCCGCAATGTCGCGTGTAATTCGCGTTATAAGCGTCTAATTATAGTTGTCTTTTGTACTTCCGGATAAAACACTTTCCGAAAATAGATTTAAAAAAACTGAGAATGCTGAAACTATGAAACTGGGATACTGTTGAAACAGCACCATGGTGACCCTGAACCTGCCATATCTGTAAACAGTTTCGATTCGACATCAGATGCCAAGTAACGTTGAATTGGACCAGGATCCAAGCTGTTCAACACGGAAACCAATAGTATAAAATAACTAACTGATTCGGAAGATTTTAATATTAAAACAAAGAAACGTTTGGAGTGACTTAAAACTTCACATCAGTTTCGGGGTTAATGTTGTCGACAGTTGCTAGACTGGTGAAACGAGATAGAATTGCCCTAAAAATACCTGCAATGGGGTTTAATTGAGCGGAGAAACAAACGTATCATATGACCAGATTATACTATATCAATATCATGGAACAAGATTCGATAATTGGACAAAAAGACATGTGACAATTAACTCTGGGCATGCTAACAGTGGATTTGTGATAACGTCTGAAAACAGTGTGGATCCAGGTGAGACGTATACACACAGGCTCCAGGTGAGACGTCTGCACACAGGGTCCAGGTGAGACGTCTGCACACAGGATCCAGGTGAGACGTCTGCACACATGATCCAGGTGAGACGTCTACACACAGGATCCAGGGGAGACGTCTGCACACAGGATCCAGGTAAGACGTTTGCACACAGAATCCAGGTGAGACGTCTGCACACATGATCCAGGTGAGACGTCTGCACACAGGCTCCAGGTGAGACGTCTGCACACAAGATCCAGGTGAGACGTCTGCAAACATGAGTCAGGTGAGACGTCTGCACACAGGATCCAGGTGAGACGTCTGCACACAGGCTCCAGGTGAGACGTCTGTACACAAGATCCAGGTGAGACGTCTGCACACAGGCTCAAGGTGAGACGTCTGCACACAAGATCCAGGTGAGACGTCTGCAAACATGAGTCAGGTGAGACGTCTGCACACATGATCCAGGTGAGACGTCTGCACACAGGCTCCAGGTGAGACGTCTGCACACAAGATCCAGGTGAGACGTCTGCAAACATGAGTTAGGTGAGACTTCTACACACAGGATCCAGGTGAGACGTCTACACACATGATCCAGGTGAGACGTCTGCAAACATGAGTTAGGTGAGACTTCTACACACAGGATCCAGGTGAGACGTCTGTACACAGGATCCAGGTGAGACGTCTGCAAACATAAGTCAGGTGAGACGTCTGCAAACAGTTTAGGTAGGACGTCTTATCGCTATTAAAAGGATTAGGGTTAGGGTTCCCTAACTCGCTTGAAAGCTTGAGAGGTTTTCTTACAAATGTGAGGACAGCTTATAGCAGTCTCCTAAGTAACTTACGTGTCAACAGCAAAAGTTTTGGTAAGTGAAGGATATTGCATGGTCTATATGCTGATTGTTCAATCAGAACAACAGCTAAACACCCTTACTCAAGCACTGAAATCGGCATTTCTCCACCAAACCCAATACTGCGACTACCACTCTTTAGAATCGTCTCCATGAAGAAAAACAGTTGTTTTTGAAAATTGTTCAATTTACCATCTTAGCTGGACCTCTGTAAATGTTAGTACATATAGATATGATGTAAATGCCACATATTGTCTCCAGTGTAGGACCTGTTAGATATTATACTCTTATAATATTTCTAGAAAGCATCATGCATCCCTTATGATAAAATGGTTTATTTTATCCATTCCCAGTGCCAGGAAAGTTTGTTCATTTATACCATTGTCGCCAATGCGCGTAATATCTGAAATGTGTCTAAATTCCTGTACAACAAAATGTCCTGTCAATTCAGCCTGAACTTTGTGGTGGTGGTGGCTTGGCTTAGCGGTTGAGCGTTGAGCTGATAACCCAGCGGTCCGGGGTTCAAATCCCGAATAAATGTACAGTCGGTTGAGTGGTCATTCGGACTGAAAGCAGACTGAAAGTATTAGGCTATCACAATCGCGACAACAGTGATACAATATGGTCATGTCCGGACGATATCGCACCCGGGGATATAAACTATTCAATATTTCTCACTCATACTCTTATTTTGTTTGCAAATACAATGTAGTATGCATGTGAATGATCTCAGACATCCATTGCTCATAATACCATTCAGTGATATTCATGTATTATTATTCTTAGCAAATATTCATGGAGTGTCTTATAGTACAAAAGTCTTACGCGTGCGCGCGAACGCACGCACGCACTTAAACACAAGAAAAGGCACAAGACAAACATAAACGTATGGGTGACAAGGTGAGTACCGCCTTGGAACGGTCAGTGGCAGACTCACCAGTGGGCGTTTAAACGAGTATGTGCACGATCTTAAACCTTTGCCCGGTGTTCCGCCAAAACATAGCTTTTGAAAACATCTTTGATCCAGATCAGATGCCGAGTAACTCGACGTCTAATCCGGATCTATGCTGTCCGGCACTCGGTCAATAATTATTGTTTCCCAACGTTGGGTGAAATCGGACACTTTTAAAATGACGCAGATGACAGTTTCGGCAGACAACATTATTTGCAGCAGGCGAGGGGCTAATTACATTTAATAACTTGTCAATTCTTAACAGTAACAGTCCCACTTACTTCCAACACTGATGGGGAATTGTATATCGTGTTTTATTGTATGCGTGTTTTGAGGGTCTCATGGTAGATTGACCTGGTCAAATGTGTTCTCATAAAGTCGTTATTATCATCATTAAACCCGTGAAACCGGTTTAAGGCCGTCCTAACCTCACATTTGTATCAGTCACCCTAGTTAAACGAACGGTGTGAATAAAGGTATCCCCGCCAGACTTACCCACAACATAAAAGACGGTCAACACAGGACAATATGTAAAACATAGCATTAAAACAACTGAAAGTCTGTCAAATATAAGTACATCATGAATATTGAGTAACCTTTTCCCTCATATAAACGTGTTTTCACACATCTGCAAACAGAGTAGACCCAGATCAGATGGCTCCTATAGGAGCCGTCTGATCAGAGTCTGCTGTTTGCTAATGGAATTTGATATATCTATTTCTTTAGTTTCTAAAGTGGCTACAGTGTTTCATCTTCCATATTTCATTAGAACTATTTTGCCCATGACTATTCAGTTGGTATTGAAATTTGTTATAAACATAGAATATCGAAATGGCTAAATATGTTATATATTGGCAATGAACACTGGTATTTTTGGCCATGGTATGAACTGTAGAACCAGAGCTATATCGTGGTATATGCAAACACAGCAGACCCTGGTCAGAGGGTTCTGTAGGATCCATCTGATATAGGGCTACTCTATTTGAAAAATGCGTGAAAATGACTTTATATGAAGGAAAGGGTAAAACACATTTCCGGCGATTTGCAACTGTGAAAAATGAAGCAGATGACAAATATGTTAGACGACAATTAAACAGTACTAAGGGATCATATCCGTTTTGTGGTTACCGGGTAAAGAAAGGGTACAACTCGGGAGCAGGACCGCGTAGGTATACAGAGAGATAGGGAACAGCTGTCGCGCTGCTGGCCTAAGATATGTGTGGGAAAATACCTACAAACAGATCGCTAATTGTAGGTAAAACTCATAATTCAGGTGACATGTTGGATCGCAGATGGCCGCTCTCTTTTTAGCCGGTACAGCTGACATTCGATATCAGTGTCGTCTGTTTCAAATAAAAACGTCGTCTGCTCAACAATATCGTCTGCTTTAATCTGAAGTCTGATATGTGATATGTAGTCTGTCACTGCATGAATTCTTCAGCTTAGCTACGAAGGGATATATATTAAGTCTTTACCTGATGAATATTCATGTAAGGAGTTATGACATCATCACTATCTACTAGCTGCATTTTATAATGGTATATGCAGACAGTTTGTGGCACTGTTAATAACTGTGGTCAGATCTATATGACTCAATAAGCAAACAGTGTAGACCAATGACAAAGGCGTCTAAAGGCGATACTATCAGATAAAGGAGTAATATTTGCAAGCAGATTGGATCCTAATGAGACACCTGACCCCAGGAATATGAAACTTTTGAGTCTGACTCTGAGTTCATTTTTTAAGTATCTGATTGGCCAGAGTTTGAGCACGCTCACAATCTGACCAATCAGATGCTTGGGAATAATTGAATACTCAAGCAAATGGTTTGGTCAGGCTCTGCACTGTTTGTCATGTACAATACATTGAAGACGATATCCCTTTCCTCTGTGAATATTCATGTAAGAAATAATGACATCATGAATATTGATTAGATTAATGTGTTATAATAACACACTGACACAGGAATTTATGGTCATGACAGAAGATGTAGACTCATACCTATATTATATAATAAGCAAACAGAGTAGACCCTGATCAGATGGCTCCTGCAGGAGCCATCTGATCTGGGTCTACACTGTTTGCTAAGGCATAGAAAAGCGTATTTATAGAGTACATGTAAACGGTTAATAGTGAAAGGACTCTGTCGTTAGAAAAAGAATGGACAAGTCCACTCTGATGATTCAGCGTTGACAGAGTAAAATAGTTCATATAAAACATTGAAGTTGACGAGTAAATCTTCATGAATATTCATGTAAAAATAAATTAATGTATGAATATCAATTAGATGATTTGGTTTGTTGGTTTTTTATTCTGGCGTATTACACGAAAACTTTTAGTCATTGGGGAAACTATACAATCAGCCCTATATTATTTCTTAAGCAAACAGTACAGACCCTGATCAGCTGACTCCTACAAGAGACGTCTGGTCTGGACCTTCTCTGGTGAAAAAGGTTTTCAAATCTGGCACGTAAATGGTTATTAACTATTTGGGCGTGGGAAACGAGTGCACTGATATTTGTAAACATTGGATGTTATGTAATGATATTAATTCTCGTATGCTTCATATCTCAACCTATACAAAAACATCGTTTGTAGATAAATAGATAGACTTTATTTGGTAATAAGGCATTTAGCCCAACCAACCACATACTGATAGCATATAGTCACATAGTCTACAATCGTGACACAAGAAAATGAAAATAATAACTAGAAAGGTAAAGATAATTTACCAACTCTAATACACGTGAGAGAATAGCAAAGGTCAATTATAAATTGTGTCTCCTTTTTAGCAACATTTACATACGAACACAGTTAATTTCCTTAAATTATTTTCATTCAATTTGATATGAAAAAATCAACGTATCAGATCGATACAACTTTGAATAAAGAAATTAAAGAAACGCCCACTCTTAAACCTTCAAGCAGACTAAACTATGTCCAACCGACGACACAGCTGGCACTGAAAGGGTTGGTTCTTAAATGTCTACGGCCCTTTGCAGTACGTTAGGGGCCAGATGAGACGCAGACACCTGTTTGGCATCTTATCAGAATTGTTTGACCGTTTACTTCATGAATATTCATGAAAGAAATAATAATAATTATCATGAATATTAATTTGATTATTTTTAATACAGATTCATGAACACAGGAAATTTTGACCTATATGATAAAAACTTAAGAATCAAATTAATATAACTTCCATGAGCAGATAGAGCAGACCCTGGTGAGACATCTGGTTTGGGTCTACACCGTTTGCAAAGGCGTATAAAGGTGTATGTATGGGTTAAAGGGTTAACTGTCTGGCACTCTGACGTCGTTATTTACAAAAGAAATGAAAGAAAGATGTTCGTTGACAACTGAAGCAGATGGCAATATTTGCAAACGAAAAATATTATAATGCAGAAAGAATGACTTTATCTTCTAACAAATTAACTCAGCAAAACAGTGTGAAGCCAGTTGACACGCCGCGAAATTTAGCGTCTCATCTGAATCCAAACTGTTTGACACTCTGAAAAGAAATTAAAGAAAAATCTACTTTGACACATGAAGCAGAAAAAACACCTTAGCGAACAAAATGTATTTGGCGACGAAAGGATTAAGAAATTAAATCTGATGACACCGAAACTTAGTTCTCTCGGTAACCGCGAATTGAGTGGTATTTACAAACAGTTTGGATCCAGATGAGACGACGAGTAACTCGATGTTTCGTCAGTATCCAAGCTATTTGACACTTGTCTGTATCCAAGCTATTTGACACTTGGTCAATAGTTTCTCAAAAGTTATCGAATGTGAAACAGTCAGCTTGCACTTGATCCATGTTTAAGGAGACGTTGTGTTTACAGAAGGGTAACGGTTAACCCTTTACTAGATATAACTCCTGTTTGCACTTTACAAACTATGTAGACCCAGATCAGACGGCTCATACAGTAGCTTGCCATGGTAAGAAATCCATTGTTCATGATGATATTCAAAAATCAGCTATTGGATTTCAATTAGTCCTTATTTCTGACATGAATATTCATGCAGTAAAGAGTTACTACATTCCACTGTAGGCAAGCTGATGTAGGTATGGCCCTTACAGCTGTTGACACGCTCTGTGGGCTCTCTCGGTGTGGGAAAATGTCATATAAGGAAGCAGTGACAAGCAGCTGCTGGCTATCGTATCGTTATCTACGTTCCTATTTCAATGGCTGACTCAAAACAGATTTTATTAACTTTTTCGCTGCAAAGCAATGTCGATTGCACTATCTGTCGCCTGCTTCGTGTTTTTGTGGTTTCTGTTTATTTTTTTTCAAAACATTTACATGACATCCTATCTGGATCCAAACTGTTTGCAAAAGTAACCACAGATTGGCGATCGTAAACGAAGGAGTTAAAACTGAACATTAACTTTTTGTCTGACAAGGTGCATTGAAGATATACTTTATTAACTCTATCTTCATTTCCTGTGTTATATTTGTCTTTTTAAAATGACAGTATGTGCTTGTAACGCATTTTAACCCTTTCGGTGACAATTTCTAATTGTCGTCTGCAATCCAAGTTTGTTAAATAATTCAGTAAAATAAGGAAAGAAGATAAATAAATGCAAATTTCAAACGAATAAAGCACATAAATATATAGAAATAGAGATTGAGACAAATAGTGAAGTCTGATCTGGGACTGCACTATTTGTCGTGGTGCATTTATGCGACTGCGGTGGTGAAAGGGTTAAAATGGATAAATAATACATAAATCATTTGTCTACATGCTAAATAGAAGTATGTCACAAGAAAACCAATTAAATAAACGCTTAAGAAGACAAAACTATCATGTGCTTGATGCTATAGATCCCAATTTTATTCGCCAATGTACAGTAAAATCTCTCTAAACCGGAAGTCTAGTTGAGAAGAATTTAGATACTTTCAGGCAGGCGGCCGATTAATGTCTAGGAGCTATCTGCATGACTTACACGCTGCATTAAGCTGTCACCTGTGTCCATGACTGATATTTATACTACACGTTTTGTCAGGTTTAGAGAGGTATTAGTATCTAATTGGGTTGCAATACTCAACAAAACTATAAGGGTCGACGAAAACGGGCTACTTTGTATCACAAGGACTTTTTGTGATATGAGTTCAAATTGACAATCTTCATAATAATGATCGAACATAACACATACCAAGTTTTATGTTGTTATTGAAATTATACATTTATTGTTAGTACTATTACTTTCAAGTCTATACAAAAAAGCATATATTTTCAATAACGTTTTTCACTCTTATGAATTTTGTCAATTTGAAGTTATATCGAAACAATTGCACATGTGAGTCTCCATCGATATTAATAACATTTTGTTCGAATAGTTACGAAACTAAAACGCAACCAGAATAAATACTAACATATCTAAAAATAACATCTAGAAATAACATCTAGAAATAACATCTAAAAACAACATCTAGAAATAACATTTAGAAATAACATCTAGAAATAACATCAAGAAACAACATCTAGAAATAACATCTAGAAATACCATCTATCTAGAAATAACATCTAGAAATAACATCTAGAAATAACATCTAGAAATACCATCTATCTAGAAACAACATCTAGAAATAACATCTAGAAATAACATCTAAACATCTAGAAATGACATCTAGAAACAACATCTAGAAATAACATCTAAAAATAACATCTAGAAATAACATCTTGAAAAACATCTGAAAATGACATCTAGAAACAACATCTAAAAATGAAATAACATCTAGAAATAACATCTAGAAATAACATCTAGAAACAACATCTAGAAATAACATCTAGAAACAACATCTAGAAACAACATCTAGAAACAACATCTAGAAATAACATCTAGAAATAACATCTAGAATAACATCTAGAATAACATCTAGAAATAACATCTAGAAATAACATCTAGAAACAACATCTAGAAATAACATCAGAAATAACATCTAGAAATAACATCTAGAAACAACATCTAGAAATAACATCTAGAAACAACATCTAGAAATAACATCTAGAAATAACATAGGGTCTTCGATATCAAACGTTTTGTCTTTTTCATTCGATCTTCTTTCTTCCGTCATACTTCTTTTAAATCAATAAACAAACGATTTATGTAATTTTAGGCATATTTTAAATGCGTTGAATGTAGAGACTATAACTTTAACAGTTACAACACTGAATCGGCAGTGTGAAATACATGTAGTCCATCAATGTTTAACTATATAGAGTCCACTGAGTATGATTACGGAATTACAATCTGCAGAAACCATGGGCTGAACCACCAATTGTATGCCGATGACTCACAATTATACCTATCCTTTAAGCCCAAGGACATTTCCTGTCAACAAGAAGCTTTTTCACGAGTTGAGAACTGTCTCAAAGAAATAGTCTCTTGGAGTCACCAGAACATGCTGAAGCTTAATACTGACAAAACCGAGGTCATCCTGTTTCATACAAAAACACAGTAGTACCTGAAGTGATTAATGTGAAAGTCGGACCCTCTAAAATCAAGCCATCATCTCGGTGCATGGCTCGATTCGCAAATAGATATGACATCACACATCAATTCCGTGTGTAGGTCTAGTTATGCACAGCTCCGACGAATAGGTCATATAAGAAAGTACCTCTCACCTGCTGCTACCAAGACTTTGGTGAACTCTCTGATTACATCAACAATAGACTACTGCAACTCATTGCTGCATGGAATTTCAAACAACACACTGCGGAAACTTCAAAGTCTTCAAAACACAGCAACTCGCATCATAACCAGGACTCCCCGATATAATCATATCACGCCGGATTTGAAGAAACTTCCCTGGCTTCCGGTTCAGCATAGGATTGAATTCAAAATTCTGACACTTACGTATAAAGCCAAGCACAAACAATCCTACAAGTACATTGTCGACATGCTTGACGTGTACAGGCCCCGCAGAGAATTAAGATCAGCAAGTAGTTCCTTGTCGTTGGTTGCACCAAAGAGTCGTAAGGTAAAATACGGTGAGAGAAGTTTCATGCATGCAGCTCCGAAACTCTGGAATGCTCTACCATCGGGGATTAGAGATGCAAGCTCACTGGCGTGTTTCAAAAGATCTCTGAAAACGCATTTCTTCAACATATATTACTAGGACAGTTTAGAAAGCGTAGCTAACAATCATCAATTATCATAACTGCTGCATTAGCCACAGCGTGTTGATCCTGTCACTCCCTTATGACTGTGAGACATTTTAAACCCCATTTTCAAACACAATTCTCCACAAATGGAGAAAAATAAAATAAAAACTTAGAAATAAATAAAGGAACAACAAAAACCCCATCCATATTTTTATGGATTTCTAGGGAATCCCCTTGCTGTTGTACGTGCGGGTGTTGTGTCAGCGGGATTCCGCTGTCCAGGTGATCGATTCCGAGGGAGTGCTGTTGCCAAACGGGGCTACCCTATATGTTTGGTACCTCTGGTAACTCCAGTTCCAATGCCGGAGGGAGCACCGTGGTGAAAAAAGGCATCCCTATACCGCGCTGGTACATTGGGAGTCTTGCTGGCATGACTTGCTACCCTGCCCTCAACCAGTGCCAGGGATTCCTGTTAAGCTAACCCAGTTTCCTTATTTTTGCTAACTAGTGAACTGGGTCATGCATGTAATATATGGGCAGTGGGCAGGTTAAACCTGTACGGTCCGATGCAGCATCGCGTGTCTCAATCAGTCTCGATTTGTCCGATATGATTCCTTTGCCATTGCAGCGGTGGGATATGTTGTAGGAACAGTATACGGGGTACCCTCTTTGGCTGTACTTTGGCTAGGCTTTTGGATTACAATTCCGTTAAAATATCGGTTATCCTTTGTGTACTCCCACATTGCCATAGCGGGTCGAATAGTGTTTGACTGGAGGGGTTGCATATTGCGCGTATATAACAGTTGTTTATTTGTATTTTTTAGTTTATATGCATGAACTTCAAATTGATCTGTTCTGTTACCAAATTTTCCAATATATGTAAGGCAATAGTGTAGTGTTGTATGCCAAAATAAATGTACCCAAGTTTTTTGTTTGTTTGTTTGTTTGTATAGATTAACGTTCGTTTCTGCTCACTATGGGCTAATTGGACGCCCCAGAGAGAGGGGAGAGGATACAGAGAAACCAAAGTCTGTTGGTTCTGGGTCATAACTGTGTGACGTACTGACACTGTGCATAGAATGTTACATTCAAGTTTTTTGGTGATCTGAGTCCATTGACACAATCTAATAGACAGACAGGTAAACTTACGGAAAGGATGAAGTTGGTTTACCTATGCTCTAAATAAAGTCTTTGTTATTATTATTCTTATCTATATATAAGTATTAAATATATTTTATTTTAAGTATTCTATATGCATTGAATATACCCTGTTTTGTACATAAAATATATCAATTTAAATCGCTTTTGAACACACATATCCTGTGTGAAAAGAGCTCTATATAAATGAGGTTTAATAATAATAATAAAGCCGTTCAGTACCTTTAAAGAATTGATGGCGATAGGCACAAAATAAGAATTCTGTTTTATTTTAGCTACTAAAGCCGCCCAGTACCTTTATCCCTTTACTCAATGAATATTCAGACAACAAATAATGAATGACAACATGAATAAAATAAACTGAATCTTTATAATGGCACTATGTGCAAAGCATGTTTTATCAAGGCAGAAATTGTAGAATCAGATCACTATTGCATTATAATTAGACGGATAATACCATGACCAGACGGCTCCTGTAGGATCTGTAAGAGCATATGGTTGCCAGATTCAGGGCAAACGCAATGCAGGATCTTTCTGCTCACTTTCGATTTCGATTTTATATTCTGAATCGATAGCAAATGGTATAGGCGGGAAATGTTCAAAATGTAAGACCGATACCTTTGATCAAAATTTTACCATTCTCATTCTGTAACAAAAACCAGAACATGGAGTTCCTATCTACTCTGACGTCTTAGTCCTTTCAATACGGGACACGAGTCACTAATATCTTTTGCAGACATTCACACACTTGATACATCTACAAATAGTTGCGACCAGGGTGACGAGGACACCTTATTTTCAAGATATTTGACATGGTATACAAACGGTGCAAGACCAGTCCATCTAAAACAACTTGAAACTCGGTATATGGGGACATATTGTTGATGCCCAGAAGACAGGTGAGTGTTTAATACTTTCAATGCTGACACTCCAATTCAAAAAGGTCAAACTTACCGTGAATATTCAGGGATAATTGTTTTAAGAAAAGTGTAACATGACAAACGACGCAGACCCTCGTGAGATGGTCCCTTTATGAACCCTATCGTCTGAATCTATACTGTAGAAGCAGTAAAACGAAATATCCTTTTTTCAACGTGGACATAAATACACTGTTGCAAATTATTTAAATATGTTTTGTTCTTCTAGAGTACAAAACGAGGCATCGTTCGGTGCCAGTTTAGTTTAGCTACTCAAGCAGTACTGTGGATCAGTTGCGTATACTAGACAGTACTGTGGATTAGTTGCGTATACTAGACAGTACTGTGGATCAGTTACGTATACTAGACAGGACTGTGGATCAGTTGCGTATACTAGACAGGACTGTGGATCAGTTGCGTATACTAGGCAGGCCTGTGGATTAGTTGCGTATACTAGGCAGGACTGTGGATCAGTTGCGTATACTAGACAAGACTGTGGATCAGTTGCGTATACTAGACAGTACTGTGGATCAGTTGCGTATACTAGACAGGACTGTGGGCGTATACTAGACAGGACTGTGGATCAGTTACGTATACTAGGCAGGACTGTAGATCAGTTGCGTATACTAGGCAGGACTGTGGATCAGTTGCGTATACTAGACAAGACTATGGATCAGTTGCGTATACATGACAGTATTGTGGATCAGTTGCGTATACTAGACAGGACTGTGGATCAGTTGCGTATACTAGTCAGGACTGTGGATTAGTTGCGTATACTAGACAAGACTGTGGATCAGTTGCGTATACTAGACAAGACTGTGGATCAGTTGCGTATACTAGACAAGACTGTGGATCAGTTGCGTATACTAGACAAGACTGTGGATCAGTTGCGTATACTAGACAGTACTGTGGATCAGTTGTGTATACTAGACAGTTGCGTATACTAGACAGGACTGTGGATCAGTTGCGTATACTAGACAAGACTGTGGATCAGTTGCGTATACTAGACAGGACTGTGGATCAGTTGTGTATACTAGACAGTTGCGTATACTAGGCAGGACTGTGGATCAGTTGCGTATACTAGACAATACTGTGGATCAGTTGTGTATACTAGACAGTTGCGTATACTAGACATGACTGTGGATCAGTTGCGTATACTAGACAAGACTGTGGATCAGTTGCGTATACTAGACAAGACTGTGGATCAGTTGCGTATACTAGACAAGACTGTGGATCAGTTGCGTATACTAGACAGGACTGTGGATCAGTTGCGTATTAGACAGGACTGTGGGCGTATACTAGACAGGACTGTGGATCAGTTGCGTATTAGACAGGACTGTGGGCGTATACTAGACAAGACTGTGGATCAGTTGCGTATACTAGCAGGACTGTGGATCAGTTGCGTATTAGACAGGACTGTGGATCAGTTGCGTATACTAGGCAGGACTGTGGATTAGTTGCGTATACTAGGCAGGACTGTGGATCAGTTGCGTATACTAGGCAGGACTGTGGATTAGTTGCGTATACTAGACAGGACTGTGGATCAGTTGCGTATTAGACAGGACTGTGGATTAGTTCCGTATACTAGACAAGACTGTGGATCAGTTGCGTATACTAGACAAGACTGTGGATTAGTTACGTATACTAGGCAGGACTGTGGATCAGTTGCGTATACTAGGCAAGACTGTGGATCAGTTGCGTATACTAGACAGTACTGTGGATCAGTTGCGTATACTAGGCAGGACTGTGGATCAGTTGCGTATATTAGACAGGACTGTGGATTAGTTGCGTATACTAGACAAGACTGTGGATCAGTTGCGTATACTAGACAAGACTGTGGATTAGTTACGTATACTAGGCAGTACTGTGGATCAGTTGCGTATACTAGACAGTACTGTGGACCAGTTGCGTATACTAGGCAGTACTGTGGATCAGTTGCGTATACTAGACAAGACTGTGGATTAGTTGCGTATACTAGACAGTACTGTGGATCAGTTACGTATACTAGACAAGACTGTGGATCAGTTGCGTATACTAGACAAGACTGTGGATCAGTTGCGTATACTAGACAAGACTGTGGATCAGTTGCGTATACTAGACAGTACTGTGGATCAGTTGTGTATACTAGACAGTTGCGTATACTAGACAGGACTGTGGATCAGTTGAGTATACTAGACAAGACTGTGGATCAGTTGCGTATACTAGTCAGGACTGTGGATCAGTTGTGTATACTAGACAGTTGCGTAGACAGGACTGTGGATTAGTTGCGTATACTAGGCAGGACTGTGGATCAGTTGCGTATACTAGACAATACTGTGGATCAGTTGCGTATACTAGACAGTACTGTGGACCAGTTGCGTATACTAGGCAGTACTGTGGATCAGTTGCGTATACTAGACAAGACTGTGGATTAGTTGCGTATACTAGACAGTACTGTGGATCAGTTACGTATACTAGACAAGACTGTGGATCAGTTGCGTATACTAGACAAGACTGTGGATCAGTTGCGTATACTAGACAAGAATGTAGATCAGTTGCGTATACTAGACAGTACTGTGGATCAGTTGTGTATACTAGACAGTTGCGTATACTAGACAGGACTGTGGATCAGTTGCGTATACTAGACAAGACTGTGGATCAGTTGCGTATACTAGACAGGACTGTGGATCAGTTGTGTATACTAGACAGTTGCGTAGACAGGACTGTGGATTAGTTGCGTATACTAGGCAGGACTGTGGATCAGTTGCGTATACTAGACAAGACTGTGGATCAGTTGCGTATACTAGACAGTACTGTGGATCAGTTGCGTATACTAGACAGGACTGTGGGCGTATACTAGACAGGACTGTGGATTAGTTACGTATACTAGGCAGGACTGTAGATCAGTTGCGTATACTAGGCAGGACTGTGGATCAGTTGCGTATACTAGACAAGACTGTGGATCAGTTGCGTATACATGACAGTATTGTGGATCAGTTGCGTATACTAGACAGGACTGTGGATCAGTTGCGTATACTAGGCAGGACTGTGGATTAGTTGCGTATACTAGACAAGACTGTGGATCAGTTGCGTATACTAGACAAGACTGTGGATCAGTTGCGTATACTAGACAAGACTGTGGATCAGTTGCGTATACTAGACAAGACTGTGGATCAGTTGCGTATACTAGACAGGACTGTGGATCAGTTGTGTATACTAGACAGTTGCATATACTAGGCAGGACTGTGGATCAGTTGCGTATACTAGACAAGACTGTGGATCAGTTGTGTATACTAGACAGTTGCGTATACTAGACATGACTGTGGATCAGTTGCGTATACTAGACAAGACTGTGGATCAGTTGCGTATACTAGACAAGACTGTGGATCAGTTGCGTATACTAGACAGGACTGTGGATCAGTTGCGTATTAGACAGGACTGTGGGCGTATACTAGACAGGACTGTGGATCAGTTGCGTATTAGACAGGACTGTGGGCGTATACTAGACAAGACTGTGGATCAGTTGCGTATACTAGCAGGACTGTGGATCAGTTGCGTATTAGACAGGACTGTGGATCAGTTGCGTATACTAGGCAGGACTGTGGATTAGTTGCGTATACTAGGCAGGACTGTGGATCAGTTGCGTATACTAGGCAGGACTGTGGATTAGTTGCGTATACTAGACAGGACTGTGGATCAGTTGCGTATTAGACAGGACTGTGGATTAGTTCCGTATACTAGACAAGACTGTGGATCAGTTGCGTATACTAGACAAGACTGTGGATTAGTTACGTATACTAGGCAGGACTGTGGATCAGTTGCGTATACTAGGCAAGACTGTGGATCAGTTGCGTATACTAGACAGTACTGTGGATCAGTTGCGTATACTAGGCAGGACTGTGGATCAGTTGCGTATATTAGACAGGACTGTGGATTAGTTGCGTATACTAGACAAGACTGTGGATCAGTTGCGTATACTAGACAGTACTGTGGATTAGTTACGTATACTAGGCAGTACTGTGGATCAGTTGCGTATACTAGGCAGTACTGTGGATCAGTTGCGTATACTAGACAAGACTGTGGATTAGTTGCGTATACTAGACAGTACTGTGGATCAGTTACGTATACTAGACAAGACTGTGGATCAGTTGCGTATACTAGCTAGACAAGACTGTGGATCAGTTGCGTATACTAGACAAGACTGTGGATTAGTTGCGTATACTAGACAGTACTGTGGATCAGTTACGTATACTAGACAAGACTGTGGATCAGTTGCGTATACTAGACAAGACTGTAGATCAGTTGCGTATACTAGGCAGGACTGTGGGTCAGTTGCGTATACTAGACAGTACTGTGGATCAGTTGCGTTTTGTCAAATCAAATCAAATGCAGTAAAACATCGATACTTCCAAAGTTTAGTAATGAAAGATTGATGCATTTTTATGCAGGTGGCTGCTTAATGCAGGATGAAAGGCATGCGGAAAGCTCCTAGAGGAGCTTTCTGTGTGACATTCACCCTGCATTAAGATGTCACCTGTCTTACATATCAATAGTGGTTGATATTTGAGTGTTCGAGTAATCGAGTTTTAATGTATCTTGTTTCTCCGCTACACCCTGTGTTATGCAGCAAGATACGTATTTATTAGATTAAAACACTATAGACAATGACAAGCCGTGGTATTGGAAAAGCGGTACCCAAGTCAAAACATAATGTAATATGTTGCTTACTTGATAGAGACGTGCACATTTTGACACATTTGTAAACAGAGTAAACTCAGACCAGACTGCTCCTCTAAGACCCTTTAGGTTAGTGTCATTTGTGTTATTATATACATGTATCTATATTGTACATTTTAGTAAAGAAAAACAATAAAAGAAAATATTCATATTGGGCGGAGCAATATTCATCAGGCAATGGTTTAACCAATTTGACAAAGCAGTGTAGAACTTGGTAGGGTTTTGTGTTAAAGTGTTGTGATTGGGCTGGGTTACCCTTTACCTCATGAATATTCATGTAAGAAATAATGACATCGTGAATATAAATTTGTTGAATATTTCAGCCATGGCAGAAAGTGTAGAATCATATCTACATTATCCCATATGCAATCACGGCTGACGGCTCCTAGGGGCTAAGTGTGATCTGGGTCTACTCGGTTTGCAAATGCGTTAAAAGGGTACCTCTGTCAGATAAAGGGTTAATATTGACAAGCAGATCTGCATGCACCCTTTTTACAATGATGAAATGCGCCTGTATCATATAAAGGGTTAACTACGATGTTTAACTCATATAACTTCATATAAACGCCTTTTCATGTCATAAAAAACAGTGTAGACCAAGTTCAAACGACTCCAGTGGGAGATGTCTGATCAGGGTCTGCTCTGTTTACCTATGAAATAATATAAATAAACATCCATGGTGTCATTCTGTCTTACAGAAATATGAAACAGGGAAAGGGTTAAAATGTGTGCGCCCTTTTTTTCTTACCGCAGTTTGGCTGCATCATCGCTAAAGGCAAGTAATTCTTGGCAGGGGACATTTTCATTGCCGTGCGTCATCTGTGTCTTGGGAAAATAATAACATGTTTCGAATAAAATAGTAGTAATGATTAGCTACATTGATGACTTAATTGCTCACAGAAAGGGAAACGAACACAAATTGTAGAGTCCATGTAATTGCTAACATAAAATGTTGACATCGCAAATAGAACATTTATTCATTTCGACGACTTAATTGATAGAAGAAGGCGAAACTGTCAGGTTACTGTAAAGTCCCTAAATTTCCTGGCATGAAACGAACATAAAAACCTCGAATGGTCACGTTTGAACTTCAATGATCATCGTGGATCGTCAAAACAAAGAAATTGCGTTCGTCGATTCTAGCACACCTTTCACATGATGCTGGCACGTGCCTCATGAAGGGTCGATAAAATAACTCCTTCAAATAATAACGAAACAAAATGAAGCAATGTTTAATCGAGTTATCGATTTACATGCTTCCTTTGACACGGGCTTTTATATCACGCGCAAACTGGCGGTTTCTCAGAAAAGGTTAGATGACCTTTAATATTGGGCACGTGCCTATGGATTTGAACTTGGCGTCAAGGATGGGGGTCATATGAAAAATGTCGTTGATTTTCGCGCCGGGGGCGCTCAACGAGATGATATTGGCAATTATTCAATCATTTTCAGGAGTAATAATTCATGAAATGGTTAGAAGGGCGCTACACTTTGAGATAAAGAAGCTCGCATCGATATTTGAACTTTATAGGGAACGTGGTCTTGAAGCTGCGATATTGCTGATCTGGGTCTACAATGCTTGTTTTTGTTTTATCAGTAGATTTATTCATGTGTCTTCACCGTTTGACTCTCATTAGAGTAGCGGTGTGGTATCTGCCCCCTGATCTTAATCAGCGATAATCAAGATCGACCGCCGTATAGAAGAGTTTGTGGCTGGTCAGGGTCTATACTGCATGTAACGGCTCATATCACTGGCCCGCATTTAACTCTTTACGCCATTAATATCCAGGCAAGAAATAATGACATCATTAATATTAATTAACTGAATTTCTATAATGACACTATGAGCAAAAGAAATTTTAGCATGGCAGAAACTGAAGAGTCAGAAAAATAGTAAGGCATAAACAAACAGAGCAGACCCGGATCAGACAGCTCCTACAGGAGCCCTCTCAGTGTCTGTACTGTTTGTCATGTTAAACTTCTCCTAATGGTCCATTTGAAAATTCAGTGTTGTAAAGGTTAAATTCATTTGACTTATTGCACTCTAAGTAACTGGTCGTCTGCTACTATTGTCTTCTTCGTTTTCCTTTAGATATACAGCCAGGGTGTCAAAGTGCTTTTATCCCGCTGAAATGCCGAGTCACTCGGCGTCTCATCTGGGTCCAAACTGTGAGCAAAGATAATCACGAATGTGTGGCTGTGTGAAAAGCGTTTAGATATTTCACAGAGTGCATTTGAGGAGATGATAAGTTATTTGTATCCCAGCATAAATTATCGTCATGGCAGTTAGCGCACCTGTCATGATGTCATTCACACTGCGTCATCCTAATACACCCCGAGTACATCATTATCTACCTATACGATACTTCTAACTCTTTGCCTGCTAGCGACGAATTCGCGATAACACCCAGTCGAGCCTGTCTTAAGCGACCATCAAAAGAGGTCTTATTATGGGTCTGTAAGGCAGATGGTAGCTTAATACAGGTCAAAAGTAATACAAAAAGATCATATATGCACTACGTTCGCCCTGCATTAAGCACATTATCACTTCTATGTTCAATAAATGAACGGTCACTTATGACAGGTTCTTCTGTATATAAACAGTTTCGATCTAGATCAGACGTAGAGTCACTGATATATCGCTAAACTCGGCGTCTGGTCAAAATCCAAACTGTTCAACTCTAAATGGTATACTTGAAGAGAAAATGGGATTAACTGATAATAACAGACGAGAATTGTCACAGCGGGCAAAAAGTTTAATGTGGGGTTTTTTGTTTTGTCAAGTTAAGTTTTCTTGGTAGAATTTTACAAACAGTTTGGATCCAGACGAATCTCACCAGGGTCCAGTCTGTTTGACGTTCTGATTGTATATTCGAAATGAAACAAAATGTCTACTGAAATAACTGAAGCAGACTACAACTATTTTTCATACGGCAAATTGCTTAGAGTGATAAATGTTAAATTAGCTTTTCTCGCCACGAATGTGACATTTATTGGATAAATGTAGATAATTAAGTTAAATTGACCTTTCTCTGAAATATGACAGACGAAGTGAAGGGGTTAGTATTTTTGACGTATTGCTATTAGTGTCATGGTTGTTAGTAATTAATACTTATATTTTAGCAAACACCAGCTGGCATGTAGACAGTGTATATACGCGAATCCCCAGCGTCTTCATCGACCATGTCGTCAGCTTCCCATTTTCGTCTACTTTGCCAAATACATTGCAAGTTTTCACTGTAGACAATTAATCCTTTACTCCGTGAATACGAGTGTAAGAAATAACGACATTAGGATTATAAAGTAGCTGAAGTATCATAATGATATAATATATGAAGTTGAATGCATGACGTTTTGGCCTTTACAGACAATGTAGGGTCAAGCTATATTATTCATTTATTATATTTCACTGATCTGGGTCTACTCTGTTTGTAAAGGTGTGAAAAGGCGTTTAAATGAAGGCATGTTTTACACAGTGTAGTTAACGCCTGTCCTGATACAGACACCTTTATATTGAGTGCATAGTTTTAACCATTTTCGCGCATTTGCATTTGCAAACAGAGTAGACCCAGATCACATGACTCCTATAGGAGCTGCCTGATTAGGTCTGCTCTTTTTGCTTATGATATAATACAGGTTTGATTCTACAGTTTCTGGCATGGCCTAATGCTCATGAGTGTGTCCAATTGCTAGTAAACAAATTAATCTAAGTAATACCCATGACGTCATTATTCTTATACAATGTATGAATATTCATGGGGGAAAGGGTTAAAGTGCTAAGTGCGAACTGCATTGCATATTGGGAAATTCTGTTCAATAGCAGTTGATCAGAATTCACACCGACGTTCAAATTGGTTCTACAATACGTTTTATTTCTTCATTTCTGTCTCTTTTTGTACAAAGTTTAAATTACAATTCAAAATCAAAGTTTTAAATATTTGTACAAAGTAATTGAATTATAAGAGACTATCACAGCTATTTATCGTAAATTACATTATCAAAAGCGCTATATATGGTACAGAGGATATGTGTGAGACAAACGCCCGCACAACATTCTAAATGTACAAACGTGGACATCATTCACTGTGCCAAAATAGAGCATTAAAGATACAAAATTTAGGAGAGAATTAAGCAGGCTCTTAATTATAAACATGGTGGTTTGTAATAGTATTTTACCTTTAAGTAATTGCATTTGAACTCATTTTGAGAGTTTATTGTAGATATATACCTACACTGTATCTCATTAAAAATCTAAAAAATAATAATAAAACATGTCAAAGATACGCACAAAGATACGAATATTTGGCGATTATCTGTTTTACAGTCAGACGGGTGCTTGATGGAGAACGAAAATAAAGAACAACGTTTAATTTTTATTTTTAACCCTTTCCCTGTTTACTATTTATCACCTCGTTAATATTCATGGACAAAATCAATAGAATAGAACAGGGAAATGGACTTCTTTTCACAATGGTAAAAACTGTAAAATCAAATCTATAGAATAATTCAAAATTATACAGTAAAACCTCTCTTAACCGGCCGTTAAATTTAGTATGAATATCGGTCTTGGCGACAGGTGGCAGCTTAATGCAGGGTGAAAGTCATGCAGAAAGCTCCTAGAGGAGCTTTCTGCATGACTTTCACCCTGCATTAAGCAGTCACCTGCCTAAAAGTATATAAATTCTTATCTACTAGAATTCCGGTTAAGAGAGGTTTTACTGTATAAGTAAACAGAGCAGACCCTGATCAAACGTCTGATACGGGTCTTCTCTGCAGAGGCATGAAAGCACGTGTATATGAAATATTTAACTATCACATGCCTTACAGGACGATAATACAACTTGCTTGAGCGACCGCTTTACATGGTTGTACTATATGATCTGGATCCATTGCATATGCTGTATCGGGAATGATACAATGCAATGCCTTCACAGCGATCACCGAACGCTTAAACTAGTATCAGTGGCGGTCGTTCAAGACAGGTGACAGCTTAATGCAGGATAATTGTCACACAGCAAACCCCCAAAGGAGCTTTCTATATGACTTCCACCCTGCAGTAAGCTGTCATGTGCCTATACAGATCTTCATTCTTCACTACATTTCAGGTTTAGACATATACATGTATACGGTAAACCTTCCTATTACGACCACTAAGATAGTGCCATACACTTGAATTTTAAGACAGGCGATGGCTTAATGAAGTGAGAAATTTATGCAGCTTTCTGTATCATTTAAGTCCTGCATAAACCATTATCCCGATATCCTGACCTGAATCGAATTTACAAACAGCTTGGATCCAGATGAGACACCGTTGATCGTATCAGAAGTAATCCAAAATGCACAGAATCCAATTTTGAGAAGACATTTTGTATTTACAACGGGTTAAACCCTTTCCCTCTTATAAACGTGTTTTCACGCATTTGCAAACAGAGAGGACCCAGATCAGACGGCTGCTAGAGGAGCCGTCTGATCAGGGTCTGCTCTGTTTGCTAATGGAATTTGATAGATCTGTTTCTTTACTTTCTAAAATGTCTATAATGGTCGTATCAGAAGTAGTCCAAAGTACACCGACTACAATTTTGAGAAGACATTTTGTATTTACAAAGGGTTAACCGTTCAGCATCAACACTCCTCTAACCCTTTGCTCCATACAGACACCTTTGAAACCTTAGCAAACAGACCAGACCAAGAGCATTAGACCAAGCTAAAATAGAATCCGTCTGATCAGGATCTGCACTGTTTGCTAATAATATTACATAGATCTGATTCTATAGTTTCTGCCATGACCCAAACGTCCTGTATTCAAATACCATTATAAAAGATATAAATGTATATAATAAATACTCATGCGGTCATTATTTCTTAACCCTTTCCTTAAATTCATTTTTTGGCCTATAGAATTATATAGATCAGGGTCCATGCTTATAAAACGTTTAGTTGAGTCTGAGATCGTTCTCAAGGTTTTGATTGGTCAGATTTGAGCCAAAGGCTCAAATCTGACCAATCAAAAGCTTGAGAACTCAAATCTGACCAATCAAAAGCTTGAGAACGAAACTCAAACTCAACTTAAAGCTTTATAAGCATGGACCCTGATAGTGCAGTTTCTGGCACGGACAAACAATACTGCATTCCTTCATCATCATAAAAAATCATCTAAATATTATATAGATCTGATACTGCAGTTTCTGGCACGTACAAACAATACTGTATTCCTTCATCATCATAAAAATTAATCTAAGTAATATTCATGATGTCATTATTTCGTGACGGAAAGGGTTAAATGAATATTTAACCAATTAGTGTCCAGTGTCCCTTAAAATGACATATACAGTGTAGATCCAGATCAGAGGACTCGTGAAGGAGCCCTCTGATCAAGGTCTATACTGTTTGTCTAACCCATCAGTATCAATGGCTATATCAAGCAAGTGTTTTGTTTGCTGCACCCATCCACATGAAAAATAGATATGTACGTGTATTTGCAAGTCGATACCTATTTTTTCAAAATGTGTCACCATCCTGTTGTTGTTTATCCCATTTTCTCCATGAATATTCATGTAAGAATTGATAACTAGATTAACTTGATTAATTTTTAAAATGCCAAATTAACTCATGAAAGTTTTGCCATTTGAACAGAAACTGTAGAATTCGATGTATATATTCCATAAGCAAACAAAGCAGACCCAGACCAGACGGGTCCATAAAAGCCATCCGATCTGGGTCTATTCTGTTTGCAAAGGCGATAAAGGCTCCTTTGGGAGCTTTCTGTATGGTTTTTAACTTCATTAATCTGTCACATGTCTGAAAGATCGACACTAGTGCTATTTTTACGTCCGGTTTAGAGGGGTGTTACTATATGTACGGAAGGATGGGCGATAAAAGTTTCTTCCAGTAAGGGCTTTAGATCACTAAATGCTTTATTTTTCATAGTTGATCTCAAAAATAGATAAAAATTGGCGACTGAATGTACTGTAGTACAACATTGATGGATCATTCGACTTTTCGGTATTCAAAGGACTAGCGGTACCCGTGGAGACCTGAGCACGACTATACCCGCATTGGAACGAAGGATCAAATAGTCCGTTTGTACGTTCTTTATTTTTACAAATTTCTTTCATTCAAAACTACAAATAACAGATGAAAAATGACAGATGATAATTTGAACGAGACACCGTTTAACGTACTAATTGCACGACCCACTTACATACGGGTCACGAATTTTCTTACCCTTCTCCGTTAGCTCCCTACGGGTCTGCACGCTTCGGCGTCCCCATCTGTTCCCTAAAGTGTCAGGCCCGGCTTGCCGCTCGTGTCACGAGGAACCCAGATAAACCCCTAATGCCCAAGTTGGCTTAGGTCTATCGATTTTAGTCCCGTGACGCTAAGCCTGATGCCAGTAAATGCCAATATTTCCGTGTAACAGACTGTGCTCTATTTTCTGTTTACCCTCTCCTTCATAGAAACGCATTTTCACCCATTTGCAAACAGAGTATATGTAGACCCAGACCAGACGGCTTCTATGGGACCAAGGTCTGCTCTGTTTGCTATTGGAATTTGATATATCTGTTTCTTTACTTTCTAAAAAGACTACAATTTTCCACCTTCCATATTTCATTATAACTATTTTGTACATGAATATCCAGTAGGTATTGAAACTTGAAATAAACATAGAACAGGGAAAGGGTTAACTCTTTGAACATTGAGTTGGTTGCGTCTTATCCCGTTACTCCATAAATATTTATCGAGAAATAATGAATATATGAATATTAACCCTTTCGCTGCCAATGCCGGATCTGTGATTACCTATGCAAACAGTTTGGATCCAGATGAGACGCCGAGTAACTCGGCGTCTCATCAGGATCCAAACTGTTTGTTACTGTTACTATGTTTTTGAAACAAAAATGAAGAAAATCAAAAGAATAAAAATTTGTAGCAGACGACAAAGTTAGCAGACGACAGAGTTTGGCAGCGAAAGGATTAGTTAACTGTACTTTTATAATGTCATAATGAACAAATGAATGCTTGACCATGACAGAATGCTTGACCAGAATGCTTGACCATGACAGAGACTAAAATCACTTCAATAGTATTTCTTCAGCAAACAGGACAGTTATTGGCCAGACGTCTCCTATAGGAGCCATCTGATCTGGGTCTACTTTGTTAGCAAAAGAGTAAAAAGGTGTATTTATGGAGTAAAGGTTTAAGAACCAATTATCTAATAATTCCGTTTGGATATTTCTTATACCTTTATTATTTAACCCATGACCCTATGAATATTCATGTAAGAAACAATTACATCATGAATATTAATTAAATTAATTTGTATGATAGAATATCTACACAGAAAGTTTTGGCCTTGGAAGAAACTAGAATCAGACCTTTTTCTGTTCATTTATAAGCAAACAAAGCAATGCTCAGACGGCTACTATACGAGCCGTCTGATATCTGGGTCTACTCTGTTTGCAAAGGCGTGGCAAGGCGTTTATATGAAGGAAATGGTTAAATGAGATTGGTTGTCCAAATACTTAGGGTAA
Organism: Azorinus chamasolen; assembly: GCA_963576725.1. NCBI lineage: Eukaryota > Metazoa > Mollusca > Bivalvia > Cardiida > Solecurtidae > Azorinus > Azorinus chamasolen. The sequence continues at coordinate 31,718,694 of OY755246.1, read as the reverse complement.
TAAGAAATTTATAAACCTTAATTTATTTAACATAATATCTAAATATTTGCATGTTAAATAATTGTCGTCTGCACAATATTACCGTCTGCTACAAATTTCAGGGATAATTTTATGTTTCTTCTATTCGTCGCTAGCATATAACAAATTAAAATTCATCATAAACTGCACGTGATTCTCGATTAGATGAACTGCACGCGGTTCTCGCCCAGATGAACGTGAGAAAGTACAACAATGATACCTTTATATTGCAACCACTAAAACGATGTATAGATCCGGGTCTTATTGGAATATGGTAGCTTAATGCAGGATGAATGTACTGCAGAAAGCTCCTACAGAAGCTTTCTGCATTACTTTCGCCCTGCATTTAGCAACCACCCGCTTTTAAAGCCACACCTTTCCATTCATTACGTGTTCGCTTTAGGGATGCTCTACTGTATATCTACACGTTTCATGTTCAAATAAATTTCAGATATAACGAAACGACTGGGCAAAAAAATAATCCATTTCAGGTATGGTGGCCGTTGTTTCCAATGTATAACTACTTTAACCCTTTTCCCGCTACTTTTCCCGTTTTCCCGCTACCCGTGATCTGACTCGCATTTGTAAACAGCTTGGAACCGGTAACTTGGCGTCTCGTCGGGATCCAAGCTGTTTGACACCCGGTCAATAGTTACTCAAAATCTTGATCAAATTGGAAGTAGTCCAAATTGCACCAGATCCAAATTTGTGTAGAACTTCTTTTTTTTTATAGAGGGGTAAAGTATGATTTGATTGGAAATGACAAGGTTTATATTGATTTCGGCACGTGCCCTTGCTACAACAGATGTTAAAGGGAAAAGGCGCGTGAACGCTTTCTCACAGGCACTGAAATGAGATTCACCCGATATCCAAAACATAAAATGAAAATATCAATTTTTGTTTTACCCTTTACCCCTTAGGCCTTTACAGACGGTCCCTGTAATATGTCTACTTTGTTTGCTTAACTGGAATTGCATTTACATGTATATATATCTGATTCTAAAATTTCTATCGAGGTCAAAAGGTCTATTTCTCAGATCTTCTCCTCCTTCTTCTTTTTCTTCTCCTGGTGGGTTGTTGAGATGGCCAATATAGCGTTTTAACGCAAACTGTCTAAGTACCGTAAAAAATCGGACAACCAATCCCTCCCACTCCACCAAATGCCACAGAGAAATAAGTAAACTTTTAAACTAGGCTAACATAGCAGCAAATAGTGTAGACCCTGATCAAACTTCGGGAGCAGCTTGATCTGGGTCTGCATTTTTTGCCTAAGTTTGTCTCTCTGAGTTCGTAGGATAATTTGAGTATATATTATAGTAAAATCTCTCTTAAACGGTCGCTCAATAGAAGTACCACATCACAGACTATTAGACAGGTGCTTACTGCAGGACGAAATTTGTTCATTGTGCATGTATGGCGTTCGTTCCACATTAACCATTCACTTACTTTAAGCTCTTTGAATGCCGGAAACGTGTATGGACATTTACAAACAGTGAAGACACAGACCAGAAGACTCCTAGAAAAGCTGTTTGATCAGGGTCTGCACTTTTTGTCATTCAAAATCCTCTAGCATTTAATCAAAATGGTGGTCCTCTGCACTTTGAATATTCAGCAATCAAAAGGTTAAAGACACTAGTCATTATTCTATAAATGGCCATTTTAAGCATGTACTCCATAGATACACCTTGTAACCATTTTCCTTCCTATAAACGCATTTTCGCACATTTGCAAACAAAGTAGACCCAGATCAGAAGCTCCTATAGGAACTGTCTGATCAGGGTCTGTCCTGTTTGCTTATGGCATGACACAAATCTGATTCTACATTTTTGTCAAGGCAAACATATTCCTTGAAAAGTTTACATTAATAAAATAAATCACCTAATAAATATTCTTGGTGTCATTATTTCTTATAGAGATTCAAGATTTTCAAGATTCAAAACACTTTATTAGTAACGTAAACATTGACATGTTTCTTGTTACATGATACAATTAATTGTATAAGAAATTATATATGTGACAGCAATGTAATCTAAATCTTACAAATATACCTGCAAATATAAAGATCTAAGTATAATCAGAGAGAAAAATATTTCTAAATCTTAACATATTTTGACAAATTTAGAGGCTGGACATAACTGTATATATGGAGGAGAAATAGTATAAACTAAACGTATAAACATCATTTATGAATATTGATCTGGGAAAGACTCAAATCAGACCTGTAGTTTCTGTCATGCTAAAACTGTTCTTGTTCAGTTGCCATTATAAATATAAAGCTATTATTATCCATACATACATTCTTACATGAATATTCATGAAGCAAATGATTAAAGAAGCTCTACAGTGTTTTGTTATTCCTACGCCTATATTTCTAGATCGATTAACAAATGTTTTTGTATGGAAATTTTAGTATTCAGTGAACGAGCTTTATCTGAAAACAAGGTTTATTTAAACCCCGGAGATCTGGGTGAAACCCGTTATGTGAACCAAATAATGCGGTGACAGAGCTATCATTTGCTGTGAGCTTATTATGAATACTGCTGTTGAAACCAGATACAAGCTGTTAAATGGGTTTAACTTTGCATAGATTTACATATGACAATTTATCAACAACCGTTTAATATTTAATCTGCCGAACTCCGAGAATAGTTTTGATTTGACAACGTTGAAATAGATACCATATGGGCTCTAACAACAGATTTCACATGTCACATCATTAAATACTTGTCTTCTTCGTGTCCTGACAGGTTTATTACTCATAACCTCGGGACTCTACAATATGACAAAATTTGCGCTTATTTATAACGGGACGAGATAGGCGTCCTTTTAACAATAGGAATTATCAGTATTAATTTCCGTCCATTCAATTTCATACATGCCAGTCGCGCGGTCTTTTGTGAGCCTCCGCGTTGTGTTATTGTGCTAGATGTTCTCCATACCGTTGCCTCGCGGCATGTCAATATTGAAAATAGTCCGGGCAAAGTGAATCGGTTCCCACGACAAGAAATGTTCTCTGCTTCTTTAAAGGCAAACAAATGAAAGTAGAAAATTATTGATTTGAAACATACGATAAAGTAACACTTACATTTATGAAGAGGTTATGTTTTATTTAAATGTAGTCTTTCAAATAGCGATTATCGAGGGACTACTTTCTTCATAGACATTCGTGACATCGGGTGATCCGCCGGATGTCACTTTCACTCCAATAGTATAAATAACTGCTACAGTGATTAGTTCAACCATATGTTCATTGACAACAGAGTCGCTGATACAGCTTAAAGCTAAAGTTAGTCGAGTGTGTAACGATCGGATTTTAAAACGAATACCTGTGCCATCCATAACAATAAAGGTATATTTTCGCTTCTGATTTATCGGAATATTTAAATATTGTAAAACTAATTCAATATTGTGTACCTTGGGAATTAATTAAGTTGAGGTTTCAAATATAGGGAAAATCATATGAAATCAGTCCAGTTCATTATTTCGCTGTCAATGTGTCATCTTGATTGACTATGCAAACAGTTTGAGTCCGGCATCTGATCGGGATACAAACTATTTAGTGTTTCTTTGAACAAACAGGAAGAACATTCAAAAATAAATAAAAAATGAACAGACGACAGCTTTAACAAAATTAATGGCAATATTTGACAGTGAAATATTTGAAACTGGACTCTCTTTATATTCTGTAACATAGAGAGGCACCGCGCTTTTCCTTAGATAATAAGTTTTTGAAAACTGCAAAAAATACAAATACTTGTATTGCAGACTATTTAGTAGAATACTTAACACAATATATGTACATGTCTTATAATAACAGAACGAAATTACGCTTTTGCGAATCTTTTGCTTTTGCATAATCGTGTAGAGATGTAATACAAAATAGTGTACATCATGCATGCTATGGTAATAAATAATTATAGGATGACATGAAGCTTTGTCGGTGACAGAGGAACCATTACACAGCTGTTGGCTGTTTCATCGTGCATTTCAAGAAGTTACTTTGCGTGACCTGAGTGTTGAAAGGCAACTTATAGTTAACCCTTTCCTTCATATAAATGCCTTTCCATGCATTTGCAAACAGAGTAGACCCAGATCAGATGGCTCCTATAGGAGCCGTCTGATCACGGTCTGTTCTGTTTGCTAATGGATTTAATAGTCATGTGTCTTTATTTTCTAGAATGGCTACAATGCTCCACCTTCCATATTTCATTCTAACTACTTTGTCCATAAATATTCAGTAGGTTTTGAAATTTGGAATAAACATAGGACGGGGAAAAGGTTAAGTCCTTTAGTTCATGGATGAATGTCACCATGACTATTTGTTAGCTGACGTTTTATAAAGTTTGTGAGGTTTACAGAAGTTTGGAGTCATAGCAGTACAAACACAGCAGACCTGGGTCAGATATGTGTCTACTGCTTGCAAATACATTAACGTGGGTCTTTTTTTAAGTAAAGTGCTAAATCTTCTCACGATGAAAGAATAGTATCCGCTAAAAGTCAATAACGCCTCTATTATGTACATATGTATTATGTTTAATAAATGTTCTTTCTACATTTGCAGATGACCAAGCTTGTATACGTCGTGAAAGCTCCATCATTTACACAAACTGTTGCTAAGCAACGGCTGCGAACTCACTTGAAGAGAATTCGGAATCGTGAATACAGCCGACTCCGCGACATGGTTCCAGCTATAGCCAACAAACAGAAAGTCTCCAAGGTAAATTATCTACCACGCAACAAGTCTATTAACAGCTACAGAGTACCTGTCCGTATCTCTGTCCGTCTCTGTCTCTTTGTCTGTCTTTCTATCTGTGTGTGTATGTGTCTCTCTATGTACATGTCGCTCTCTATCACTCTGTCTGTATGTCTGTCTGTCCCTCTATCTGTTCATTTGTTCAATCCCCTATCTATAACTGCAATTCGCTGTGCGTCTGTATGTTGGTCTGACTGTTGTCATGTATGTATGTTGTCCTGCCTATCTATTGCTGTACGCCTATTTCTTTCGTCTACATAATCTTCTCTCTCTCTCTCTCTCTCTCTCTCTCCATATATAGCGACCACTGAATGAAAGCATATTGCGGTCTTTAAAAACATGTTACTGGTCATATACATTAATCTTGCATGCAATTTGTCCTGCATTTACCCTTATCATGCTAAGCGCGACCTCAACCGCATTTGCAAATAGATCGGACCCAGATGAGACACCGAGTAACTCAGCGTCTCATCAGGATCAAAGCTGTTTGACACTCGGTGAACAGTTTCTCAACAGTTTCTCAAACGCTTGTACGAATCATAAGTAAGTAACAAAGGCATCAAACGAGAGTTTTAACGGACCATGCAGGGTTCTGAACGATAAGGGTTAAGTGTCGACCTGCCTTAAAGGCCCAGAATTATTCCGCGTACGAGTGGTCGTTATAGGCTATATTGTTGTCCACTAGGTCAACGAAAAAACATTTTCTGTGGACAAAACAGAACAGATGTTAGCACAACTATCAAATATACGGGTTGACACTTGTCCTGTCGTGAAAATCCACATCTGTTCAACCTTTGATCTGGATCAAGTTTTCCTTACTTCTGATTCGTTCAGACTCATAAGAAACTACCAACCGGTTGCCTAATAGGTTGGATGTTGGTGGCACGCCGAGCCACTCGGCTCTTCATCTGACCCGCGTTGTTTGCAAACGGCACAATAAGGGTTAATGACTCCTACAAGATAAATATTTGGTCTACGTTCATTCCAACCTTTAAATGCTGAAGATTCAAATTTAAACAGTTCGTCAGATTGAAAGGCTTAAATTTGATTGAGGATTTTGAGTGGCAAATAGTGCAGACCCTTGCCAGAGAGCAACTATTGGATCCCTCTTATCTGGATCGGCACTGTTTGCAAATGCCAGTGCAATTGTTTCCCGCATTTCAAAGGTTTAAAAGTACATCTTGAATAACAGGTGAAAACAAATGCACCATAGTCTAACCACAACACGTGCTTCGACATTAATATTTACCATGGCATACAGATGAATATTTATGTAAGATAATGTCATCTATTAGTTGAATATTTACAATGTACCGTAGAACCCCTCTAATGCGACCACTTAATGAATAAAACATTCTGCCTTTATACGCAGGTGGTTGCTTAATGCAGGGCGAAAGTTATGCAGAAAGCTCCTATAGGAGCTTTCTGCATAACTTTCGTTCTGCATTAAGCTAACACCTGCCTTTACCATCCAGAACTATGCCCATTTTTGGTGGTCGCATTAACGGGGTTTTACTGTATATGAATACAGGATATCTTAAAAATTGTCCCAAAATATAGTCAGATCTATATTATGTCATGAGCAAGAGCAGACCCTGATCAGATGGCTCATACATGAGACATCTGATCTGGATCTACCCTGTTTGCAAAGGCGCGAAAAAGCGTTTATATGTGGGAAAGGATTGAATAAACCTTTGTCATGCTGGACAAATTGTCGTCTGCTAAAATGTTCACTTTTGTATTGGCTCTTTTTAAAGTATACGTTATATTCTTTTTTCACATTTCCTACCAATTTTCAAGTTATTTATCAATATTTTGAATTCTGATGGAACGCTGAGATACGAGACGTCACATCTGGACACGATCGGTGCACAGATGTCAGCTTTATTAACTCTGGCTGCCCGTGACGAACCTGTGATTGCCTATGTAAACACTACTAAAACGTTTGGATCGAGATTAGACTCAGAGAAATTCTGCGTCTCATCAGGGTCCAAACCATTTGATGGTGTCGACAAGACCAAACAAATATATAAACTCTGAAAAAAACTTTGAGCAGACGACAAATTTTGTAGATGACAAAACGTGGCGGTGCGAGGTTTAAGCAATCTAACAATAGCGTGGTTGAAGTTAAACATACTTACGCTTGCAACAGGTGTTTGAAATTACCTTTCGTACTGGCTAAATGTCGTTAGTGTCGCTCTGTATCATCATAAGTTGGTGTAATTATGATGGCTAATATTCTTGTCTAAATGATGCAATTTTTAGACATTTCTAACAAACGCTGATCACTTGTGTATATACATGTAATATCAACATATTTATCAACTTGATCTGGCTTCAAACTGTTTGTCAGGGCCACTTTTACTATATTCGTCACTTTAAGGCTAAGCATGTGTCGCCTTAAGAATCAAAGTAAACAAATCACCGTAACATGTGGCGTTAAACATTTAAAAATGTCCAACGGCAGCAGACGACAAAAGTTTTCAATTTCCCGCCAGTTTTGGGGGAAAGGAGTCTGTTCACATCAGCTGCTAGCAACATATTGCTTTTTGTGACTTCCAGACAGTTAGAACCTCTCAGATGAACATCATTGTTCTAGTTACGAAGGGAAGATCGCCAAGATTGGAAGAAAAATATTGATCAGTCACTAACAAAAGAAAACAATTAATGCAGAGATGACAACGAAATTTCGCGCCAATTTTCAGGGGAGTAATACAATGGAACATGTGTTAACTACACACCTGAAATTTAGTCACCCAACATGTGACCTTATCTATTATTTGTTTTTGTTAAAATGATTCACAAAGACAAAAAAAATAGACTACCACCTAACTTTTCAATATTTGTTTATTTGTCATGTAAAATACATCCGCTGTAGATCTAGATCAGAGGGCTTCTGTCGGTCCTTCAGATTCCTCTAGCCAATTTAAATCCTTAAGAATTAATGGAACCTTTCAATAAAAACACACTGTTGGGCCATCCCATTTTGACTATACAACACTCGAATAATTAGGAAAACATTTCAATGTTTGAACTCCAACATGGCTATATCTCTGGTATGCTTTCAAAGTAATAAACATTCTTGGGCCAACAACAGGTCCTTCTGTACCATTCTAATCCTCCTTACAAAGATCTTATTCAATCCAAACATCACGTATCAATCATTTCCCCTTTGAGTGCTACTTTTATTAATGTAAAATGACCTCTCATTGTTTATTGGTGGATTCTACACAGTATGAAAAAGAAAACATTTGTGATAGGACTTTAAATGACAAACCCTGCAGATCTTGATTACAGGGCCGATCTCTGGTCTGGGTATACATGTATTCTGTTTGCAACACGACAGTACACACGTGTCGCACATTCAAAAGGGTTAACGCACTTCGAAATTCCTTTCTACTTTAAAACCCTGTAATTGATTTTTTTGTAGCTCCATGGGTTGCTTAGAAATTTGATTGATGCTATGATGCCCATAAGGGCTCTTCTGAATTAGGTCCCTCTACTGACCCCTGGCTACGCGGTTTTATGCCCTCATCTTGAATTTTCGAAATTCTTCTGTCATCCGCCAGAATTCTGGTGTTAACCCTTTAAAGAAGAAAAACGAGTTTACTGATAATAGCAAACAGGGTAGACTCATATCAGAGCGCTTCTGCCTCAGCCATCTGACCAGGGTCTACACCGTGTGTCATTCAACATCCACTGGCAAATTAATACATTTTTGTTGTGAATAGATTGTGTTATTGCACTATCATGGACCACTCCATTCTAAAAATTCCAGCATTCAAAATAAAATTAATGAAGTAAATAGTTAATTAAGACCATGCTCTAGCTCCTCTTGCTCTATAACACACATACACTGGGTGTCAAACAGGTCTGATCCTGATTATACACCTTGTGAGTTTTTTCTCCACCTTGATCATAACTTATTACAGTCGTCATCACAGATTCACCCCTAGCGTTCGGTGAATGTTACTGGTGTCATTTGGAATGTCCCATTGATATGAAAAGACGTGGCCAGTCTGGTCCAAAATGTTTGAACTACAGGTATCACTAGAACCTGTAACAGCTGATTATTAAGCCGGATATGCACGCCCCTTTTGCATTCCAAAGATTCTCAACCAACTGTAGGGGCCACGTCAAGCCCCGACCTACCCGGTGGGAAAGAGAACATGTGGACTTGGGTATCAGTCATGACGCTACTTGTATTGTAATCTACTGAGCGATTGTCGACTGCTGCACATTTTGTCGTCTGCTGCACAATTGTCGTCTGCTGAGTTTTACAATATTTTAGCATAGTTACTTCGCTATTTGAAGATAATTAGCATTCGGTTATTATAGCAACAATAGGACGGACATTATAGTTCGCTAGATCGGAGTCTAAACCATTTTTTTAAAAACAAAAAACACATTAAAAACCGGTAAACAAACAAAAGAATTGTAGTGATATGCCTGCAAAAATCTTCTTCCACGACTATGCCACGAAATGTAAAACGTTACGTTTTAACGTGGTGTCGGACCGGGTCTACACCTTACAATCATCAACATTTACAGTAAACCTTCCCAAGACAGATGATCAGAAGTTTTTATTTGTTTGCAGTATGGATCCATTTTAACCTATACTCCTCGGTAAATTGGTTCAACTATATATGTTGAATTAGTTTGATTTAAAGGAATCTTTCTGCAAGAAGAGACAATTGGGAAAACAATCTGTTAAGCAAACTGTGCAGATACTGATCAAAGGGCTTGCTCTGATCTGGGCCTATACCGTCTGCTTATGCCTCAATGCACACATTGGTTAATTTTGTATACAGTAATTTGTTTGTTGCAGTATAATGAGTCATATCCCCATCTGCAAGCAAATATCCACGTATAAAGTCATTTCTTCCATGGTATTCTTCAGTTAAAATATTAATACATGCAGTAAAACCCGTCATAAGCGGTCATTCAATTATTGAACATTAGATTCTTAAAATGGTAATTGCTTAACTCTTTCTGCATCACGTTTGAGCTGCATTAAGCTGCCACCTACATTACTTGACCTCTTTTTGATGGTCGCTTAAAGCATGCTCTACTGTATATAAAGAGCCTACGTGGTTTGTCATGGGTAAAGTGCCCATATGGTTCGTATCAGCTTTCAAACGTTCTGGTATAAATTCGCTGTAGTCAAGGTTCATAAGCAGATGGTCTCCATCAAATAGAACAGAAAGCGGATGTCGTCACATGAGTCACATGTTTACCTAAAGCTGAGCTGTTTCTTATGGACCACCAGTGAGCTGTCACATGTTATAGTACATTTACATGCGTAGTTAACAATGTACTTTGAGTAACGTGTACATTTCTGTGTAAATATAACCAGTGTTCCTAAATAAGATAACCATGATGTCTAAACAACAGCCCCGTAGCATCCCAGTTTTCCAACACCTCTTAAACCCTTTCCCTTTAGTATTATATATTCTACTCAGTTTGCAAATGTGTTAAAATTCACATATGTGGAATAAAGTGTTAATCTCAACAATCCCTGTTTGAAGAAATGGTCATAGCCAAACGGTTGCAGTTGGTATTTTCTGTCTTTCAGTTGACGGTGATTGAGGAGGCTGTCCGCTACATAGACGAGCTTCACAGGGCACTGGCCAGTAGACTAATTAACACAGGTAAACTGCAAATTGTTTAACCCTGTCTTTATGCCATATACGGTAAATAAACCCTTAACCCTTTCCTTGTCGAGTATTCATGTATAAATGATGATAAATATTTGTTATCTGATTTTTTATAATGGCATAATTATGTATACATAAAAGGTTTGTTTTAATCTGTAGAGCCAACTCTATTATGCGTATTTATAACAGAGCAGATCCTGATCAGAGCTTTGTACAGAAACAGTTTGATCTGGTTCTACTCGGTTTGCAAAAACGTGAAAAAGTGTTTGTATAACGGAAAGGGCTTAGCAACCATAACAAAGAAGTCTATTACTGAGCCTTCTTAGAAGATGGTGAATGAGCAACATTGCATACTCAGATCAAAGGAAACATATCTATCTAGAACCCTTCTGACTAGAGTTCTGTACTACCAATATCAGCATTGTTTCCAAGGTAGATGCTGGTTTATACCTTTTCATGTGAAAAATTAAATTTGGACAACACCTAACTGCTCTTAAGAAATACATTTTAAACGGTTTAATGAAATGAAACGGATTCTATCGTACAAGGAATATGAACTGAAAGAAATAGGCAGTATAATTACAGTAGAGCATGGCTTAAGCGTCCATCATTCAGAGGTATAATTATCGATTTGTAAGATGAACGGTAGCTCAATTCATGTCAAAAGTAATGCAGAAAGCTCTTATAGGAGCTTTCTGTATTGCTTTTGTCAAGCATTAAGCAACCACCTGTTTTTAAGACTCCTATGTTCATTTAATTTAAACCCGTTTAAGACATGTGTTACTGTATACCATATGATCATAGCCCAGAGGCACACCATATGGCCTACGAGTGAACAGACGGAAGGAGCTTGACTGTATTCATCTTCAAATATAGGGGACATGCGACCCTCAAAATTAGACATCACATGATTTGTGTGCATTCGTCTTCCATGAAATATGGACATGTGTCTTTTCCACCTTTCCTATCCTCGGTACGTCCCCAATTATTAAGTTTAACGCCTGCTGTTTAACTCTTTAGCTCGCAAACATTGTCGTCTGCAAAATTTGTCATCCGCTTCAAATATAGTTTGCTTTATTTTCTTCTCTTTTCGTTCAAAACCATTATCACAGCAACCAACAGTTTTGGTTCTGAAGAGACGCCGAGTTATTCGATGTCTTATCTGGATCCAAACACATTAGATATGTAATCATAGATGTGACATTGGCACTGATAGAGTTAAATCTTAACATTTTAAAACTTTCGGATAAAAAATAAGACCCGTATAAAAAAATCGAGTAACGCCCTGCTTGATTTGATTCCATATGTTTGAAGAAAATATCGTTTTATGCTATTTAGTTTTGCAAGTGACTTTTTAGTCTTGCAACTGACAAAGTCATGCCAAACCGTCTGTCCTGAAGAAAAACAATTATCAAGAACGCCCATCCATTCTCCGTACTATTTTATTACTTAATTTCGTTTTTTATTACAGATTTCCTTGGGGTAATAACTCCAATTGTTACTGAATTTTAACATCCGGGCACATGCCAATATGGTTGCTGAGGGTCACGTGCCACCTTCGGTCGTGACATATTTTCGGCCATATGTAACTCATAAACGACACAGGGAACGGAGATTTAACCCTTTTCCTGTTTAATATTCATGAAAGAAGTGGTGACATCGTGAATATTAATTAACACTTTTTGTAATGGCATATATACACCGAATCTGTTAGTGTTGGTAGAAACTGTAGAATAAGATCTATATTATGTTATAATCAAACAGAGCAGACCCTGATCAGACGGCTCCTATATATAGAATCCGTCTGATCAGGGCCTACTCTGTTTGCATATGCGTGAAAAGGCGTTTATATGACGGAAGAGGTATGAAAACAAATGTCATAGTGTCGAACAGTTTGGACCCTGATTACACACCGAGTTACTTGCTGTAAAGTTACTCGGTATCTATTTCAATATATTTGTAAAGGTTACCACAGGGTGCTGAAGACTAGTTGTTTTCATTGTTTCTGTTTCTTTCGCAGAAATCAAGAGCAGCGATGAAAGTGCCGAGATACTGAAGACCATTGTCCACAGCTTCGTACCGACCGACTTTTATGAGAAAAAGACTCCTTCACTAAACCTGGAGAAAACCCAAAAACTCCCGTCATACCTGACGCAAAAACAGCTCAAGAAGCCCACGCGCTTTACGTAAGGTATGTGTATAGCGGAGCCTCTATAGTGACCCCAGTATGAATAAGCAAAGTGGTCTTTAAAAGCAGGTGGTTGCGTAATACGAGACGAAGGAACAGCAGAACCTGTCTTAAGGCTGCCATCAAAAGGTCTAAATATGTGACCATAAGGCAGATAGTAGCTCAGTGCAGGTTAAAAGTGATACAGAAAGCTCCTATAGGAGCTTTTGGCATTACTTTTGTCCTGCATTAAGCAACCACCTGCTTTTTAAGACTCATACGATCAATAAATGAATGACCGCTTAGGACAGGTTCTACTGTAATGCAAAAACAGTTCATATCTGGTAGTACATGTAGTAGTAGTTTCATCAGAATGCTGTTTGACACTAGTCAATAGTTTAGTGGCCGTTATAGAGAGGTTTTATTGTATATAGTATATGCTACAGCAGGATATGCGTTAATTCGTGTTGATTCGATTTTCTTTTTGTTTGATTTGTATTTATTAACCCTTTACTCCATAAATACGCCTTTCTACGCCTTTGCAAAACAGAGAAGCCCAGATGAGACGGCTCCTGTAGGGTCAGGGTCTGCTTTGTTTGCTTATGAAATAATATACAACGTAGATATGATGTTATAGTTTCTGCCATGGCCTACTATTCCTATGTTCAAGAACAATTATGAAAAAACAATCTAATTAATATTCATGATGTAATTGTTCCCACCATGAATATTCACAGAGTAAAGGGTTAAAACTAATAAAGACCATGCATGTCTAAAATTAGACCGTTGTGTTCTATATATATACACCAATCAGCAAATTTCACTGACGTTTATATTTTCTCTCTTTCAGGGATTCTGGCGACCTCAAAAGTGCAATATAGCAAATCTGTGATACGAACACAATGAAAGATATAAAACATAACCAAAAGACTGTAAACTAAAGTTGCAATGGACTTCATGCTACAAAACCGTCAACAGACGACAATTAACACGTGCAGACGACAAGCTTTTAACAGCGTTATGTGACAATGTGTCAGGGTGTCCGTGTTATCCAGCAGTTAACGTCACCCGAGCATACTGGGACAGTGATGTGAAGGTCAACATTTCAGACCTAGCTACCGAGGACAATCTCTCCTATACCAGAATTGAAATGCTCAACATCCTATTCAGGTGAGCAAAGTCAATCATTGTTGTGGGATGGTCAGTGAGCCATCACGTTTAAACCATTAACCAGTTACCTGATGAAAATTCATGTAAGAAATAATGACATCATTAGTTGAATGTATAAACAATATAGTTGAACTTCGATATCTCGAACATCAAGGGACCATTAAAATTAGTTCGAGATAACAGAAGTCCGAGTTATCCGATTTCTGATCTGGACCATTTTTTAAGGTCACAGCTTAATGCAGGGGTAAAGTAATGCTGAAAGCACCCGTAGGAGCTTTCAGCATTACTTTACCCCTGCATAAGCTGTCACACATGTTTCTAGATATGCGTAGTTATACATTTTAGAGTAATGCTGTATTGTAAGTTGTGGAAAAACTGAACCTTTAGTTCGAGTTATCCCGAAGTTCGAATTATCCGAGTTCGAGATATCGAAGTTCAACTGCAATGGTGTTGAGAACATGGTAAAAACTGACTGGTCAGATTTACAGTATTTTCATAAGCAAATAGAGGTTTGCTAACGTTAACAGAGCTACAGATAAAGGTGCGTACCCAAATTAAAAAATCGTCATTTGTCCACCATACCCAATACAGTGACCAATATTTAGAGTCGTCTCTTTGAAACTTGTTTGAAACCATTGTGATAAATAGAGCATTTGCTCCTATAGGAGCAATGCTCTATTTATCACAATGGTTTCACGATTCTAAAGAGTGGTTACATTATAGGAGTTGGTGAAGAAATAAAGGAGCTATTCTTGAAAAATGTTTAATTTACGCATTTTATCTGAACATCTGTTAAGTAATCACAAAATCGCAGCTAGCTAGCATGTCCAGCGTCATAGCTGTATCTAGTATAGGTGGGGTTGGCAATATTTTAAGTTTTGTTTTTGTTTGATTTCAGATAATTGACTGGTTCCTACAAGTACCGTAGAGAATTCACTAGAGGCTACAACAAACAACATAATCAAATGGACATCAACCCCAATGAGTACAGAGAACGAGTGTGTTGACATTTACAAACATTGTAGATCCAGATCAGAGCGCTTCTTAGTCTGCACTGTTACCATTTTTAAACATCCTCGTAAATCACACCGTTTCATACTGATTGGATTCTATCATTAACCCTTTCCTTCATATAGACTGTTTTGGCACCTTTACAAACAAAGTAAACCCAGTTCAGAAGACCCTTATTGGAGCTGTCCGATCAGGGTCTACTCTTTGTGCTCATGCAATAACATAGATCTATTTCTACAGTTCTGCCATGGTAAAAAATAATATTCATACAGTCATCATTATATGACATGAATATTCACGAGGTAAAGGCTTAATCCTTTCATTGTTCTTTGATTGCATTGTGGCATTTCAGAAAGTAAAGAAACATATCTATTCCATTAGCAAACAGAGCAGACCCTGATCAGACGGCTCCTATAGGCGTTTATATGAAGGAAAGGGTTTAACAGTGATGATCCATTCTACTTTTAAAATAGATTCAACATTCAAAGGATTAATATGAAAATGTTAGTCGCCAAGGGACTGAAAACGTGACGACACATTACATGACCCCAATGCTCGATATTCCGTTGAGATAAACAACCATCGTAAACGAGTTTAGTTTTACGACAATGGGTTCAATTGCGTATTTATCTTGGTAATAATAATTTTCAAACATTTTACACCCAGGTCTGTCACCGAATATGTTTTCACTGTGATAAAAGTAGCGAATTGTGTAAATCCTTAGTCCATTCCCTCATAGATTCAAGAGATTATTGAATCCTCATAGACCGTTTTTACATCCAGCCTCTTTGGATAAATCTACTGAAAAAGGAGCATTTAATACAAAAAGGGGGGAAACACCATTGTGATAAATAGAGCATTTTCTCCATGGAAGCAATTACTCAATTTATTACAATGGTTTAAAAAATGACTTTTACAGAGGCGTAAAAAGGCATCAAAGTGAGGGAATGGAATAATGCAGCAGACGAAAGTTTAACCCTTTCCCTCATATTGACGACTTTTGACGACTCTGTAAAAGTCACTTTGTGAAACCATTGTGATAAATAGAGCATTTGCTGCTATAGGGGCAATTTTCCAAATGCTCTATTTATCACAATTGTTTCAAACTACAAAATTCTAAAGTTTTCCTTTTCTCGAGTTAATGCTCCTTTTCGGTAGATTTATTCAAAGAGGTTGGATCTAAAAATAGCATATGAGGTAACGGGTTTAAGCAGACAAGACGAACAGTTTAGTACCTGTTTAGTAACACAGGGTCCAAACTGTTTGATAGTGTGATAAAGAACAATGGATAATTTAATTTAACATTTTGCAGCAAACGACAATGTTTCAGACGACAATTACTTAGTGTGCATAGAATTACCATTGAACTTTAAGAGATAAATATAATCACTGCATTCCTGTCACAGACATTCCATATAGATTTTTATGCGATAGTATTCAATACAAAAATGTCAAACCAGCATTCCATAAAACTAAACTTTGTTCACCTGTATAGTAATGTATCAAGGCCGGTCTTTATGGTGAATGGCAGCCTAATGCAGGATGAAAGTCATGCAGAAACCACCACCATTAAGCAGCCACTTATTTGAAATGTCTAAATTCTCCTTTACTAAGATTCTAGTAAAAGGTGTTTACTTTAATTTTACAGAAATTGCTTCAGATTCAGATGTTAGTGGCTTGTACAGTAAATTCTCTCTAATACGATCACTCAAAATAGTCTGATCCTGGATGCTTTAATACAGGTTGTAGCTTAATGCAAGACAAGAGTTTTGCTGAAATACCCTACAGGCCTGCATTTAGCAACCATCTGTTTGTTGATAATTTATGTGATCGTTTTAGCGATATTCTACACGAGTACCTCCTCAAACACACAGCGTGGATTGCTGTATTTCATTGGTAAAGTGATTTTTAAAAATGAGATTGTTTCCAATGTAAGAACACTCTAAGTGTGTCATTTATATGATATCCATGTCACATGATACGTATAAAATGTTTGTCTTCACATACTGTACAGTAAAACATTCTAATGCAGCCAAAAACAAACGTCTAATTCTGGTTCTTAAATGCAGGTGGTAGTTTAATGTGGGACGAAAGGTATACATGTACAGCTTTCTGTATTACATTCGCCCTGCGTTAAGCAACGACATGCCTTTGAATACATATAGTGCTTATTTATAATGTGGTCCATTTAGAGGAGGTTTCGCTGTATATGACGTAAGTTAATTTACTCTTTGAATGCATGAAACGAGTGCAGTGTCATTTGCAAACAGTGTACACCCAGACAGGGTCTGCACTGTTTGTCATCCAAACTCCTCTCGCAGAGTTCAGCCGTTCATACTGTACGGACTAGCTGTACCAATAAAGACTGATGGACTATTCCACTCTGGTAATTAACCCTTCGCTTGCTATTCACGTCAATATACCTACCTGTAAATAGTGAATAACCAGATGAGACAGCTCCTGTAGGAGCTGTCTCATCAGGGTCTGCACTATTTTTGATTGTGCACTCCATAGCAGTGATTGCACAGCGAAATACTTGTGCACAGTGAAGATACATGTAATTATACAACAGGGCATGGGTAAAGAAGGAGAAATGTATTGAGAAGGGTTAAGCCGTTGAAAGAGTTAAACTCTGAATATATAATATGAAACGTACAGCTGCATGTAGTGTTGAAAACTGTGAATATATTGTTGTACTCAATCATGACTGTGAAAATAAACGATTACTATGTAGTTGTTGTCTGTTGTATTATCATAAAGCATTCCGTTTCTTCGATGGGTACATGTATTTACTATCATAAAATATTCCCTTTCTTTGCTGAGTATTTCCTATAATAAACTATTCCCTTTCTTCGGTGAATATTTCCTATGATAAAACATTCAATATATTTGATAATAATAATAATAATCTTTATTACCTCCAGATAAGGAGCATTCATATAAATGGATACACACAGTACATTAGTGTATATACATATATAGTGAACAAACAAATGGCATGTAATATATGAAATAATTATGTGGCATTGTATCCCTGCGTGTAGTTGTTTCCCTTTGGCGAAGCAAATGTACCCAACTATACCACGACCCACAGAACGACATGGACAAAGTATTTGGCAGAGGTACATACATATACAGTATCCTTAAAACTACAACATTACCCATATTCGTCCCCCAAAGCATTCTTTTACAAAGCATTCTTTAATTTCTTTTACTTCGATGAGTATTTCCTATTACAAAACATTCCCTTTCTTTGATGATTATTTCATGTTGTGAAATTGACATACGCATGTTAACCCCAACCCTCATATAAACGTGTTACTGCATTACTTTTGCCCTGCATTAAGCAACCATATGATTTTAAGACACCAGTCCTATGTTTCAAAAATGAATGGCCGCTTAAGACAGGTTCTGTTGTATATACCATGATAATAAATAATGTAAGAATGTCTTATAGAAGAACACTCACGACAACTACCCCCCCCCCCCCAACACACACACACACACACACACACACCCACACACACCACCACCACCACCCAACCCCACCACACACACCACCACTACCACCGCCACCACCACTGGCGATAGTTTCACTATGAATGCTATAGGGAAGAAAGTTCCACAACTCTAATAAAAGTAGTCGCAGCCAACCCTCCCTTCTGAACGAACATCTTCATGTCTGTGAAAGTTTGAAGCAAACCTTTCCATTGGTGTATGAGAAGTTGGATACACACGCTTTGAAGCAGGTGTAGAATATTAGCGATTTGAAAGCTGAACATTTAAAGTGAAATGGGACATCAGCATTCAACAATTCAATTCACTCAATGCAAAGGGCATAAATGAAATGCTAGAGGATATTGAATGACAAAGAGTGCAGAACCTGATCAGAGGATTCTTCAAGGAGCCTCTCATCTGGGTATATACTGTTAACAAATGCTTGTGTACTAGTTTTTCACTCTTAAAGAGTTATAGCATTATCCTTCATATAAACGCATTTTCACGCATTTTCAAACAGAGTAGACCGAGATCAGACGACTCCTATAGGAGCCGTTTTATCAGGGTCTGCCCTGTTTGCTAAAGGAATTTGAAATATATGTTTCTTTACTTTCCAAAATAGGTACAATGTTTCATCTTCCATATTTCATTATCAGAGTTTTCTCCATGAATATTCATTAGGTATTTAAATTTGGAATAAACATAGAACAGGGAAGGGTTAATATTAGTCATTTTACTGTTCTGTGAGAAAACAGACTATAGAATATTTTATTTTACTTAATTTTTTATTAGTGTCTGGACATAATCTAAGCTACACAACACTATATATCACATTCGACAGTGCATAACCTAAAGGAAATATGAGAGTTCTAGCTTTATTAGGTCGAAGTGGATGACGTCGTTCTATGTTGAGTTAATATCAAATGTCTGTTTCTCTGTAGATCATCCTATGGAGGATCATTTCATTACACCGCAGGACAACATTTCTGAAAATGGTCTTATACCAGGTAAAACACATGACAATGCAAACCCGGATCAGATGTTCCCGTGTAGGAACTAATCTTAGTTATAATGTGTGCACAATTTCCAAGATAAATAGTCACATGATACATCTTACTTTTGTTCGATTGACCAGTACATGTATACAGGTCGTTTGATACAGGGGGTATGTCACTGTGGGCGTGTTGGCTATGAACCTGTGTCTCTGAACTAAACATGTGTTTACAGTAAAATCTTATTCACGCTGTCCTCAAAAACAGGTTTAATTATTGGTCTGTAAGGCAGGTGGTAGCCTAATGCAGGTCAAAAGTAATGCAGAAAGCTCCTATATGAACATTTCTGCATTACTTTTGCCCTGCATTCGGCAACCATCTGCTTTTCATTACGCTTGTGTTCAATAAATGACTAGTCGCTAAGGACAAGTTCTACTATACTCTAAGTACAGTAAAGCTCTGATAGTTCTAACACTTAAACAAGAACCATTACCGGTCCATAAGACAGGGGCCTGCTTAATGCAAATTGATATTCATGCAGAACGCTCATCTTGCACCGTCTGCATGGTATTCACCATCTATTAAACATTAAACAACCACCTATATTAAAAGGGGACCAATTCTTTTTTAACTAAAATTTCGAATTATCGAGTTCGTACTGTATCTGTAGACAGAGGAAATTGATCATTGTCGCCAATATACAGCAAATGATATAACGGTTAGGTCTAAGAAAAGCTAGTGCCAGACATGTCAGTTAAGCCTGACCCTCTAATTGGAAACAATGATAAAAATGGATAAGAGTCAGATTATGTAGCCAGCACATGGCAATTAATTTTTCGAAGCAGTTACAAGTGGAAACAGAAAATACATTATGGTTACAGGTTTAATGTGAGAGCTACATAATTCCTGCTAAAATGAGAGTATAAAATGTGACAATATGATGAAACATATACGTATACGAATGAAATTGATATTCATGAACGTTTTGGTATGAACTTATATTGATTATAACGCTCTGAGAACAGTATCAGTGATCTGGTTCATGACATTTTATTGTGAAGAGAGAGAGAGAGGGGGGAGAGAGAGAGAGAGGGGGGCATATGTTTTTTTGCAGAAGAGTGAGAGAGTCTCTTATCTGTATTTGTCAGCAGCAATTAAAACCTCTGCCATTTTATCTTCTTTCTAGAGAATATTATCTAAATGGTGTAGAGTTGTAAGGATTTACCTATTAGTAAGGTTAATTGGCGACAAGTGTGATATTGTACGGTAAAAGACCGTACAATATCCCACACTAAGATGATATACGGCAGACATTTTCTCAGCATACCTGTAATTTGTTTAATACAAGTACTTCCGACAGATGTAACCATTCTTTATCAACAAATAAAACGGAAGGTCAGGGCAATTTCACGAGCACAAATGGGATTTCGACAAGTCCCTTTGATGTCAACCTTTATTTGGGATCGATAAATTTAACGCTTGAAATGATGAGAGAAAGTTTTTGACTAATGGTCAATCCCTACAAACTCATATCAGGTACTTAACCCTTTACTCCATAAATACGACTTTCTACGCATTTGCAAACACACTAACCACAGATCAGACGGCTCCTATGATCAGGGTCTACTCTGTTTGCTTATGAAATAAAATAGATATAATTCTACAGCCTATACTGTGGACAAAATGTGTATATGTGTCATTATAAAAAATGTTAACATTATAAGTATGCATGTTCATTGTTGTCATTATTTCTTGCATGAATATTCATGTAGTAAAGGGTTAAGAAAATCAGCATTCGCTGCATTTGACACGAAACTAGTGGCACATACCAGATACTAGCACAAATAAAGTAAGGGGATGTTTTGAAACAGACCTCGCATTTAACCATTTCAATGCGGGAAACGAGTGCTCTGGAGTTTACAAACTTACAGCCACACTCCAAATGGCTCCTAGAAGACCACCACCCACCCGCCCCTATCCCGTGGCCAGGGTCTGCAACGTTCTCTGGTAAACGTTTCTTACTAAATAGGCTATAGATGTAGTTAAACACAGGTGATCCATTCTACTTTGAATATTCAGCATTCAAAGGATTAAGTCTACATACTTGAAGGATAAAATATTTGACAGCCGTTCACTAAGCCACTTTAAGAGCGTGGGAAACCACTTTTAAATTATCAATGTCCACTGGTAGTCAATCTTAACATGACAATAACGTGATTGGGTGAAACCGCAATCAGATCGATGTGAACATTACAGATACAATGTCATGGTACACAAAGCTATATACGGTAACATGAAGAACACTTGTCTTCCCAGATATACAGCAAAAACCCGCTCAACAGGGTTTGTAGAAAAGAAGAATTTAGATATTTTAGACACGTTACTACTCAATGCAGAGTACATATATTTTAGACACGTTACTACTCAATGCAGAGTACATATTGTTGCATTAACCCATTACCTCATAGGCTATTTTAGATACGACCACTTTGAATAAATCTACCGAAAAGGAGCATTAACTAGAGAAAAGGAAAAAAAATGAATTTTGTAGTCTGAAACCATTGTGATAAATAGAGCATTTGCTCCTATAGGAGCAAATGCTCTATTTATCACAATGGTTTCACAAAGTGACTTTTACAGAGTCGTCTAAAGTTGTCAATATGAGGGAATGGGTTAACACGTTACTCCATAAATATGTCTGTCTGCGCCTTTGCAAACAGACTATACCCAGATCAGACGGCTCCTACAGGAGCTGTCTGATCAGGGTCTGCTCTGTTTGCTCATGATATAGATATGACTCTACAGTTTCTGCCATGGCCAAAGATTCATGTGGCATTGTGCTAATGTGAAAAATAATCTAATTGATATTCATGAAGTCATCATTTCTTACATGAATGTTCATGGAGTAAATGGGTTAAGCTGCCGACTATCTTGAAGACCGGTACAACATTACAGTGGAATCAAAAAAGAAACATGCTGTGTTTGGTGTATTAGCTTTATTTACAGAAACAACAATAATCATTATATTCGTTTTTATTCAACTTGGATACAGTTCAAGAAAATTCCTTCTGGCAGATGTATATATTTACACGCGTTCTACATGTACATAAAACTGCAGCTTTGTTAATTCATTGCTTCGCTTAGGTGATTTGTGTGTTTCTTTGTTGATGTTTTTCACTGGGAAATGCACGTCTATGGCATTGGGGCATTAAAAGCCGGTGCACAGTTGTAATAGTACAAAATAATCCCTACTATCATAAATAAGAATTATAGAAATGCAGTTCCTTAACCCTTTACTCTATTAGTAATGTAAGAAATAATGACATCATGAATATTAATTAGATTAATTGGTATGCTAATGCATGGACACAGGAATGTTCGAGCATTCAGAGGTTTAGTATAAAATTTAATACCCTGTAATGTGACAAATCGTCTATGATTGTAACTCGGTATTTTTAACATTAACATTTTAACATGACAAAGTTAATTGAATCAAATAATTGCCTCAACAGGAGTTAACGCATTAAGCAGTTGAATCATTTTAACATCACCGTACATGTATGTAATAATTAGTTTAAAAATAGCTGGCTAGTAGATATTTAGTTTCTTTGGCCAGATGAATATTCATGAATGAAATAAATAAATAAAACTTCATGAATATTGGAGAGCTTAACTTTGTCCCTTTATGCCATAAATACGCCTTTCTACGCCTTTGCAAACAGAGTGAACCCAGATCAGACGGCTCCTATAGGAGCCGTCTGATCAGGGTCTGCTCTGTTTGCTTATGATATAATATAAATATGATTCTACAGTTTCTGCAATGACTAAAACGTCCTGTGTCCATGTGCTATTATAACAAATTAAACTAATTAATATTCATGACGTCATTATTTCTTACGTGAATATTCATAATATACATAATAATAATAATAATGACATTATGAACAAGAGAATTCTAAACATGGAAAAAACTGAAAAACCAGATCTGTATTATTTCGTGAGCAATGAAAGCTGATCTGGGCCTACACTGTTAGTAAAGGAATATAATTACCAAGTACATATACATGTTTAATGAAATAATTGTTAGAAGGTGTGGTTTCTATATGTAAACCATGTCTGACGGGTATTGATATTTTACGACACACAGCCATACACTACAATGTCCACATTATATGAATAAACACTTGTCTTTAAAAAGAACTTGTTCTTGAAGTCTTTCAGCGCGGGAAACGAGTCACTCTATAATGTCTTTTGCATATAATGTAGACCCAGATAAGAGGGCTCCAAGAGAATCCCTCTTATCAGAGTATACACAGTATGTCATGTTTCACTTTTCTTTTAGAATATCCCTAAATATTCTCGATAAACTAGGCCCGTTTGAATTTTCGAATACAGGTCTCTTTATACAAGTGGTTGCCTAACACAGGGTAAAAGTCATACAGAAAGATCCCATAGTAGCTTTCTGCCTAACTTTCATCCTGCAATAAGCTGCCACATGTCTTTAAAACGGGTATTCATACTACAGTAAAACCCGTTAATTCGAACCCTCAAATCAGTATCAGTATCGCTTTTTCAAGACAGGTGGTAAATTAGTGCAGAGTGAATATCGTGGAAGAGATCTCCTCTAGGAGATTTCAGCACGACTTCCACTCTGCATTTAGCAGTCACCTGCATCAAAAGTTCTCAAAACTTGTTTATGAAAACATCGCATTATCGAAGTGTTACTGTAAATGTTTTGTCCGGTTTAGAGGAGTTTTACTGTAGTCAATTTGAAAACTCAGTGTTGGCATGGTTAATGCGGATGAATGTACAGTAAAACCTCTCTATAACGGACACTAAATTACATATAGTATTTTGTGTTAAAGGCAGGTGGCTGCTTAAAGCAAGGTGAAAGTAAAACAGAAAATATAGGAGCGTTTTGTTTTACTTTCACCTTGCTTTAAGCAGCCACCTGCCCTAAATACCAACTAATTAACACAATTTAGTGGCCGTTATAGAGAGGTTTTAATGTACTGTAAAACAGCTGTAATGCAACCATCTAAAATAGGTAAAAGTTTTGGTCATAAAGAATGGTGGTAGCTTAATACAGGGTGGAAGTTATAAAGAATGGTGGTAGCTTAATACAGGGTGGAAGTTATAAAGAATGGTGGTAGCTTAATACAGGGTGGAAGTTATAAAGAATGGTGGTAGCTTAATACAGGGTGGAAGTTATAAAGAATGTTCTGTTATCGTTTTTGAAAAGATGTGCAGTATAACCTTTATACGTGCAGTATAACCTTTATACTGAAAGGAACCCAACATGCTGAAAGAGAGTAAGGCAGAAAGCTCCAACGCATGCATTATCTTTGTTTTGTATTAAGAAACCACCTGCTTCTAAAGACTGTATTAACCCATTTCGCCCTAGACTTGTTTTAGACCCAACCTTTTTGAATAAATCTACCGAAAAGGAGCATTTATTAGAGAAAGGGAAAGAAAGGGAAACAATTAGAATTGTGTAGTTTTGGAACCATTGTGATAAATACAACATTTGCTCATATGAAGCAATTGTTCTATTTATCACAATGGTTTCAAATTATGGCTTTTGCAGAGGCGTCAAAAGACGTCAGTGGGAGGGAGGAAATAGGTCAAACGTTTTTGTTCCGAGACATTTCACTGGTTTATTCAGTAAAGTTAACAATGTTGCCGTTGTGAACGATATTTCCGTTCGGCGATTCCGTGCCGGATGGAAGCAGTGCCAGCTTCACAATACTTTGTGCAGCATCTTCTGGTGATTTGGCCTTGACCCCGCCGATACAACCTGACTCATCTAAATGAGTCTTCATCTGCTCTGTGACCGTCCATCCGGGACTTCCTGCGTTAATTAAGATATTTCGCCGCTGGTCCTTTTTCATATCACGCGCAAGAATATACGCCATCGCATTCTGAAGAACACTTACGGCTTCAACAATCCGATCAGGCCACCCATATTTAGACCAGACCTGACCTTTCACGGAACTAAGATATTTCTCTCCCAACTGGTCAAGGTCATAGTAGTTCATCGTTTCAAGGTCAAATTGCCGACGCAGTTCTTGAGAAAGACTGCTGAGTTTGCCGATTTCACTTGACAATATAACAACTCTAGCATGTGGTTTAAGCAATGGCATCATGTATCGTAGAAGACTAAGCGAACCTCTAAAGTTTGTCTGCACCATCAGCTCGGCTTGGCGGGACATGGACAGCGGTGAGTCCTTCGGGAAAATTACACCAGCGTTACTAACAATAACGTCCACGCCATTGTATTTTTCTTCAATAAAGTCTATAAACATTCGCACACTTGCTGATTGCGTAACGTCAAGCTCGTGCCACACAGGTTTCAACCCTTCCTTAGTGAGAGATTGGCATGCCTTCTTTCCCTTGGCAGTGTCTCTTCCCGTCACAATTACGTCGCCTGGGAACGAATATAACAGTTGCCTAGCAACCTGGAATCCAATACCACGAGTGGCCCCTGTGACTATGGCGACTTTCTTCCCCATTTCTAGAAGAAAAGATAAAAGCAACATTCATTTTTTTTAATTAAAAGATAGGGTATAAAACAATATGAATGCAACGTCATGCCATTCATTTACACTGAGAAATAATTCAAAACTATACCAAAACAAAATGATACATTGAAAATCGTTAACATTTTCAAATCAGAAATGTCTGAAAAAGTCCATGCATGCTGAAAAATGCATAAAACGTGATACATGTAATATTTTGCTTGATGCATTCCACCTCTAGTTCACCAAACATGCAGTAAAAACCCCTCTAACCTGGACGTAGAATTTAGCATACATATCGGTCTTGGAGACATGTGGCAGCTTAATGCAGTGTGATAGTTATGCAAAGAGCTCCTCAGCCTGCATTGAGCAGCTATCTGCTTAAAAGTATCTAATTTCTTCTCTACTAGAATTCCGGTTTATAGGGGTTTTACGGTATACCCAAACTCAACATAGTAAAACCTCGATAATTGGATATTTTTGTGAAAAACAAAAACAAAAAAACAGAAAAATATTTTAGATGTTTTAAGGCACGTGGTTGCTTAATGCAGAATAGAAGTAGTGCAGAAGGCTCCACATTCACAATTTCACACTGCACCAAGCTGCCACCTGCCTTTAACTATGTCGCTGTCAGTGCTCCGTCTCTGATTACATATGCAAACAGTTTGGATCCAGATGAGACGCCGAGTAACTCGGCGTTTCATCAGGATCCAGACTGTTTGCTACACAGTGCATTTTGAAACAAAATAAAGAAATGTAAAACATAAATATTGCAGCAGACGACAATGGTAGCAGACGACACCATTTGGCAGCGATCGAGTTAAAAAAGCTACAATGATACTTGAGTGTCTGAATAAATAAGGTTTTACTGTATTAAAAAACAATTTGAAAACATGTTTGTTCGTTTCCAAGCTTCTACAAGAATGGAGACAACGGATAACCAAGTATACATTTTGGAGAATGTTCTAAAGTCTCTTGCTCACAAACGTGTGTCCAATACCCTATTGTAGCGGGGAAAACAATTCTCGTATTTATCCTTATGTTCGAGCATGTTATACTCTTCAAATGCCAAACTTAATATTAAGTTCAAGTCAGTAGTGAAATTTGTTGGTTTGTTAAGACTATCGTGGTCTGACATTTTAAGTCTTAAACCTATAACAGCTCAGAAATGTACTGAACCTTATTTGGTTTGATGTAAGGGGGCTAAGTCTTAGCATTTTATGTACGGTTTGATCGAGTTATTCCCCTTCGACAAAGCACACTACATACACTAATCATAACAACGTCGTTTAGTACAATCTCTCTCTCTCTCTCTCTCTCTCTCTCTCTCTCTCTCTCTCTCTCTCTCTCTCTCTCCTCTCTCTCTCTATCTTTCTCTCTCTCTCTCTCTTTCTTTCTCTCTATCTTAGCAAATTGCTTTTAAAACAAAAAAAACGTAAATAGTTTAACCCTTTGAATACGGGAAACGAGTGTACTGGTATTTGAAAACATTGTAGACCCAGATCAGAGAGTCCCCGGGGGAGACCATCTGATCAGGGTATGTCTGCACTGTTTGACATTCAATGTCATGTAGTAAATCTGAACCTTCCATACTGAATGGATTCTATAGTTAACCCATTACCTCATGGGCTATTTTTAGATACAAACTCTTTGAATAAATCTACCGAAAAGGAGCATTAACTAGAGAAAAGGAAAATTGTAGAAATTTGTAGTTTGAAACCATTGTGATAAAGAGAGTATTTGCTCCTATAGGAGCAAATGCTCTATTTATCACAATGGTTTCACATAGTGACTTTTACAGAGTCGTCAAAAGTCGTCAATATGAGGAAATGGGTTAAACACCGATGGATCATTTCACCGGCAAAAGTTGAAAGATTACAGTTTCTTCAATAAGTACAAATGTATACGTCAAACTTTGACAAGACAGTAATAGAACATAATTGTCACATTATTCTAATTGTAGGTGTAAAGTAAATATTTGATGACCATGTCTAAATGTAAACTGTTCATATACCAAGGTAATTGTAAAAAGACCCCAAGAAGGCAAGCAACAATTAAGACTGACTATTACTTTCAATTATTTCAACAACAATTAGAGAAATGTGAAATACAGTAAAGCTTTGCTAATCTGAACTTTAACCATTTCCCTCATACAAACGTGTTTTCACGCATTTGCAAACAGAGTAGACCCAGATCAGACGGCTCCTAGAGGATCCGTCTGATCAGGGTCTACTCTGTTTACTATTAGAATTTGATAGATCTGTTTCTTTACTTTCTAAAATGTCTACAATGTTCCACCTTCAAGAATTCTTTATAACTATTTTGTTAATGAATATTCAGTAGGTATTGAAATTTGGCCTAAATATAGAACAGGGAAAGAGTTAAAGAACGATCATGATACTTAGTTGAGCGTTCGGATTGGCGAGGTATTATTGTATAAAAGTAATAATTGATTTGTTTTCATATTTGCAGTTAAAGAGGCGTGACACACGTGTGTATGTATACATGAGCTAGTACTAATCACTATCGATTTCAGACAATTAGTGCCTCTCACAGAACTGTAAAGTATTGAAATTGAGGTTCAATCGTTTCTCTTATTGTTGAAAAATAGTACATTTGTATTTAAAATTGAAAGACAGTTAAAACTTCCACCCAGAGTATTTTTTCCAGTATATGCTAAGGATGACACATAAACTAAAGAGAACTTCGTTTCATGTCAAAAAAATAGTATCACAGACATTGGCAAATAGTATCAGAGACATTAACAAATAGCATCGAAGACATTGGCAAATAGTATCAAGACATTGGCAAATAGTATAAGAGACATTAGCAAATAGTATCAGAGACATTGGCAAATCCACTAGATACGTGCCATTTATTTGATGGTGAAACGCAGCGCATGTTCAGGATCTGCCCTGCTTGTTTTAAGACAGGTAACAGCTTAATGCAGACTTAAAGTCATGCAGAAAGCTCCTAGAGGAGCTCTTTGTTTGATTTTCAACATGCAGTAAACGGTCATCTTTACTAAAGGTTCGAATTATGGAGATTTTATTGCAGTATTCAGTATGTCAAAAATAGTTCTCGGTGAGCTGACATGAGAAAGAGAGAGAGAGAGAGAGAGAGAGAGAGAGAGAGAGAGAGAGAGAGAGAGAGAAGAGAGAGGAGAGAGAGAGAGAGGGGAGAGAGAGGGGGGGAGGGAGAGAGAGAGAGAGAGAGAAGAGAGAGGATGGGTGGGGAGAGAGAATTGCCATCGAATGACCTCATGCCTCGCGTACAATGGTTTCCTCCGAGATGCTTGAAAGATGTCTACATATATGAAGCAGACGAAAAACTTTAACAGCTGGATAATGGATTCTCTCTCTCTCTGCTCTCTCTGTTCTCTCTGTTCTCTCTCTCTCTCTCTCTCTCTCTCTCTCTCTCTCTCTCTCTCTCTCTCTCTCTCTCTCTCTCCCCCCTCTCTGTATGTCTCTGTCTCTCTGCCTATGTCTGTCTGTCTGTCTGACTGTCTGTCTGTCTGTCTGTCTGTCTGTCTCTGTCTGTCTCTGTCTCTGTCTCTGTCTGTGTGTGCGTGTCTCTCTCTCTCTCTCTCAACTATTCTCTACAGAGTGTCTTCTTCAATTCACAAATGAGTTTTAATCTCTCATGTCGGTACAAACAATCAAGTACAATTCGTTAAAAAGTAAATAGATTATGATTTCGTAACCGGAACTACAGCAGACGACAGTTAGGCTAGATTGGATCACCAGACAAAATCAATCACAGGGTCACTAGACAAAATCAATCCTCTTCAATATTGCAGACAGCTATGTAAGCAAAACTGATCAACACGTATTGGCACTGTCATGTAAAACAGACACTCTCCGAGACGACCAATTAATGTATATACACATATATGTTTTACATAGAATATGATTGCCTACCGTAGAACGAACGTAATACGGAAACCTCAATTCTGTATAACTTTCTTTCTGCATTAAGCCATCACCTGCCTTAACCCTTTCAGTGCAGAAAATGAGCCACTGATGCCCTAAGCAAACAGTGTAGACCCAGTTGATAGGGTTCCTAGAAGAGCCCTCTCGTCAAGGTTTGCAATCTTGCCACGTTACACCTTTTCTTAAAAACAGTCCCTGAAAATTCCTGGTAAGCTTGGCTTGTTTGTATTTTGGAAGTCCATTTGAAACATTCAGTGCTGAAAGGGTTAAACTCAAGACATATGCCTCTGTTTGATGGCAGTTGTGGAGAGGTATGTAGTTCTGTCAATTTCAATACACATCAAGACTCGGTCTTTTAAATTTTCAATGTAGGCCTACAGTACAACATGTATAAAACCGGAATTCTAATGAAGAACAATTCAGGTATTTTAAGCAGGTGGCATCTTAATGCAGGTTGAACGTCATTCATAAAGATCCTTTGGTAGCTTTCTGTATTACTGTCAACCTTCATTAATCTCACACCGGTACTGATGCTAATTCTAACGTTCGGTTTAGAAGGACTTTGACTCCGTATGTCCCTTCCATAGTCTTTCAAAACGAGAGGTACTGTGCACGCCAGAACAACTTGAGTGCTGACGAGACGTCGTTCTAGTCAGACACTCATCTCGATCTAAATTGTTCAATGAAAGCGTGTTGAATTACATTTACATTGAAGACAGGCATATAGTTTGATGCATCAAAGACGGACGAAGCAGACGGCAGAACAGCGCCTTGCTAGTATTGCAAAAATGTAAGTTGTAATGTTATCGAAGAACAGTGATAAAATCATAAAAGACAACAGTAAATATCTCACCTTTGTATTTTCCCCAATGGGGCGAACAAAATGGCCGTCAAGCTTGTTAAACTTTAAAGCTCTCACAGATCCGTTACCGATCAGTCGCCGATCAACCAATATCGATCTCTGGAGTTACAGGTACTAAGTTTCTGCACACAGTCCGACCGTATATGTTTAACACTTAGCACGCATGTAGCGAATTAGTGAAATCTGATGCAAACAGCTTGGACCCAGATGAGACATCGGACGACTTGGCGTCTTATTAGGATCCAAACTGTTTGTCCATAGATGTAGCTTTTAAAGGAAAATGAAGAAACATTGCGAGAGAGAACTGAGAGCAGACGACAATATTTACAGACGAAAGTCACCTCGTGTGCTAAGGGTTTAACAAATCTTCGGGCTTTCAACAACCAAATACAAGTAAACAAACACGGTGGTTCCCAACCGCTGTCTTCTGTACATAGTAATATTTATCAATATGTACTGGGTTTACTCTCCTTAAGCTTAAGTGGTCTACTCATGTGTCGTCTGCAGGTGATTTGTCGTATGCTTCAGCTCTCAAAGTAAATTATCCATTTAACTCTTTACTCCATAGATGTACCTTTCTACTTATTTGCAAACAGAGTAGACCCAGATCAGACGGCTACTGTAGGAGTCGTCTAAATAGGGTATGTTCTGATTCTTTATTTAATAATATAGACAATATTATGATTATATAGCCATGGCCAAAGCGTCGTGTGTTCATGTACCATTATTGGGCTGCGAAAGCAACCTAATCTTTGATGAGAATTCGAAATGACCATGATTTACTGCGAGACTACACTCTAGATTTACACTCCTGAAAAATGCAGCTGCAGTATCTTTCAATGTACTCACTTAGTCTCACTAATGCCTGGTGAATGATGCTTTGTTAACATTGTGCAGGTCATTTGCTATCCAGCATAATGTACTCCAGATACCGTCTGCACTCTGGGCAATTAATGTCTGCAAATATTGTCATCTGCTGCATGTTTTTCTCCCATATCTTTTCAACAACAAATGTCAGAGTAAATAAACCAAGTTGGACCCTGATGAGGTGACAAGTTATTTTGGTGTCTCATCTGGATCCAGACTGATTGCAAAGGTTTGTGGTCAGAACTTTGTATGTCCTTGCATAATAAATATTACTAAATAATAATAATGCTCTCTGTTTTATCTTCTACCCTGTTTTAACAAGTTTTACGCAACCATTTTACGCTTGCGTAAAACCACGCTTGTTATTTCTAACACGAATATTCATGGAATAAAGGGTTAAGTAAATAATGCGAAGCAGATAAAAAGTTCGGACGCAAGTAACATGTCGAATTATTAGTAGTCTTATCTGGATCCAAACTATGTTCAAATCGGTTAGTATTTAAAATTTCAGAGGGTCAGATAAGATGCGTAAATCTAAACTTTTCAACAATAGCTCCTTTATTTCTCCACCAAACCTTATAATGTGGCAACTCTTTACAATCGTCTCTTCGAGACGATTCTACAGAGTGGCCACAGTATAGAGAAAGGAAGACTTGGGTATTTGGGTACGCACCTTTATCTGCATCCCTGTTTAATTGTCACATAGTTAGAATGTGAACATCCAGTCGTCACCCTGTAAGACAATAAAGGTCCGCGATACGTCAAATTCAGCATAATCTGATCGGGGTCATTAAACATGATGGTATTTTTTATTATTATTCAATACATGTACTAGAACTCGTCTGACTGTTTAACGTCACTGTATGTCAACAAAAGTGAAACGTTTAACTTGAGCACCCTCTGTGATTTTCTGGTATTTAATTTTATTCACTTTCCGAAAAGTCTAAATTATCGCTATTTATCAGCAAAAGAAATAGGTGGAATAGGAATACATTGTATTAGAGACTGTTGGAAGGTTTATTTACAAAATTGTACATGGAACTAAAACAAGCTGAAATAGTTACTGAGCTTAATTAAATGCAAGTATGTACGTGAAACTGGGGTCAGAGGCTCCACACTACTAAATGCCTATCTTCAAATAACATACTACTGGTCAGAGCAGCTTTATTGTACAGTAAAACCTGTCTTAACCGGACGTTAAATTTAGTATAATTATCGGTCTTGGAGACAGGTGACAGCTTAATGCAGGGTGGAAGTCATGCTCCTAAAGGAGCTTTCTGCATGACTTTCACCCTGCATTAAGCAGTCACCTGCCTAAAAGTATCTAAATTCTTCTCTACTAGAATTCCGGTTAAGAGAGGTTTTACTGTATATACATGTAGTTCGACGCCTGTAACATGTGTTTCAATATTTAGACATGAGTGTTTAACCCTTTACTCCATAACTACGCATTTGCAAACAGAGTAGACCCATATCACACTGTACTTTTAGGAGCAGTCTGGTCAGGATCTGCTCTGTTTGCTTATTATGTACATATGATTCTATAGTTTTTTCTTTGGCAAAAAATGCACGTGTTTATATGCCAATTCAAAAATTAACCCGTCTGATCTGGGTCTTCTCTGTTTGCAAATGCGTGAAACGGCATTCAGAAGTTCTGCATTAAATTTACCTTCATTCTACATTAAGCAACCATTTACTCTTACCCGTGTTAATTAATAGGTCACTGCATATAGGTTTTACTGTATTATGAAAAGTTATTTACTTAGTGTGTTTATTCGTAGAGTATGTTTACACAAGTATATGTTTTTTTATGATAAAAGGATTATTGTTCGGCCACGATCATAGATTTATACACACTATAAAAGAGAACAGGGTT
The DNA here is from genome assembly GCA_963576725.1 of Azorinus chamasolen. NCBI lineage: Eukaryota > Metazoa > Mollusca > Bivalvia > Cardiida > Solecurtidae > Azorinus > Azorinus chamasolen. The sequence goes on along the minus strand of OY755246.1, from coordinate 31,685,373 downwards.
AAAGTATAGGTTATCTTGTTTACAGATATGATGGATTCAACTTGATTAAGCATTGCAACAAGACGGACATTTCACAAACATACATGGGTAAAACCAAATTATTTCATAGCAATTTCAGAAAGTGTAAGGGGAAAACTCGTTGTTAAGAGGCTGGGGGGTAAAACTAAATGCCACCCACCCTCCTTCCTTCTGAAGTTGGCGCATAAACACGAGAAACGTACTGCTTGTTTTTAACCCTCTACTCCACGAATATTCATGTAAGAAATAATGATATCATAATATTAGTTAGATTAATTATTATTATAGCACACGGACGCTTGCATTTTTGCCCATGGTCTATATTATATAAGCAAACAGGGCAGACGGTCCCTCAAGGGGATTACCCTGTATGCAAAGGCGTAGAAATGCATATCCCTGTCCCGCCCGGAAATATCAGAGACGCTTTTCCGTGTCTCCCACCTGCACATTCTCTCCACCCAGGGGTTAAAATGGGTACCTGTGAGGGTCACTCGCCGGTACTGCGGCTGCATGATTGCGCCATATGTTAGCAGTGCTCAATATTGTAGGCCAGTGACTCAATGACCAGGGGAATAAATGTACAGTCGGCTGAGCGGTCATTCGGACTGAAAGTAGACTATAACTAGGTACTTTACTTTTTACTTTTATATTCATTAACTCATTCTCTCCTTGGCTATTTTTAGACCCAATTTTTTTCTAATTAATCTGCCGAAAAGGGGCATTAACTATAGAAAAGGAGAGCTTTATAATTATGTAGTATTGAAACCATAGTGATAAATAGAGCATTTGCTCCTATGGAGCAAATGCTCTATTTATCACAATGGTTTCACAATGTGAATTTTATAGAAGCGCAAAATTGCGTCACTAGGGGGGTAATGTGTTAAGTCAAGCTGAAGATTTTGATAATATGGCATCAAGGCTTCTTCACTGTCAACCTTTCTCCCGCTAACACGGTCCGGCTTGTATTTTGAGTCCAGATGAGACGCAGAGTAGCCCGGTGTCTGGTCAGTATCAGAGTAGCCCGGTGTCTGGTCAGTATCCAAGCTGCTAGACACTCGGTCAACAGTTCCATCAAAAACCTGATCAAAACTGCACCAGATCCTCATTTTTTCACAGCGGGATATGTGTTAACCCTTACAACGCTGATTTTTCAAATGGACTGATCCAAATTTCAAACAGGTCAAGCTTATGATGAATATTTAGAAAAAATTTATAAAGAAAAGTGTAACATGACAAACAGTGCATACCCTGATGAGAGGGTTCATCCTCTCATGTGGGTCTACACTGTTTGCAAAGGACATTAGTTACTCGTGTCCCGCACAGTAAGGGTTAAAATTCCATCAAATTCCCGAAAAAAGTCCCTACAAAAACAGAGTGAACAGGTATCGCGTCACATACATGATACGAATAGCTTCTCGTTTGATTTCATTGAATTCCATTCAACGCTTGGTGGAATTACATTAAATGACTGCTTAGAAAAAACGGGACAAAGCGATGCTATCTGTACGCACATGGATAATTAACATGTTCCCTGTTGAATATTCATGGCAGAAATAATGACATCATAAATATTTATTAGATTAATTTTAATGGCATACCTGCACCGGGTTGTTTGTTATTGGTATAATCTGTAGCGTCAGATCTTTAAGTATTATTTCATGGGCAGACCCTGATCAGACGACTCCTACGGTAGCTCTCTGATCTGGGTTTACACTGTTGCTATAGCAATCAAAGACTCTATTTTGCAGGAACCTCTCATAAGAATGGGTTCACAGCGAGATTACCATGGAGTTAAAAGGGTTTCTCCACCTAATGCATTACAAGTGTATCAAGGTGCCAAAAAGAGCCCCTTTTAATGATATGCTGAATATTTAATGGCTGATTTGTAATACTGTAAATATTTTAGGGATTTTTTTTTGCTTTGACAAAATTGTAGAATCAGATCTATACCATAAGCAAACAGAGCAAATGGCTCCTACATGAACTATATTCAACAAGTAAGCCCCGATCAGACGACCCCTACAGGAGCTGATCCGAGTCTGCTCCGTTAGTGTCTTTGGGGTAAAGGGACAGGGAACCTCAGCAGAGTAGCCTGCTGTAGGAACCGCTTGATCAGGATCTGCTCGATTTGCTTATGTAGTTCTAATACGGTAGTTCTGTCCCGGGTAAACAAATCCTGCGTGCATGTATTATTATAAACTAGAATGCCCACGGGCAAGATGTCGAGCCCCCCCCCCCCCCCCTGACGAATCACCAATAGTACATGCAAAAGTGAGATCCTTATCAAGTAGCTCCTATAGGAATGCCTGATCTGGGTCTACTTTGCAAAAGCACGAATAGCAAGTACAGGGTAATTATAAGCATACATTGTGTTTGTGAAATCTGACTTTTGACCTCAGTGTAACCCTGACCTTTCAGCTACTGACCTGGTTTTTGTGCGCGACACGCCGTACCTTCTAGGGGAACCCTTTTTTTTAGTAATTTCACAATCCATCCATGGAATTAGGGCCCGGACAAGCAAACAAATACATCTTTGACCTTTGACCTCCAAGTATGACCTTGAACTTTCAGCTTCTGGCCTAGTTTTTGCACGCAACATGCCATACCTTCTAGAGGAACAGTTATGCCTAGTCATTTCACAATTCATTCATGGAGTTAGAGACCGGACTGACGCACTAACATACATCCACCATGCACAGACATTGTGGCGACTATGTCGAGCTCACCGCAAGCGGGCTCGATAAACAAGAGGGCCTGAAAGGCCCTGACATCGCTCACCAGACAATCAGAGAAGATTTTCAAAGTTTTCACTATGTATTTCTATAGAAAACTAGCCAGCCCTGGCGAGGGCCAATTTTGACCCAAGGGGCATAATTTATGTAACTTTTGTAGAGGACCTCAAGTGAAGAAAATGTAAATGAAAACGTATAACAATGCAAAGAAGGGCATGTACAAAAGTATGTATACCCTGTCCCTGGGCAAATTGGTTGAATATTAGAAAGAATAAATTAATCTATACATGTACTTATATTCAAAATTTCAGATATTTTCATTACACCTTCATGAGTTATTATTATTCATATCTTAATTTATTTTCAACCCTTTCCCTGTTCTATGTTTATTCAAAATTTAAATACCTGCTGAATATTCATGGACAAAATAGTTATAATGAAATATGGAAGGACAGTGTAGCCATTTTAGAAAGTAAAGAAACATCTTTCAAATTCCATTGACAAACAGAGCGAACCCTGATCAGACAGCTGCTATAGGAGCCGTCTGATCTGGGTCTGCTCTGTTTGCAAATGTGTGAAAAGGTGTTAACATGAGGAAAAGAGTTAGCAAACATATTATAAGTATATTGTACACAAAATGAAAATAATGTAATGCAATTTGCACTATATAAAAGTCATTTGACCTTGACCTTGGGCTTGCGGGCAGCATGGGCTGGGTGTGCAATGAAAGTATGGATGGTGTTTAATGTGTATATGCAATTCCATGGCAATAGCTACAGTGGTTAGGGAGATATAAGACAATGAAAAAACTGTGACAAAAAACTGCACGTAAATGTGACAATCAACTGCACGTAAAATTTCCAAGTCATTTGACCTCGACCTTGGGCTTGCGGGCAGCATGGGTGGTGTGCCAAATGATAGCACAGATGGTAATTTATGTGTATGTGAAGTTTCATGTGTATAAGTGTAGAACTTACCGACTTATAACACTTGAAAAACTGCGACATCCAACTGCACCTAAAAGCGTGACACACGGACAGACAGACGGACGGACGGACATGTGCGTCAACGGGGCATAAAAAAGGGCAAAGGGAGATAATCTCCCTTTAAATGTATGCTAAAAATAGACACCAGTACATGTTTATAAATAGCCACTTGTAAGTCAGCTTTGAAAAACTTGCTACCCCTGGGGTGGGGCCAATTTTGACCCTGGGGGCATGATTTATATAACTTTTGTAGAAGACCTGAATATGATGCTATGTGCAAAATATGAAAGCTATGAACCATTTCAGTTTCAAAGGAGATGATTTTCAAAGTTCACTATGTTTCTATTGAAAACTGCCCACCCCTGGGGCGAAGCCAATTTTGACACCAGGGCCATAATTTATATAACTTTTGAAGAGGACCTAAACATGATGCTTTGTGCCAAATATGAAAGATAAGAACCTTCAAGTTTCAGAGAAGAAGATTTTCAAAGTTTTCACTATATGTTTCTATTGCAAACAAGGCAACCCTGGGGCGGGCCAATTTTGACCCCAGGGCCATTATTTATATAACTTTTGTAGAGGGCCTACAGATGATGCTATGTGCCAAAGATGAAACCTGAGAACCCTGTAGATTCAGAGGAGAAGATTTTTAAAAGGTTCAAATTGTTGACGACGGACGCCGGACATCCGGTGATCACAAAAGCTCACCCTGAGCATTTCATGCTCTGGTGAGCTAAAAATAGGTAATACATATTAGTGTCATTATTTCTTACATGAATATTGAACAGTTAAAGATAGCGACATCATGAACATTAACTTGAGGTTTTGTTTTTGTCACAAAAACATATGTCTCTACCATTCATCCTCTTTCCAACACACAAGTGTGATGTCTGTCATGTCTGCAACTCCAAAGTTATCAGGGGAAGACAATTAAAAAAAACCAGGTACACAACTCATGCTGGTGAACATTCCTGTGAAGTTTGTTGACTCTAGCCCTACTGGTTTCAGAGAAATGCGCGACAAGTTTGTGACAGACGGACAACTTTGGCAAAAACAGAATGTCTTCCCATAAACTGGGGGGGGGGGACAAACAGTAGAATCAGATATGTTATTTCATAAGCAAACAGATCAGACTGCTCCTACAGGAGCCATCTGATATGGGTCTACTCTGTTTGCAAAAGTGTTAACAGTAAAACCTCTTTAAACCGGATGTTCAATTTAGTATAAATATCGTTCTTGGGATACGGATGGCAGGGATGAAAGTGATGCAGAAAGCTCCTCTGGGAACTCTCTGCATGACTTTCACCCTGCATAAAGCAGCCATCTGCCTAAAATTATCTCAATTTGTCTATTAGAATTCCGGTTTAGAGAGGCTTCACTGTATATGGACTGAAGGCATAAATCATCAAACGCTTTGGCCAAAAAAAAATCACACAAGCTTTTATTCAGTTTTATAATAATCTCTTTATTCTCCTTCACTTAATTCATTCCATTCCTCGTGCAGAGTCTTTCTCCTGGTACAGTGCAATAGGAACACAAGACTGAGGTAATGGTATAAAAAAAATCAAAACATGATTTCTGAGCGAAATGTAAAATGGAATTGTTCAATACGATTTGATTATGAGAAACAATACCAGGTTGGGTGTTGCAAGCAGATCTATGTTTCACCGTGGAGCGCTAGAAAACTTTTCTGTGTGTCTGTCTCATTTAATCTGTACCAAATTAGTTCTTACAGCAGCCTTTCATGCCCAGATTATAAAACTTTTTGTTAGAGTCTGGATAAATTCTCAAGCACCTAACCCTGACCAATCAGATACTTGAGAATGAAGTCAGACTGTAGTTTAATAACCAATAGGTCCAACCTCCAGATAACAGATGCATCTGCAGATATCACAAATCGTTTCTGTATTTCTCTGCCAAACCCTACCCTGTTGGTACTCATGATAATCACCTCCCAGAGGCACTTCTAATGAGTACTATCAGGCTAAGGGTTTGGCTGAGAATCTATTTTGATGGAACAATACACCACTTATCTACAGGCTGTGTCTAGTGTAGACAGACACCACTACAGTTCCTGATATGCAGCTCCATTGTGCAATGGCATTAAACCTGCTTCTACAACCCATACCCAGTCAAAATACAATGATACACCGGCTGAAGACTCCTCAGGCAGGGGTGCAATCAACACCTTATTTCAAAATATGTGTAACTATAAATCATTCTAAGTAATTTCCATCTGCAAAACTGACCATTGCTTAAAAATATATATGTATTTTGAATTCATTTTCAAAAGAATATGATTGGTATGTCAATTGAATATTGATGAAATGCAGTGTAATTCACAATCTCGCAAGGACAAAGTGTCCCTCAATCAGTCAAATATAAGATAAAGTTTCATATCTGTTCATTTCTTAAAATAAACTCTGAGTTCTAGCAGGTTCTTTATAGCCTTACATACATAGTTATAGCTTACACCCCTGCCAAAGGACTGTTGGCAAACTTCTCTATATGATTTGGCTTTACTTCTTTGCAAAAGCAATCTTCATTGCATTGCTTGGGGTGATCTTGAAGCCCTGTAGGGCATCCTTTGCTGCAGCTGACTGGGTCTCGGTCTCAAACTCTACAAATGCAATGTCATGTCTACCTGGTACCAGTCTAACCTCCTTGAACCCTGGGAACCTAAAAAATAAAGTCAGTTATTGTACAGCATGTACATCATTAAATTTGTAGTGATCTGTATTAGAAAAATTAAGCTAGGGCCAAGACAAATTTAATCCATACACAAACTGAGCTCAAAAGTGCCAGCGATGTCCTGGGGGTCATAATTTGAACAATATTAGTTATACAGTTTTTTCCCAGGGTACATGACGATTTATTCCCGGCTGAGGAAATTCATGTTGCCCGAGCCGTTAGGCGAGGGTTACATGATTTTACCAGCCGGGAATAAATCGTCATGTACCCTGGGAAATAACTGTATAACGAATTTATTATACTGCAAAGTTTCACGGTTCGGATTATTTATATAAATCCATTTTTTGCATGTTGAATCACTAAACACGCTTAATCCCCTAAAAGCGCCCCAATACATTTATTTCTATCCGAAGTGGTTGTATTGCATTTCATCGGCGTTCGTGTTATTATAGATGGCTGGACGATATAATAACTCCTCTAAAAACTGTTTTATTTGTCATTTCAAACAATGATGTTATTTAATTCATTCCTGCATTGTTTTCTTTACGTATCAATAGTTGTCTATTATGAATTTTGCTATTGTTTAGCCGAGTCGAGAGGTCGGTCTTTTGGTTTCTGACCATAATATGTGGGGCCTGCCATGGGGGATTTCTATGTACCCTGTCAGCTCACAGGGTACATGGACTCATGTACACGGCTAGTTAACCAATCAGAAGTGAGGATTTTACTTTGCAGTATAATAATCTTAGTAGAGGACCATTAGATCATGCTACATACCAAATGTCTATTCCTTACATTTTCAGAGAAGAAGATTTTTAAAGATTTTCCTATGAAAAACTGATAAGCCCCGGGGTGGGGTCATTTTTGGCCCAGGGGTCATAATTTGAACAATCTTAGTAGAGGACCATTAGATGATGCTACATACCAAATATCAAAGGTCTATGCCTTACAGTTTCAGAGAAGATGATTTTTAAAGATTTTCCTATGAAAAACTGATAAGCCCTGGGGCAGGGCCATTTTTGGCCCAGGGGTCATAATTTGAACAATCTGAGTAGAGGACCATTAGATGATGCTACATACCAAATATCAAAGGTCTATGCCTTACAGTTTCAGAGAAGAAGATTTTTAAAGATTTTCCTATGAAAAACTGATAAGCCCTGGGGCGGGGCGATTTTTGGCCCGGGGGACATAATTTGAACAATCTTTGTAGAGGACCATTACATCATACTACATACCAAATATCAAAGCTCTTGGCTTTGTAGTTCCAGAGAAGAAGATGTTTAAGTAAATTGTTGACGCCCGCACGTACGCACGACGCAAATACGCACGACGACAGACGCCGGACATAGGATCATCCCAATAGCTCACCTTGGCACTTTGTGCCAGATGAGCTAAAAATCAACACAAAGTGTGAAACAGTTTGGATCAATTGTTTTTCTACAAACTTTGGATCAATTGTTTTTCTACAAACTTATCTCCATAGTCTATCATTTCATATGTTCTGAATTGAATAATTTATTCTTTATCTATACCAATTGTACAAAGTCCTCTTTTTGTCACAAGCAAGCCATTTCAATATCTTACATACAGTGAACTCTCCTTACAAAGCCATTCAATATAGATATTCAGAATATTCATTATACTGACATGAATTTGAAATAAAAAATACCAGTTGGAATTGATTTATAAATATATAGTCATTTAATCACTGTACAAACAAGAATGTTAGAAGGAAAGTGTGTATGTCACCTTACTGCAGAAGTGTGATAGAAAATGCCTGACAGATGGACCCACAGACAACAAAGAAGTGATCCAAAAGTGTCATCCTGCTAGTAAAGGTGACACACAAAAAAACATGTCTACATTTACAAATACATTGCAATGCATCTGAACACTCTGCCCTTGTCAGTATCAAGGAGGGGGGTATATAAGGTTTGACCATTCTCTGTTTCTATGCCAAAACCTATCTTCATGGTACTCTCTCTGACATTCTAATGAGTACAAACAATATCTAGGGTTTTGTAAAGATTTAACCCTTTCCTTCATATAAATGCTTTTTCACCCATATGCAAACAGAGTAGACCCAGATCAGACAGCTCCTATAGGACCCATCTGATCAGGGTCTGCTCTGTTTGCTTAGGAAATTATTATGTATCTACTTTTCCAAACATTCATGTGTACATTCGCTATTATAAAAGCTCAGCTAATAAATATTCATGGTGTCAATATTTCTTACATGAATATTGAACAGGGAAACAATTAAGAGAATTTGATAGATCAGTACATTTCTTGTCTACAACTCAGAGAATACTTACTGGTTGAACAGCATAGACAACATCATCTCGTTGGTTTCCTCTGGCAGGTTGGTCAAGAAGAGGATCTGGTTTGGAGGTTGCTCTGGTATATTGGTGGGTGCAGGTGCTCCAGTTGCAGCAGGAGCCACTATAATAAACAACAGAAATTGATTTATCAGTTTCATATAGACTGGCAATTCTTCGCAAGCTAGCAACAAGTTTGTGACTAGCTATGCAAACAGTTTGGATTCAGATCAGAGGTCCAGATGATGCGTAAAATTAAAACATTTTCAAGAACAACATCCTTGTTTCTCCACCAAACCCTATGTTGTGACCAATCTTTAGAATCGTCTCGAAGAGATAGGGTTTGGTGGAGAAATAAGAATTACTATGCTAGTAGTTTGGAAGTTCAGCTGTATTTTGGCGAGTTAGAAAAGTTGTTAAATGCGAGCCTTGGCGAGCATTTAACTACTTTTCTGACGAGCCAAAATACAGCTGAACTTCCAAACTACTAGCATAGTAATTCTTTTATCATGCAACACCAAGAACAATAGAAAAAATGAAGAAATAGAAAGATTGCTAAAGCGGTTTCGTCCCCTGAATGAAAATACATGTAAGTACGAATTACGTGACGTCATATTGGCATGCAGCGACGTCATCGACTTTTACAACATAAACAAACTTGATTTAATCCTTTTATATGGACAGATAGTTGAGACAAAGGTGAGAAAATGTGTTAATTTGATGTTTATGTTTAATTATGCCTTTTTCGTCCTTCTGTTTTCCTCCTATTGGCTGAACCAAACTTGCATTCCAGTCGGGTCAGTACACATGCACTATACCTCACAAAATACAGCGTCGACGTGGAAAATATTATGCTAGTAGGAAGTGACTGTATTCGGTGACGTTGCATGATAAATGAAGATTTTAGTATTTGAGTATGCACCTTTATCTGTTGCTCTGCAGATAAGACACAGAATTACATCTAAGATAGTTACAAATTGTTTGCCACTGTAACAGTAAATGTAAGCAAAATTTGAAAAAAAATCAGTAGATAACAAGATGTGTTTGTGAAACACTATGCCCATCCCTGGCTAATTTGACCTTTGACCCTGCAAGATGGCCTTGACATGTCACCCCTCAAAATCTGCAAGATGGCCTTGACATGTAACCCCGCAAAATCTGCAAGATGACCTTGACATGTCACCCCACAAATGAGCTTCATGAGATACACATGCATTCCAAATATCAAGTCTCTATCCCTACTGGTTCAAAAGTTATGGCCAATGTTAAAGTGGTGATTTGACCTATATATTTGACCCCAGACCATGAAGGATGACCTTGACATGTCACCCCTCAAAATGTGCAGCTCTATGAGATACATATGCATGCCAAATAGCAAGTCTCTATCTGTACTGACTCAAAAGTTATGACCAATGTTAAAGTTGGTGACAAACAATAAGACAGGGCAAAAATAATATCCCCCCCCCCCATCTGATCTGGGAGCATAAAAATCAATTACTATGAAGAGTTGATCAGTTACTCCCTTCTAAGATTAAACTTGTGATGTTGCCAAAGGCTTTGCTACTATAAGACTAATCAATTTACACCTATGATCCAATAAATGGAACAGAGGCAATCAATGTATACCCAGATCAAACATCCTAAAGCACCCTTTTGTTCAGGGTCTGCACTGCTCGCTATACCACATCAATTACAAAAGGTTTATGTCAAGTTTCTTTTGCAGAAAATCCATCCACATGAAAATGGATTAGTTCCAGAATTTCTTTGGGCCAAAATTATTGTAATAAATGTAGAAGTAATAGATAAATGAGTCCAGGATTTCAGGTAATTTAGATATCTAAAGATTGTACGACTAAAATTATGGTAAGTCCTAATCGCTGCTGCTCGGCCCGACGAAATGATCTCACATTCTAGTGTGCAGCAATAAAGGCCAACTTCCTTCGGGATCATTAGTTTTCATGTTATTAGTTTTGAAAATTGAATACTGCTTAAGCCGGTGCTAGGGGGCGTGAGTAGTGTTGCACTTTTAATTACTACTCATGAACAGACTCAATAAAACCGAGTCTGCAATTTTCTCTTTTTGCATTTCTACTTTTGCTTTCGAGGGATCACCCATTTTTAGAATATATGTACTTCACAACAGCAGGTGTTAAGTGCTTGTGTGGCGGCCGTAAAAAGTCGCCCCCTACTTCATTCTCAGTGTTGTTAATATTTTCTGGTCCTTCGGGATCATTAGTTTTCATGTTATTAGTTTTGAAAATTGAATACTGCTTAAGCCGGTGCTAGGGGGCATGAGTAGTGTTGCACTTTTAATTACTACTCCTGAACAGACTCAATAAAACAGAGTCTGCAATTTTCTCTTTTTGCATTTCTACTTTTGCTTTCGAGGGATCACCCATATTCAGAATATTTGTACAACAAAAAACTATCTTAAGTTCTAACATCGACGATTGCAACTGGAAGTTGTACGACCTTTAGTATAACAGGCCCTAGGAGTCTATACACTTACCTTGTACTTGGGCCGGCTGCTGTACCACAGGCTGGGGCTGCTGACTTGGCTGCTCTCTGCCAGGTCTTTCTCTGAAAATAAAAACATCATTAATCAAATTACCAGATTTCGCAGACATTATTCTATAGACAGTCTATGAGTCAATTTAGCACTTTCCCTTATGCGAGAAATAATAGATGTATCAACATTAACCCTGTCCTCCATAAATATGCCTTTCTATGCATTTGCAAACAGAGTAGACCCAGATCAGACGGCTCCTATAGGAGCCGTCTGATCAGGGTATGCTCTGTTTGCTTATGACATAATATAGATATGATTCTACAGTTTCTGCCATTGCTAAAAATTCATGTGTCCATGTGCTATTATAACAAATTAATCTAATTAATATTCATGACGTCATTATTTCTTACATAAATATTCATGGAGTAAAGGGTTAAAGAGCTGAACATTATAATGTCACCATGAACAAGGGAACTTTACCATGACAGAAGCTATAGAAGCTTATATTATCTAAACAAGAGGGCCTGAAAGGCCCTGATATCGCTCACCAGGCAATCAGAGAAGATGTTCACTATATGTTTCTATAGAAAACTAGCCGGCCCTGGGGCAGGGTCAATTTTTATCCCAGGGGCATAATTTATATAACTTTTGTAGAGGACCTGAACATGATGCTGTGTGCCACATATGAGAGCTGAGAACCATCCAGTTTCATAGGAGAAGATTTTAGAAGTTTTCACTATATGTTTCTATAGAAAATTGGCTACCTCTGGGACAGGCCAATTTTGACACCAGGGGCATAATTTATATTACACTTTTTGTAGAGGACCTGAACATGATGCTATGTGCCAAATATGAAAGCTGAGAACCTTCCAGTTTCAGAGAAGAAGATATTCAAAGTTTTATTAATGTTTCTATAGAAAACATGGCACCACTGGGGCGGGCCAATTTAGACCCCAGGGCCATAATTTATATAATTTTTGTAGAGGACCTGGACATGATGCTATGTGCCAAATATGAAAGCTGAGAACCTTCCGGTTTCAGGAGATTTTCAAAGTTTTCACTCTATGTTTCAATTGAAAACGGATTACCCTTGGGCAGGGCCAATTTTGACCCCAGGGCCATAATTTATATAACTTTTGTAGAGGACATAGACATGATGCTATGTGCTAAATATGAAAGCGGAGAACCTTCCAGTTTCAGGAGAAGATTTTCAAAGTTTTCACTATATGATTCTATTGAAAACTGGCACCCCTGGGGCGGGCCAATTTTGACCCAAGGGGCATAATTTATATAACTTTTGTAGAGGACCTGAACATGATGATATGTGCCAAATATGAAAGCTGAGAACCTTCCAGTTTCACAGAAGAAGATTTTCAAAGTTTTACTTTATGTTTCTATAGAAAACAAGGCACCCCTGGGGCAGGGCCAATTTTGACCCCAGGGGCATAATTCATATAACTTTTGTAGAGGACCTAAAGATGATGCTATGTACATGTACCAAAGATGAAAGCTGAGAACCCTGTAGATTCAGAGAAGATTTTTAAAGGTTCAAATTGTTGACGATGGACGACATGCCGATGGACGACGGACATCAGGCGATCACAAAAGTGCTCTGGTGAGCTAAAAACAAACAGAACAGACCCTGATCGGACAGCTCCTACATGAGCGATTTGATCTGGGTCTATTCTTTTTGGAAAGGCATCAACAGGTGTCTCTATGACGGAAAGGGCTAATGATACGAGAATGCACCCTTCAGTTGAAACACATTCTAATGCAGCATTTATGGAAACTTAAAAACAACTGCACTTGTTTTTATTTTGTATTCATCTGGCATCTCATTTGAACTGACGAAATTGGCCATAATACCTTTGAAAGGAAAGACATTTTACAATTTACTTTTCAACCAAGATCTACCATGAATATTTATTTAAGTGGATACCTGGAAAACTCTATACAAGATAAGAAGACCAGCTTAATGCAATTATTTGATAAATATATGACAAACATATCACTGTTCAAAGGCAATTCATACCGTCAAGCTGGTACAATTTGAGCAGCAGGCAAGCAAACATGCTTGAGAATATCACTGTCAGAGCTAAGCCTATTAACCTGAGAAATGTTTATGAATTTAATGTAATCTTCAATGTACTTCAGGAGCACTTTGGAAATCCAGGTAATTTTGTTTTTCTTCATTTAATCGACAAACCTATTTTGAAGGAACATCAAGATAGGGTTTGGCAAAGAAGCTATGCCTAATTCTCACCTCGGAGTAGCTGCTTGGCCACCTTTTCTCCTCTTCTTTGTCTCCACTGGCTCCTCTTCCTTCTTTGGTTTCTTTGGCCTTTCAACGAACGTTCCCTTCATCTTGGCTACCATATCAGAATCTTTCTTGGAATATTGTATACGCTGCAAAGAGAATCATTAAAATACCCTCCATTATGAAGTTTCGCAATTTTTTTAAAGATGGATTTTTTAAAACATGCATACTTTATAACATATAACAGGCCCTATTAACCCTTTACACTATAAATACACCTTTCTATGCATTTGCAAACAGAGTAGACCAAGAACAGACCGCTCCAGTAGGAGCCATCTGATCAGTCTGCTCTGTTTGCTTATAAAATAATATAGATGTGATTTTACAGTTTCTGCCATGGCCAAAAAGTTATGTGTCCATGTGATATTAGAACAATTAATCGAATTAATATCTATGACATCATTATTTCTTACATGAATATTCATGGAGTAAAGGGTTAACATATTACAATTTATCACAATTTAAACTTTTACTCTTTTAATGCAAGGCATGCATTCATATCCATTTTCAAATAGTGTAGACCCAGATCAGACGACTCCTAGAGGATCCCTCCGATCAGGATACGCACTGTTTGTCTTTTAAAATACTCTAGCAAGTTTAAGAGTTTTATACCGAGTGGACTCTATAGTAAATCACTCTATTTTCCTGTGAAAATTCAGAGTTAAAGGGTTAATGGATATTAATGATGTGTATTATGAACGTCAAAAATTGCTACAGATAGAATACATATTAAGGGAGTTTGAGTGTTTTCAAAAAAATTAAACAATGGTTGACATACATGTAAAAAAGATGTACGAATTTAGAATTATTAAATAAATGTCCTAACGGGGAACACAAGTCTTACCATAGGCTTATCATAGAATGGGAAGCCCTGCATAGACCGTAAAGCATTTGTGGCACTGTTGATATCTTTGAATATGACAAAAGCTTGTCCCCTCATTTTCAACGTCTTCATTGCCACGATGTCCAAAATCTGACCAAACTGGGAAAATATGGCATACAGCGATTTCTTGAGTTCTGAAATAAACATCAATTTTGTATTATTGTGCTAGTCAATCACCACTACTTTATATACTACTTAGTCTTTTTTTCTTAGAGGAAATTGTTGGAACATTACTGGCAAATGCCTATACAAGATCACTGCACACAGGGTGACAATGCTCGTCTGTGTGATAGCAGCTCTTGTGATGGTGAACATGTGTGAAGTTTCATACAATTTGCATGAATTATAAAGAAGTTATACAGCCAATGTTAAAATTTCCGGACAAAAATGATGAAGACGACAACACAGATGGCAAAGTTACAATAGCTCTCCAAAAAGGGGGAATATTAATATGAACTGATTATGGGAACTGCAGAATTTTATATGGAAGAAAGTACAGCAAAACCTGTCTAATGTGACCATCAAAATGAGGCAAGGTAAGGCAGGTGGTAGGCTAGCTTAATGCAGGTAATAAGTAATGCAGAGAGCTCCTGTATGAGCTTTCTGCATTCCTTTTGCCCTTTATTCAGCAACCACCTGCTTTTTTAAGATTCCTGTATCCAATTATTATGAAGTTGTTTAAAGTCCCATTATGCTTTTATGTGAATTAATTTCCACACCTATTTAAATTTTAGCTGCCAATTGGCTACACATGAGGTTTTGTATAAAAAATACCATTTTACATTTTCTTTGCAAAAAAATGGCACAGCCAAATATCGCGGAACAAGCAGAAAAATCTAAATTTAGTGTGTAATTGATGTCAGTGAAATATATTGACCATGGACTGTAATATACAGAAATTCTGTCCTATTTTTTTAACCTTTTGGTTAATGTCACCAAACAAGAAAAGAGAAACTAGAACTGAAGTGCAAGTAACTGGTTCCATTTCTGCCCACATTTCTTGGTTTAAGCGAACGATGTGTCTTGTTATATTCTTTTCTATTCTCCACTGACATCAGTTTTGAATTTTTGACTGTCATTCGTTGCTTGTTAGTCGCCATTTTTGTTTACCTTATTTGAGCAGACGTCACATGATGATCATGTTACAGTAAATATTTGCATACATACACGTAGTGGATGACCTGTCCAACTAGGGATTCCCATGGTAAATCCTAATTATTTAACTTAGAAATGACACGTTTTGAGCATTGCGATTTGTTTGCTAGTGTATAAAAGACTATCTTTGAACAAAGAATACCTTTTCAATTGGAAAAATGATCTTCAAATATAATGGGACTTTAAAGACAGGTTCTTCTGATAACCTAAAGCTCAGTAAATCATTCTACCCTGACTCAATCTTTTAGGCTGCCAAAATCATTTATTCTGTAAAGTTTGTGAACAATTATTGTGCGCAGATTCTGGATTGCTTATTGGTATGGAATAAGCTCAAGTTCCGTTTGCACCTTTGCATATATAAATTTATCACCCAACCTCCCTTGTATTCGAGTTAATATAGCCATCACGTATCTCTCTAAGTCTCTATATTACAGTGTCACACGTTTAATATTTATCTGTAACCGTTGTAATGTCATGTAGAAACAGTGAAACACTACGACATAATGTAGAAATAAACATGTAGGACCTGTCAAAAACTGCATTTTTTAGTCAAAATAAGTTATGTGATAAAAATATGATGCTTGTGGTCATTTTGTACAAACTGATATTAAACTCGTCTTGGAAAATGTAAATTAGCTCAAACTGACAAATGCAATAGAATAACATTTCTATGAACTCTATTAGATGTCCAATTGGTTCTTGAGGAAGCGTTGCTGGGCTTTTGCTTGTAAATGTAAAACTCTTGATCACGTGACAACTGTGAAAAATAATGTACAATATAAAATATGTATTTACAGTATTGAATAAAAAAGGATAATTTTATACACAGGGGACCATTTCCTGGGTCTAGATGGTCTAAAAAGTCAAAAAATTGATTGGGTCGATTTAGTATTATATTATATACAAGGGTTCCAACTACCGATTTTCAGACCAATTCGAAATAACGCCCGGGTTTGGACAGCCAAGATGGAATAACCACTAATGTTTGGTACGACAGTGAAGCTGGGACATTGTACTTTTCAAATAATATAACTTGATACATTCTGACTAAGCTGTAGCCAGTGCCGATGTGAAATTCCTACAAAATACGCCGATTTTGCTTACTCAAACGAAAAGTACAATGTCTCAGCTTCACTGTCATACCAGAAGTTAGTGATTATTCCATCTTGGCTGTCCTAAACCGAGCGTTATTTCGAATCAGTCAGGAAATCAGTGAATCGGCAGTTGGAACCCTTGTATAATATAATATATAACACTAAATCAACCCAATCAATTTTTTGGGACTTTTTCGACCATCTAGACCCACAAAATGACCCCGGTGATTTTATACAGGTGTGCATTGTAAGTTTTATTAAGTATAGATCTAGACTAAAAAATAATCTTAAAATTTGTTTGTGTAGATGAAGACAAAATGCTCCCGATACTTACCATCTTTCTTAATTTTTTCATTCAAGTTGTT
This sequence comes from Azorinus chamasolen, assembly GCA_963576725.1. NCBI lineage: Eukaryota > Metazoa > Mollusca > Bivalvia > Cardiida > Solecurtidae > Azorinus > Azorinus chamasolen. The sequence goes on along the minus strand of OY755246.1, from coordinate 31,668,305 downwards.
AATATATATAGTATGGTTGGGTCTGATATCCATATTGTCTTGCTATCTGAAACAAACAAGAAATATACATCTAAGCAAGAGCATCACATAATTATAAATAATACCCATTTGTTTGCCAATAGTTTTCAAAGGACCAATGACTATATTATATATTTGCATGTTAAATATGAGAATCCTTTGCAAACAGTGTTTTGTTGAATGCAATGGTGCCCTTACAGGGGGTTTTCACCTTCTATAACAGAGGCCTATAAAAGGCCCCTTCCCAATTGAAAATTTCTTTAAAATCATGCAGTTTTCCCAAAAATCCAAACTTACACCAGCTTTTTTGTTTCCCAAATCAGCAATTTTAGCGATAATTCTTCCCAAAATCAGCAGGCTAAGGCCCCTTCCCAATTAAGAGAGAAAAAGCCCTGCCTTAAAGGCTTTGCATGCTATGTCTCAACAACAACTCCATCACAAATAAATTAATTTTTAAATCACATGTCATAAGTAAGTATCTAAAACATACCCAAATATAGTTTTTCTGACCCAACCAAAAAAATAATAATTTTGTTTTCGTGAACACCTCTGCTCTATATAAGTAAAAGGTATTCAACTCTGGCTGAAATCTGCTAAAAAATCGATGGGTTGCCAGTTCATTCACTGTGATCGTCCTTGAAAGCTTATTTGATCACCGATTTCCATAAAGTATGTCTCAATTATCAAAGAAATCATCACTCTTGATGAGCAGTCATCTATTTTTTTCTCAGAATATTAATACATTTTTACGAGTCGTCAAAGTGACAACCAACCCCTCTAGGACACAGGTTGACTCTGCCTTTCGCATGCTATGTCTCAACAACAACTTCATCATAAATACATTATTTTTTTAATCACATGTTATAAGTAGCTAAAACATACCAAAATATAGTTTTCTGACCCAACCAAAAAAACAATTAAAAATTTTGCGAACACCCCTACAGTGTTCTGCCGAGGCCGCGTATCTGCGACATTGGTCCTTAAAATATACGATTGTCGCATTTAAAAACGTCTAGGTGCGACAATTGTCGCGGTCGAAATTCTTGGGGCCGAATCTTAATTTGGTGTGCAATTCTCACGAGTAAGCAGTTTTTACGGTGTCCGCAACATTTTACTCGACTGGTTCTATAATTATTACTGAAATAAATAGCGCGCGACAAGACGGGTGAATAAACCAGTCATGTTATAGCGCGAGACATTTAAAAATGGCGTCACCTGCAAAGAAAAAACCTAGAACAATCTTAATTTTTCCTTAAACAAACACAGGCAGATAAGTTAGATGGATCGACCGGAACAACTTCCGATCCCTCAACCCCTACTTCAGAGTCCCCATCTACGCTTCCTTTGCCTGCAGAATCGCATTCTTCGGGGGGAAAATCAGAATCTGATTCCTCTAAAAAGGCTCATCGCCATTTTCAAGACAGATGGTTACGTGATCATTCCTGGTTGTTGTACGACCGCGAAGGGAAATTCATGCAATGTAAGCTTTGTTCCAATAGACTAAACCCAGAGACTGTTGATGACATTATGACAGTGAAGGTAGTGGGTGGGGAGATTGATGACTTTGATTTTATTAGGGCTCTGGAACACTGGAAAACATCAAAAGCAAGAAAACTCTTTCAATGACAGGTAATACCCATGCATTTTAGCATTTAATCTAAAATGTTTTCATTTGTCCCATTGTTTTTGAAAATGTCTCCAACTTTTCATGCCCACTGAGACATGTGTCCCCACTTTTTTGAGGTCTTGGCAGATCACTGCCCCTAGCTGCTCTATTATATAATAAGTAAAATGTATTCAACTCCAGTAGAAATCTGCTAAAAAATCGATGGGTTCATTCACTGCGATCGTTCTTGAAAGCTTATTTGACCACAGATTTGTGGTGGATTGTTTGTAAAGCATTTATCGAATCGTTAAATTTAAATATGAAATATGTGGCGGACCGAGTTCATTATCTTTATCATATGAACAAATTTCATTATCTATATCAGTATGAACAAAGATAAAAAATTAAAGATAATATTTTTATTGCCAACTACAAGCCTGTTTAAACCAGAGACATATACATACATGTATGTATAGGTCTCTGTTTAAACTTTAAATCACGAATTCATGCAGGATCAGTGAAACTTCGTATGATCTAAATTGGTGAAATGTTCAACAAATGGTTGGATTCCAAACTATTATTGATCAAACAGTCTGTAATTAGCACATCCTCCTCTATTATACTGTATAATTGCCAGTTTGACGAAACCACTACCCGTTTTGTTCATTATGTCCAGTTTGACGAACCGGTAGTTTGACGAAACACACAAAAAAAGACATGTTCCTACAAGTATATAAGACATTAATCAGACTGCACCTGGAATATGGATCTGTTATTTGGTCGCCATATTTAAAGAAAGATATTTACCTCAGCGTAGGGCAACAAAAATGGTAAAAGAAATTCGTCATTTGCCTTATAAGGACCGCCTACGGACACTAGGTCTACCAACTCTTGGATATCGCAGAGAAAGGAATGACATAATTCAAGTCTTTAAAATAGTTAAAGAAATAGATAGTTTGGACATAAACTCTTTCTTCATAAAATCGCTGGATACCAGAACCAGAGGCAATAAACATAAATTAAAGAAATCCCACTGCAGACTTCAAATTCGACAAAATGTATTTTCTCAGCGTGTAGTCAACAGCTGGAATTCACTGCCAAATTCATGTGTAGAATGTGAATCCCTAAATGCATTCAAAAGTGCTCTCAACGTTGAATGGAAAAACAAATCCGAGAAGTTCAGTCACTTCAGTACAGACCACGCAAAGAGCTCACAATAAAAGAACAGTTTATAATATGTCAAGTCGCCAAAACAGACCAGCACAAGCTTGCTTACACAGCGGTCTTCAACCCAGGTAGAACAATATACCTTTTCGCTCCCAGTATATTTGAAAATATTTTCGTGTATTTGATTGGCGTCAATTGACGGATCTAGTACAGGTTAAGAGTTAACGCATATACTGTGAAAACATCTAGGCAACAATAAATAAGAGAGTTTTCATCAGCAAGTTATATTCAATCTGGTTAGCACTAGATTGATAGGATACTGATGCCTACTTTTTCTTTGTTTTCGTGTCGTTTTACCGGCGTCTTCTTCGACGGAAACGGAAGTTTACATCCAGAGCTGGTTCCCAAAAGAGCTCTATTCGGTTCCCATATGAGGAGGTGGTACTTGATTATTTTGTAGAACTTCTGGAGTACAAAGTTCGTTCGGTTCGCATATTCATGAGGAGGCGGTACTTAGTTATTTTGAAGAACTTCTGGGCAGAGAATAATTATACATATGTCACAGTGTGTAGGTTTATTGGTCGCCGCCGCGGATTCCCTTTCTTTTTGGGCTATGGAAGGAGCAGGTTTTTTTGAGAGATAAGAAATACATACTTAAAAGAAAAACATTTACTGCCAAAAAATCTAATTATAGAAGTATTATCATAGAAAGGTAGTGAAAATGGAAAATATTCAACGATAAAATTAAAAACCCATTACAAAATTATTGAGAAAAAAAACAGGAGCCGGTCCCTATGGGATAGGAATAAATGGCAGCCGAAGAAAATAGATCTATTCCAAAAAGGGAATTGATATACAATGAAGAAAATATTCCAAAATAGGGAATTAATATAATACATAAATACTTGAACTGCTCTGATCTAATATTTCGACCACTAAGGGCCTTTTTCAAAGATTATCATGTCAAAATACACGTCACATTTTTGTTACATGCATTCAGCCATAAAATCAAAGAGAATAATTGATATAAATTAATAATACAGAAATACTTGAATAGCTCTGATCTAATATGTCGACCACTAAGGCCTTTTTTTTTAAAGATTATCATGTCAAAATACACGTCACATTTTTTTTGCTATATGCATTTGAACAGTCATAAAATAAAAGAGAACAATGTTGATCAAGCGTCATGGTGACGCTGGGTTATTAAAAATGTGATGATGTCATCAAATGACGTCATCAAATGATGACATGAGCGCAACGACGTCATGCATGCATTAGCCTCCTTGACGTTACAGCCAAACGGTCTGTAAGTTCATGTTGTAGCATCCATATCCAATCAGTTTCATGAACATCCGTTTCAAAACTACAAATCTAACACCATCACTGCTATGACCACCAACGCCAAAATGTCAGTTTATTGGCTTCTCTCTCTCATGCTTTACATCACTCAAATGTTCTTTCATTCTCTCCCGAATTTCTCCCCATCTACGCTTCCTTTGCCTGCAGAATCGCATTCTTCGGGGGGAAAATCAGAATCTGATTCCTCTAAAAAGGCTCATCGCCATTTTCAAGACAGATGGTTACGTGATCATTCCTGGTTGTTGTACGACCGCGAAGGGAAATTCATGCAATGTAAGCTTTGTTCCAATAGACTAAACCCAGAGACTGTTGATGACATTATGACAGTGAAGGTAGTGGGTGGGGAGATTGATGACTTTGATTTTATTAGGGCTCTGGAACACTGGAAAACATCAAAAGCAAGAAAACTCTTTCAATGACAGGTAATACCCATGCATTTTAGCATTTAATCTAAAATGTTTTCATTTGTCCCATTGTTTTTGAAAATGTCTCCAACTTTTCATGCCCACTGAGACATGTGTCCCCACTTTTTTGAGGTCTTGGCAGATCACTGCCCCTAGCTGCTCTATTATATAATAAGTAAAATGTATTCAACTCCAGTAGAAATCTGCTAAAAAATCGATGGGTTCATTCACTGCGATCGTTCTTGAAAGCTTATTTGACCACAGATTTGTGGTGGATTGTTTGTAAAGCATTTATCGAATCGTTAAATTTAAATATGAAATATGTGGCGGACCGAGTTCATTATCTTTATCATATGAACAAATTTCATTATCTATATCAGTATGAACAAAGATAAAAAATTAAAGATAATATTTTTATTGCCAACTACAAGCCTGTTTAAACCAGAGACATATACATACATGTATGTATAGGTCTCTGTTTAAACTTTAAATCACGAATTCATGCAGGATCAGTGAAACTTCGTATGATCTAAATTGGTGAAATGTTCAACAAATGGTTGGATTCCAAACTATTATTGATCAAACAGTCTGTAATTAGCACATCCTCCTCTATTATACTGTATAATTGCCAGTTTGACGAAACCACTACCCGTTTTGTTCATTATGTCCAGTTTGACGAACCGGTAGTTTGACGAAACACACAAAAAAAGACATGTTCCTACAAGTATATAAGACATTAATCAGACTGCACCTGGAATATGGATCTGTTATTTGGTCGCCATATTTAAAGAAAGATATTTACCTCAGCGTAGGGCAACAAAAATGGTAAAAGAAATTCGTCATTTGCCTTATAAGGACCGCCTACGGACACTAGGTCTACCAACTCTTGGATATCGCAGAGAAAGGAATGACATAATTCAAGTCTTTAAAATAGTTAAAGAAATAGATAGTTTGGACATAAACTCTTTCTTCATAAAATCGCTGGATACCAGAACCAGAGGCAATAAACATAAATTAAAGAAATCCCACTGCAGACTTCAAATTCGACAAAATGTATTTTCTCAGCGTGTAGTCAACAGCTGGAATTCACTGCCAAATTCATGTGTAGAATGTGAATCCCTAAATGCATTCAAAAGTGCTCTCAACGTTGAATGGAAAAACAAATCCGAGAAGTTCAGTCACTTCAGTACAGACCACGCAAAGAGCTCACAATAAAAGAACAGTTTATAATATGTCAAGTCGCCAAAACAGACCAGCACAAGCTTGCTTACACAGCGGTCTTCAACCCAGGTAGAACAATATACCTTTTCGCTCCCAGTATATTTGAAAATATTTTCGTGTATTTGATTGGCGTCAATTGACGGATCTAGTACAGGTTAAGAGTTAACGCATATACTGTGAAAACATCTAGGCAACAATAAATAAGAGAGTTTTCATCAGCAAGTTATATTCAATCTGGTTAGCACTAGATTGATAGGATACTGATGCCTACTTTTTCTTTGTTTTCGTGTCGTTTTACCGGCGTCTTCTTCGACGGAAACGGAAGTTTACATCCAGAGCTGGTTCCCAAAAGAGCTCTATTCGGTTCCCATATGAGGAGGTGGTACTTGATTATTTTGTAGAACTTCTGGAGTACAAAGTTCGTTCGGTTCGCATATTCATGAGGAGGCGGTACTTAGTTATTTTGAAGAACTTCTGGGCAGAGAATAATTATACATATGTCACAGTGTGTAGGTTTATTGGTCGCCGCCGCGGATTCCCTTTCTTTTTGGGCTATGGAAGGAGCAGGTTTTTTTGAGAGATAAGAAATACATACTTAAAAGAAAAACATTTACTGCCAAAAAATCTAATTATAGAAGTATTATCATAGAAAGGTAGTGAAAATGGAAAATATTCAACGATAAAATTAAAAACCCATTACAAAATTATTGAGAAAAAAAACAGGAGCCGGTCCCTATGGGATAGGAATAAATGGCAGCCGAAGAAAATAGATCTATTCCAAAAAGGGAATTGATATACAATGAAGAAAATATTCCAAAATAGGGAATTAATATAATACATAAATACTTGAACTGCTCTGATCTAATATTTCGACCACTAAGGGCCTTTTTCAAAGATTATCATGTCAAAATACACGTCACATTTTTGTTACATGCATTCAGCCATAAAATCAAAGAGAATAATTGATATAAATTAATAATACAGAAATACTTGAATAGCTCTGATCTAATATGTCGACCACTAAGGCCTTTTTTTTTAAAGATTATCATGTCAAAATACACGTCACATTTTTTTTGCTATATGCATTTGAACAGTCATAAAATAAAAGAGAACAATGTTGATCAAGCGTCATGGTGACGCTGGGTTATTAAAAATGTGATGATGTCATCAAATGACGTCATCAAATGATGACATGAGCGCAACGACGTCATGCATGCATTAGCCTCCTTGACGTTACAGCCAAACGGTCTGTAAGTTCATGTTGTAGCATCCATATCCAATCAGTTTCATGAACATCCGTTTCAAAACTACAAATCTAACACCATCACTGCTATGACCACCAACGCCAAAATGTCAGTTTATTGGCTTCTCTCTCTCATGCTTTACATCACTCAAATGTTCTTTCATTCTCTCCCGAATTTCTCTCTTAGTCTCAACCACGTACACCATTACATCGCATTTACTGCATTCAATTGCATATAGATATACTACACTTCTTTCTCTACAGTTACTATTACATTGTAGTAGACACGCTGTTAAATGATTGCCTATTTGCGTCCCTAATACTTGAAATTTCAAGAATACTGCAAGTAGTTCAACCCCGTGAACAAACTGTATTGCTTGGCTTAACAACCCGGTTAGTTTTTGGTTGCACCAGTGTGTAACATAGATTTTCATCACGCCTGAATGCAACAATTGACATTTGTTGAAATACTTTTTTCAGTCGCTCAGATTGGTGCAATGTACATACAATGAACATCCGTTTCAAAACTACAAATCTAACATCATCACTGCTATGACCACCGACTCCAAAATGTCTATTTATTGGCTTCTCTCTGCCATGCCTTACATCACTCAAATGTTCTTTCATTCTCTCCCGAATTTCTCTCTTAGTCCTGCCCAAGTACACCATTATATCGCATAAATTACTGCATTTAATTGCATATACTACATTTCTTTCTCTACAGTTACTATAAGTAGACACATTGTAAACTGATTGCCTATTTGTGTCGCTAATACTTGATATTTCAAGAATACTGCAAGTAGTACAACCCCGTGAATAAACTATATTGCTTGGCTTAACAAAGTCACAATCCTGTTAGTTTTTGAATGCACCAGTGTGTCACATAGATTTTTATCACGCCTGAATGCAACAATTGGCAGTTGGTGAAATACTTCTATCAGTCGCTCAGATTGGTGCAATATCTTTGAATGTTTTTGTGTCACCTGTTGAGAGGCAATGTGTCACTAAGGGGTAACTTTTCCGTCGTCTGTCTGTCAGTCTGTCTGCCTGTCAGTCACACTTTCTTTTATTGACTGTCATTTCTAAACTAATCATTATATCTATAAAGCTTTCAAATTTCACATGTGTCTTCCTCTCATTGAGTACCATTAATGTAACTAAGGTCCATCACTCTGTATGCAATACTTTTTGAGTAATTCCCATTTGTTCTCATTTCACAGTTTTAACAGTTTTTGTGTCTGCTGTGAGCAGGTGACCCATGTGTTCCTCCGAACACTCTTGTTTTACAATGTCATGTATATTTGGAAGTAGATTTGAATATGTCAAAACTAAAGGGACCCTATTCATTTATCTATTAGCCGTTTGTTTCTTTGCTAAAGTGGCAGATCTGTCAAGTTTGTCCACCCTTACCAACTGATTTTCTATCGTCCTGCTGTTATATCCTCTCTTCCTCAACTGAGCCTTGAGTTTATTTCTTTCCCTAATATAGTCGGATTCTCTTTCGCATATACGCTTAATTCTCAGTCCCAAACCATATGCTATGTTTTCCTTTGTACTAGGAGGATGACAGGAAGAAGTGTTAAGGTACAGCTGTTTGTCTGTTCGTCTTGATATGCGTCCTGTTATGTTTTGTCTTGTGGCTTTACCGTTTCTTGTTTGATGGTGTTTGGTGCGGTGTCATTTCGTGTGTGGCTCTCCCTGTTTGACTATTTTTCCAAATTAACATAAAAGTACAAAAATGAGTCATGCAGGAAACACCACATACAGAACAAATAGTCGCCCGAACAGCAACACAAGGAAACAGCAAATGTACATAACTATAAAAAAACAAAACAAGAGACGCACAAAGACAAAACAAACACACAATAGGGGGAAGATGGAAGCACCGCCTTGGAACGGTCAGTGACAAAAGTCACTGGGGGGGGGGGTTAAACCGGTTTATGGGCGCCCAACCTCACACTTATTCCATCCCCACCCTAAAAGACAAACAGTGTAAATAAACGTATCCCCTCTCCGACTAATCTATAACAACCGCGACGGTAAATACAGTGGTAAAGTGCATGTATAACGAAAACATTTAAGTGAACAAACTGTATCCACCTATCGCTAGTGTACTCAATGATTGAGCTGCAAACAGAGTAACTGTAGAAAAGTAATAAAGGGTACGACAAAAACGAAATAGTACAGATATCCGACGTTCTCCTTCCATTTCTGGATTTAAGAGGTCGCCTTCATGGAGTACTAAACCTTTCTTGTCGGCGTACATGCAAAGAGGCCAGCGTGATTGCCAACTGTAAAAGGGTTGACAACCAAACATGCAGTATGTTGTAGTACTACAGGATCATATAATATAAAGTCTGTATATATTTGGCCATTGTCTATTTTAACTAAAGTGTCCAGAAATTCTATCTGATCCAAACCATATCTCAGCTCTACCTTAATATTCGAGTGAATACGGTTTGAATGTTTCACAATATCTTCCAGTTCTTGCATTGTACCATCCCAGATCCCGAAACCATCATCAATGAATCTCTTGTAAAACATGGGCACTTTTTTGTGCGACATCAATTGTTCATCCCATTTGCTTATATTTGCACAAGCGAAATGCTTTCCTAATTTAAGAACAGTTTCTGTATCAATCAATGGATCACTTCTGTTTGCAAAGCCTTGTATTTATGCATCTAGTCCCTCTTTCTTTGGAACTGATGGCAATTGGTTTATTTCGATGACAATTTCTTCAGTTCTTATTAGTCAAAAGCAAAATAGACTATTAAAATTTAAGAAAATATTAGAAAGGAATGCATGAACGGATTATTCTCTGAGGTGATTGACTAGACCTGTATATTATTAATTCCATATTCCATAAAGTTTTTCAGAATATTTGTACTTCACAACAGCAGGTATTACGTGCTTGTGTGGCGGCCGTAAAAAGTCGCCCCGTACTTCATTCTCAGTGTTGTTATATTTTCTGGTCCTTTGCGATCATAAGTTTTCATGTTATTACCTCTAACGTTTATTTTCAAATCATTTTCATTTTGGCAGACATCGTTATGCATGTTGTGGAGTTGTCTGGAGGGGGAATTTTATTTACATTTTGACTTTGGTGAAAGTGGGATAAGGACGAGGTTGTGTACCCGTAAACCAGGTTTAAGTCCCCCAGTAGCCCTTTTTTATTTTGGCTGCTGGCCGTTCCAAGGCGGCACTCCTGCTTTCAGCCTACGGTCAATTTTGTTGTTTAATATGCTTAATGTTTAATGTGTTTCGTCTTGATATGCGTCCTGTTATGTTTTGTCTTGTGGCTTTACCGTTTCTTGTTAGATGGTGTTTGGTGCGGTGTCATTTCGTGTGTGGCTCTCCCTGTTTGACTATTTTTCCATAATTATTATTGAAAATTGAATACTGCTTTATGCGTTTTCACCGGCTTCACTTTGTCCACAAGCTGTGTGGACCAGGTCTTTCCTTCACGGCACTTGGCACCCGATATCTTTTTCATTTATTTTTCTAATGAAACCGACACATGCCAGGTGTCATTTTGATTGTCCCGGGCTGTTGTACGCGCACATACTTGTTGTTACTGGCGTTTCTGTTATGTCCATGTTTGTTCACTTTCACATTTTGGTGTGCTATAGTTTCATATATCCGTTTCGTGCCAAACAGTTAATGTGTAACAGGCTTGCTGTTACCCAGGTTCTTTTAAGTAGTAAATGAAAACTTATATTTTCTGGTTCTTTGGGATCATAAGTTTTCATGTTATTATTATTGAAAATTGAATACTGCTTAAGCCGGTGCTAGGGGGCGTGAGTAGTGTTGCACTTTTAATTACTACTCATGAACAGACTCATTAAAACCGAGTCTGCAATTTTCTCGTTTTGCATTTCTACTTTTGCTTTCAAAGGATCACCCATTTTCAGAATATTTATAAAAGAAAATAATTTTTGGCAGCGACTTTGATGCTATGCATCAACATTTTACTTGTCTTCACTTGTACGGCCTTGCTGTACAACCGCGCTTTTATGTTGATGTGGTAGAGTGCATGACGGGGTTCGATCCCGGGTCTGAGCAGGTATCTGGTATATCCTAGATACCAATTACTGGCTTTTATATAATGGTATGTTTCTGTATAAGAAAACCCAGCTGCATTTGGCACCCAACGTGGCGTATGTATGTATTTCTCACATACCGTCCCTTATCTCCGAGTAAGAACAACGGGTTAAGATTTCCTGATCTGTAACACGTGTAAAAGTGCAAAAATGAGTCATGCAGGAAACACCACATACGGAACAAACAGCCGCCCGAACAGCAACACAAGGAAACAGCAAATGTACAAAACTATAAAAACATCAAGAGGCGCACAAAGACAAAACAAACACACAATAGGGGGAAGATGGAAGTACCGCCTTGGAACGGTCAGTGACAAAAGTCACTGGGGGGGGGGGGTTAAATGGGTTTATGGGCGCCCAACCTCACACTTATTCCATCCCCACCCTAAAAGACAAACAGTGTAAATAAACGTATCCCCTCTCCGACTAATCTACAACAACCGCGATGGCAAATACAGTGGTAAAATGCATGTAGTATAACGAAAACATTTAAGTGAACACCTATCGCTAGTGTACTCAATGATTGAGCTGCAAACAGAGTAACTGTAGAAAAGTAATAAAGGGTACGACAAAAACGAAATAGTACAGACATCCGACGTTCTCCTTCCGTTTCTGGATTTAAGAGGTCGCCTTCATAGAGTACTAAATCTTTCTTGTCGGCGTACATGCAAAGAGGTCAGCGTGATTGCCAACTGTAAAAGGGTTGACAACCAAACATGCAGTATGTTGTAGTACTACAGGATCATATCCCTTTTTAATGAATGTTTTAACATAGTTGATGAACAAAGTGAGAAAATGGGTATGTCCAATAATTTTACGAAGTTTGTAAATCACATCACCATAAAATTCAGGATGTGAAATGCCGTGTCGCAGTCTAAGCACCTTGAGATTACATTAGAACTTGCCAATAAGTGAGATATTTCGATAGTAAAATTTAGAGAAAGTTTTTCTTAGTTTATGGTACCTATATCCTATAAGATCACTTTAGAACATATATGACGTCATACGTTATATATGACGTCAAGCCATGGAAACCGATGTTTACATGTCATTTAAACGGCGAAAATACACTTTTTTGTTATGTGAGAAAAATAATCTGATGCTCGTTGTCTTTTAAGATCACATGTTCCTAAACTCACCAAGAAAATGTTATTAAGCTCGCCAAGGCTCGCTTAATGACATTTTCTAAGGCTCGTTTAGGAACATGTGATCTTAAAAGACAACTCGCAACAGATCCTCTATATCTCTCTGTTCTGGGGTACAAAGTTCTAACTCACAAGAAGTAAGTTATTTCAAATTTTGAACGAGACAATTTCTCAAATTATTGTGAAATAATGATTTACGGATAGTTTCTTAAATAACAATTTCGTCAAATTGCTTATAGTATATTGTTTGGAAGTTTCATTAAAAAAAGTAGTTAGACGTGGATGGTGTTCCAGCTGTGATACATGACATTCCTATACACATTTTCCATATATATATATGTATACCTGCCATGAAACAATTTGTACTGTTCCATGCAACATTATCTTGTGCGGGCAACATTACGTCTAGATCAGTGAGTGCTTATTAAATTGTGTGCATGGCGTCATCCTATTGATGTCATCAGACCTGTGCAATTTGAGTACAAAAATCTCATTTTGACAGTTTTAGTTTGTGTGTAATAATTTGAGAAATGTTGCGTTTCACGATTATTTCGGGGGAGGATCTGTCAAGATTGGACAGTGAAAATGATTCCACCAATACCAAACATGTAATGAAAAGAAATGTGAAACTGTTCCGTGATTTTAAGCATCAAGAATAACTTTTGAAAAGTAGGGCAATCACTAATTGTTGTCATTGAATGAACATTTTTGTTGATGAAATTGATGGTGATGCCTCGGTGGACATTATATAATAACCCGTGTTGACAATACGTGTTATTATACCTCAATTTCATTTACAATGTTAATTTCCCATAGGCCACCGTGACATAGAAATACTGTCAGGCCCAGCGGGAAACAATTACTGTCGGAAAAATACTGTCTCCCGCTACCATATGAACGGAACATCTAGTCTCAGTGAGCGCTTATTAAATTGTGTACGTGACGTCATCCGCTTACGTCATCTATTAGCGTCATTTAACGCTTGCAATTTGATCAACAAACGTCATTAGGCCAACTGATTTTTTTTTTTATATATCTGAGAAATGTCGCGTTATTCGACTATTTCGGAGGAGACTCTGTCAAGATTGGACAGTGAAAAGGGCCCCGCCAGTACTTATAACCTGTCATGAATAGAAATGTGAAGCTGTTCCGCGATTTTTAAGCACCGAGTAGCTCTATAACTTTTGTTTAAGACTGTTTATTGTTATCATTGAATAAATATTTTTGCTGACGAAATTGATTGTGCTGTTCGGTATAATAAAATAAATATCACATCCAATGGAGAGAGAAAGCACGTATTGTCAACCCTCGGTATGGTAATGTCCACCTCGGCTAACGCCTCAGTGGACATAACCAACCTCGGGTTGACAGTACGTGCTGTCTCTCTCCATAGGATGTGATATTTATATACTCTCACCCTCCATGAGATGTGATATTCATATAATGTTTATGCAAAAATTAAGGGTTCAATTCTAAGTCCAACCATTGTCATTTCTGCTCCTATATAAGTGTATAGTCTGCCCGACCAAAGTCAAGCAAGTATCAACCCGTTCTTACACAGGAAGGTCATAACAGTTTCATGTATGGTAACGTCTTTGCCATAGTTTTAATCAGCTCAACAGGCAAATATACAAATTACTTTGATTGTCTTTCTTATGAAACCTCTATACCTCAGGAATTGATATTGAATCACTTCTGGCATTAAACATTTCCATCATATAAACTCCTTTTCACACTTTTGTAAACAGCATTGACCCACCCAGACAGTTCATGTAGGAGCCAGCTGATCAGGGTCCTCTACGTTTGCTTATAAAGGTATATAAAGCTGATCCTACAATTTTGTCATGCATAAATGTTCGTTGATTAGGTCAGAGCAAAGACCTATGATAACACATATAGAATCTATATCACAGGTCTTTGGTCAGAGACATATACATACTTTTATATTCTCTGATTAGGAAAATGGTTAAGTCTTAACCTGATGAAAAATTGAAGCTGATGCCTGACTTTTGTTATAAGTGTAACAGGTCGGGTACAGGTACTAGGTGAAAAACAGTTAAGTAGTTTGGATAGCTCAATCGGTAGAGCCTGTAAGTCAGGGGTCCCGGGTTTGATCCCCGGTCTGGCTGCATATATTTTTTACCAGTCCTGTTGCATAAGATAGTTAATATTAAATAATTTTTTTAGAAAAATCTATATTCACTGAAGAAAATGATTATTATGAAAATCAGTGCAGACCCTAATTAAAGGGATCTACCAGGAGTCCCTTTCATCTGGGTCTACACTGTATGCAAATGTCCCATATACACAGTTCCCATACTTCAAGGGTTAATGTCGCGTGTCCTAGGACTCCTATATAACTGCTAATAATGCTGTATAAATATGTAGCATGTTTAGTCTTTGCAGTCAAGATGTAGTATAACTTTACAAGGTATATGTAGTTGTAAATCAATACAATTGACTTGTGAAGACTTGTCAATCAGGAACCAGATATTTGTCTTGTAAAGGGTGTCTGTTTTAAAAAGTTGAATTTAATTGAATCAGACGACATACATACTTAAGCGATATTCAATTTTATAAATAACAGCAGTGAAATTCATAATCCCATAGGATGAGAAAATATAACAACACAGAGAATGAAGTATGGAGAGACCTTAAAGGCCGCCACACAACTCTAGTTAACTATAGAATTTAGATACTGCATACATGTGATAACCTCCTGAGGCATGTCAGGTAGATTTAGGAAATTTGTCAGGTAGATTTGACTTTTGTCAGGTAGATTTTACTGACGCGACAAAATTATTATTAATATATGGAGGAGAAAAAAGAATTTTGCTTGATACCTATGTTTGTTATACATTATCATTCATACTTTACCATAAATGCATACCATTCCATTATTAAACCTTACATTACACACATAACATTTACACACTTAACCCTTTCCCTCATATTAACATCTTTTTCAAGCATAAATTTGCACAGAGAATACTCAGATCAGGTGGCTCCTACAGGAGCTGTCTGGTCAGGGTCTGCTCTGTTTGCTTATGATATATAGGAATGATTGGCAAAAAAAATCCAATGTGGAGTTAAAACCTCCATTAAGCCTTTCCTTCATATAAACCAAGGTTTCATGCATTTTGCAAACAGGGTAGACCCAGTTTAGACAGCTCCTATAGGAGCCATCTGATCAGGGTCTGCTCTGTTTGCTTTTGAAATTTTAAAAATGTTTCTGTACTTTCTAAAATGGCTACAAAGTTCCAATCTCCAAATTTCTTTATAACTACTTTGTTTGAGAATATCTAGTTGGGACTGGAATTTGGAATAAAAATGGAACAGGGAAAGGGTTAAAACAAATACTAGTAATTGACATGCAGTAATAATTTTAGATTTTTTATTTGTCAAAAGTACTCATTGAAATCAATAGGTCTCAAGCCCAAAACACTTGGATCCTTATTAAATAATGTCATGAAAAAATCAAGATTTATTAGTTTTATCATATAATGAAAAAGATATTCCATTTTATCTTAATTTATAATAACATTTTGGGGGGGGGGGTTGGCTTATTTTATAGCCCTTATTTAGCTATACTCACAATGACAACCTTAAAAGTCCTTTACTCAGTTCAAGTTAGTTAAACCTTTACTCAGTTCAAGTTAGTTACTGCAAACATTGAGCAGACACAGAAATGTCGAAATCCAATCAGGTCCAGAGTCCGTGTTTTAGCCCGTATCTACAATCGTCGCGAAAACTGATGACATTTC
Source organism: Azorinus chamasolen (assembly GCA_963576725.1). Classification (NCBI taxonomy): domain Eukaryota; kingdom Metazoa; phylum Mollusca; class Bivalvia; order Cardiida; family Solecurtidae; genus Azorinus; species Azorinus chamasolen. Next base: position 31,652,275 of record OY755246.1, on the reverse strand, counting down.
AACTTATATAGTTATTATTTTTGGAAGATTTTGCAATGGTAGATAATAATTTATGGTGTTTTCAATTACTTCTTTAGTGTCATTACCACTTATTATACTAATGAAAAAAGTATTTTAGTGTACAAATCAAATTCATGATTATCAGTCCAAGCAGTCCAATTTTCGAAGTGTTTCGGCCCATTGCAACAAGGAGGCCAAGCACAGCTGTCTTTGACAAGGAAGCAGAGAAGCATTTCTATGTCTTATAACTTAATTGTGAGAATATAATTCCTATTATTGGGTCATGACACTCCCATGTCGCCTCGCTTGAGTAATATACCTGCTGCATGTGATATTTGTGGTAGACGTTTGCATTTTGAAACGACTCGTTCCCGAACAATTTATTTGGTAAAGTAGTAGAGTGAAAACCGGAACCACCTCGTGATTATGTAATTCGGGAATTCTCCATGGTCTCCACAGGGGATTCCCTTGATTGGTCCCTACCAAAACAGACCGAGCATGGATCACAGCATGATAGCAAGCTAAAGGTGGTCTGTGTGTGTAGAGAATTAACAGATAAACTCTGTCAGGGAGGAAAATACATGTCACTAAAAAAATTGCCTTGGCATTTCAAAAACGGTAGATCGTAAAAGTAGAACGGTAAACCACCTTTGAAAACGGTAGAATTCACATACCGTCGGTAGTTATCACATGTATGATACTGTAATAATGGAATTTAGTCTTATGTACTTAAAAATTGTGTTTTATGAGAAATTATGATTATTACTTTCCATGCATATATGTAAGTCGGGTTTAAAAACTCGTCAGAGCTTGTGTTTCATTATGTACTTTGTGCTAATTGTTTGCTAACTCGAATTTGTATATAAATATTGCTTGACTTGGCTTGACTTGACAAGCACTAACACCTGCTGTTGTGATTTAGTGTATATATTCTGAAAGTAACTAAGAGATTGTGCGAATGCAAAAACAGCAAGGCAAAAATAGAGAAACTTACAGACTTGCTTTTAGCACGAAGTAAATACTGTATTTACTTCGTGCTTTTAGTGAGTGTGTTATGAGCTGTTATTAAAATTGCAACACTACTCACACCATCCAGCAGCGGTTTCAAATCGGTATTCAATGTTTTCATTTATAACTAAAAGAGCAGTTCCAATGCGGTTCCTTTGAAACTATGTACTACCTCCTTATAAATCTTCGTTTAGAAGACAAATCAAGTTGTCTTACTACACGTTGATTATTTCCCTTGTATTTCCCGCCAGATGTCAGAACTTCCGGAATACATTTGAGCATTTGAGACATGTAAACATTCTGAATTAGTGAGGTAATTGTCGTTTGGATCAAATGAGTAACACTCCATATTTCTTTTTGCAATAACAAGGTACTGCCAACATTATGCTGTCTTAAATATGCATTTGTACTAGGCACCCGTTCTTCTGCAATATGCGTGATCACTGATGCTTACTGCACATGACACGTATTGGGGAGAAAAGCCTTGCACATGCAGGCTCTAGCTGTATGTGTACAGTAGTTACATGTACAATATGCAGGAAATGTGTCTAATAATTATTTGTGTTCTATAAACATTCTGAATTAGTGAGGTAATTGTCGTTTGGATCAAATGAGTAACACTCTATATTTCTTTTTGCAATAACAAGGTACTGCCAACATTATGCTGTCTTAAATATGCATTTGTACTAGGCACCCGTTCTTCTGCAATATGCGTGATCACTGATGCTTACTGCACATGACACGTATTGGGGAGAAAAGCCTTGCACATGCAGGCTCTAGCTGTATGTGTACAGTAGTTACATGTACAATATGCAGGAAATGTGTCTAATAATTATTTGTGTTCTATAATAAATACTTTTCTATTTATAATAAGGAAGCAATTCGCACACAGCTCTATGTTATACGATTGAACAGAAAAAAGCAAACAATACCTTACGCTTCATAAAAAGAAATGTTAAAACCCAAAATCAAAAAGTAAAAGAAACTGCCTATAAAACATATGTCCGACTAGATACGATAACGTAGCTCTATTCCTAAATAGAGCTACGATTCGCTAGCATCTCTACAATGGCGCAAAATCTAAAGTGCTTGTAAACCAGCACGAGTCTCCAAACAGTTAATGTATTCCTTTAAAACTTATTATTTATCAATAAAAATCAGATTTTATCAGCCTACGCTATCTTATAACTTGTTTGCGGTCGATTAAAAATATTTGCAATACCGGCCGACTTTTATTTTGATTTTGGACGCCATGACAGATCTCGCGAGATCTCGTTTTGCCATATAAGGAAACCTTACTATGGATCGGCCATGTTGTTTAGATTGACGATTGTTGCTCGTTTTACTACGATTTCCATATATGGAAGCTATTTGCATATAAGGTCACCACCTTATATGGGTAATTTTTTCAAAATGGCCGACCATCTCTCGGAAACGTCGTCCGCTTAGAAAGGTAAAACTTTAATCTGAAATTACATGATTTTCAAGAAAGGTAACATAATTTTGTTAGCCCAGCGTGTTCAAAAAATCGTTTTAAATCGAAACATTGATTTATTTTTACATTTGTTGTGAAAATAAAAGCGTTAAACCGCCGCGTGTGATTCACATTCGGCTTGCGCCACAGTAGAGATGCTAGCATGTCGTAGCTGTAAACTGGACGCTAGTCATTATCAGTCTTACAGCTACGATATCGCATCTAATGTCCGACCTCAACTCGAATACTGTTCCACAGTCTGGTGCCCATGGCAAAAATACCTGATAAATAAAATTGAAATCGTCCAGAGATCTGCAGCACGTTACATCCAGAATGATTACAGTTATACTAGCAATGCCTCACATATGATCAGAACTCTTAACTGGAAAACCTTAGAAGCCAGAAGAAACCTTGCATCCCTCCAAATGTTCAATAAAATAAGAAATAACCTTGTGCTTTTTAACCATCACCACTTGAACCCAACTAGAAATTTGCATTACCTAATTCCATTCTGGAAAACAAATTACCACTCCAACTCCTTCTTCCCAAGGACTATCAAGCTTTGGAACAGTCTACCGATGCACATTCAGTCGAGTCCCAGCATACAAATATTTGCTGACAGGCTTGACTAATACTATCCGTAAACCAAGTGGAATCATGTTTTTATTTTTATTATTAGCACTGTAGATCTTTTTTATTTATGACTATTTTTTACTTTCTTAACAATGCATATAACATCTTGCAGACTAACAACCTGTCTCCTGACAAGTGCCTGCCTCAAGTAATCGGTAACGATTTTTGGCAGAAAAAAGTTGAAGTTGAACTCCTTCATATATTGTGTTGTCTCCTCAGTTCGACACTGTGCCTGGTTTCGATACGTCACAATTTATTTGATTATCAGCACGCGACGAAATAGAAAACATCCGGTTTCTATGTACTATATTTGAGGAAATGAATGATATGCAGTCAGGTTCACTTTTAATATTCCACACATTTTTGTAGAGTGCATCAAAATTAAAAAGGAATTAGCGTTTACTATCAATGTATTGCTACCGGTGTCGGGTCGTTTTGGACCCAATCCGTTTAGGTCCTTAGTCGTTTCGGACCCAATCCGTTTCGGCCTTGGTCGCTTCGAGCACATTATAAAATTTGCATTCAAAGGTATATATAAATGGCAATTGTGATATGATTGAAAGGAATACGCAGAATTGAATCCAATAAAAATAAGGACATGTTGTTGTTAGATGTTAGCCTTTAGCCTGTTGCTGGTGGATGAATGATTATTTTTGCAAACACTTTGGGTCCAGATGAGATGTTGAGTAACTCAGTTTCTCATCAAGATTCAAACTGTTTGACACCTTGCTTGCATATAGTGGGTGAAAATTTGTGTAAAAAAAATTAATATTTTCAGCAAGCTAAAATTTTCAACCAAGAATGTGCATCCATAATTAAAATTAATCCGATCATACATGCCGTTATTGGGTGATACATCATCGAAGAAATAACCAATTAAATAATTAGTACAAACTGTCGCGGCTATAAACATCTCTGATGACACTAGTGCAAACAGGTACTACCATTAACAGTAATTTGCTATTATAACATCATTCAAACAGCGATTGATTTTGTTTGTTTGATACTTATAAAGGTTATATTTTAATTACAATTAAACCATTATCTACTGTCTGTTTCATTGATTCTGTAAAATCTTTGCCAAACAGTTTACAAAATATAATTACAAATTTAAGCAATTTATCAATATTTGCAGCATTTTTAAGCAAACATCAAATACTTTATTCTCATGGGTTTATTTTCGTCATATAGGGTGGAAACAATCAATGAAAAGTTATGATATTTGGATGGTGTTTAAGGACATTAGGTGGGTGGGTGGGGGAGCTGTAATCGATCAAAGCAACATACACCCGGGCAACTATGCTCTCACAGACCAAAACTGAGAGCATAGTTGACCTATTCAAGGCTGAAAAACCAAGGGCTATTCAGTTGTAATGTAATTTCAATAATTATATTACACTATAAGAGCTGCATTTAGTACTCTGTTCATTTGCAATGTCCCCTGTTTATCATTATAATGTTAAAGTTTATATTTCATAATCTTCCCCATAAACATCTATTTCGCGCTTATATTTCCCCTAAAACATGCTTTTCGTGCTTATTCCCCTCAAGAAAGGCCAGGCCCCATCCCCAAAACCTGAGAAAAAACCCTGCCTAGGGCTACCAAATTTGGTATGCAGAATCATCTAGTGGACCTCTACATAGATTGTTCAAATTTTGCCCCTGGGATCAAAATTGGCCCAACACTGGGGATCACAAGTTTTACATAGGATTATATAGTAAAAACTTTAAAGATCTTCTTGTCTGAAACTGAAAAGCTTAGAGCTGTGATATTTGGTATGTAGCATCATTCGGTGAACCTTTACCAAGATTTTCAAATTATGCCCCTGGGGTCAAACAGGGCCACACCCTAGGCATCACATGTTTTACATAGGATTATATTGTAAACACTTTTAAAAATCTTCTTGTCTCAAACACGAAAGGCCTAGAGCTGTGATATTTGGTATGAAGCATCATCTGGTGAACCTTTACTAAGATTGTTCAAATTATGCTCCGGGGTTCAAAATTGTCCTCACCCCTGGGGTCACAAATTTTACTGAAAACTTTAAAAATCTTCTTGTCAAAACCTGTAATTGTGCCCCTGGGGTTAAATTGATAGGTCACATGACATCATTTAACCAGGTGAGCGATACAGGACCATCATGGCCCTCTTGTTATTGGTTCTGTTGATAGTTAATGTTATTTTGTTAGTTCTACGATCTCTAGTTAGAGTTCATCTTTTTTTATGTGTATTCAATGAAACGAGCACTTGTTAATCGTAGTGCGCATGCGCGAAAATAGACGCTTAGGGTGTTGAAACGAGGAGACAACATGCTATGGACGTTGTGATACACTTTAAAATACAGTGACATGAAAAGCAACCTTTTATATTTGGATATTTAATGTTTGTGTCATGTGCTTACCATTGTCAGACTTTCCAAATTTCCAAGTGTCATGCATTTTTCGAAACAGTCCCACATTTCAGCCTCTTGTCCCACAGTCTTGTCACGCAGAGTTAAGTGTCCAGCTATGCGTAAATTTTAGAGAAAAAAAACAGCAAAAAATACCCTCTGCGGGTTGATAGAAACACTGAATCTTCTCTCCGTCGAAATGGGTATTTGAGCAGTGGTTTTCCACCATATTTTGGATGTTTACCATATTTTGGATTTTTATGCAATCATTTCTGACATATCTGGGATCGTTATGCAGACGTTTTTGCCGCATTCAGGCAGAAGAAGCAAAACACATTAATTTTGCATTTTGATTTTCAGGTTATTGTGTTGCTTGGTCATGCATTGTGAATGGAACTAATGTCTGCTATAAGGTGTTAGGAGTAGGTTTTAAATGGTTTTAACTTATTTTAGAAAAATCAATAATTTACATGATTTAGAAGTACAGTCCAACCTGCTGTAAGCGGTCAGTGTAGGGAAGTGGCCACCTTGGCCGCTTACAGCATGTGACTGCCTAAACCAGGTGCATGTTACCAAGCATACTTTCTGGTAATTATGACAGACATGTATTATGTATACAGCAGTATACTAATTGATATTTATAAAGACTGTTCTGACCTAAAGTGCCTGTAATAATTGCAAGACAAGTCATATCGATTAATTGCCTTGTTTGTCATTCTTCAACTTTTTGTCCCTTATCCATATGTGTCAGTTCTCTCATTTGAGTAATACACGTGCCAGTGTATTTGGAATTTCCTACGGGCGCAACTTCTAAATGGCGTAGCCATGTTTGACACAACTGATTTCCCGAATATTCTGTCCGCGAACATGTACTTGTAGAGTGGAAGTCGGGAACCCGCTAGTTCACGCGTGATTTACATTCCTGGGGAATTCCGAGTAAAAGGTAAATCCCCAATTAATATGGCGTGAACAACCGACGCCCTTTGTAAACAAACAAAATAAACTGTGATAAGGGGTCCAAATGGGTGATAACCGTTAGTAGTATGCATTCAAAGGTGACAAAATGTCTGCTGTTGCCAATCGATAGTCATGAAAATTGTTTACACGCTTTAAATTTTGTGGAACAACTGGCCGCTTACACTATATAGTGTTTTTCATTGGGATGTGGGGGGGGGGGGGGGTGTTCCTGTAGTGGCCGCTTACAGCCGTGTGGCTACAAGGTGACCGCTGAAGCAGGTTAGACTAGTCTAGTACATGCAGGGTTTTCCCTGACCCCCTTTTTCTATTGAAATGTCCCTTAAATTTTACAAATGACCCTCAAATTTAAGAGGGTCTGTTCTTTACTTTATAGAAAGGGGGCTAAGAGGACCCTCAAATTGGTCTTTTTGAAGGGGTCAAGGGAAAACCCTGGTACATGTATAGTTTCATGAAACCAATTTTGTATGAAAAATTGTATTCTTGATTGGGAAAGTGGAACCTGGAACACCATTTTGGGAATATGACTCATATTCTTGGGACTTACAATTTTCCCTTCAAATTGCTAAAAAATGAGAATTTATTTGCATCTTGGAGAAAAGAAAAAACAGCATGTGCTTTTTCTCATTACTTTCATGCATATTTATCAATTATCATCGATTTCTCTATGTGCATGTAAGACAAGGGAACCGCAGTATTTTGTAGTATACATATTCTAAAATTAAGAAGTGGACACAATTTAATTATTTGGTATTTCAGTGTGAATTTTTAATAAGTTTGAAGTCCTCTTGTAATGATCTGTCACAATATTTTTTAGCTCGTCTGTTTCGAAGAAACCTCAAGCTATTGTGATCACTGGGTTGAAGGTGTTGTCATAGTTGTAGGCATTGGCGTAGTTGTAGGCATTGGCGTGCAAAGATTTTAATGTAGCTGATTAATCAAAAAAGTATAAGAGGTATCAACATGAAACTTCATAGGTTGGTAGATCTCTTTGACGAGAAGTGTATGCAGTGGACAAGTACCAAATCAGACGAGTGTTGGCGCCGCACAAGGCTCTTGTTTTATGTTCCCTTTACATGATTTAGAGGGAACAGTAATAAATGGCCACCATTTAATACATGGAAAACTAATAATAAATGGTCCTTAGTGTCATAGTGTTTATGTAAGGCTTGATATTGATAATGGAGTTAAAAGTACCCTCATGAAACATCCAGACTCACATCTATAGCATCTATCTAGACTTGCATCTTTAGTATTTTTGTCCCTCTTGTCTAACAGTCTGCCATGTATGCATAGTGTCAGGGCTCAACATTAACTTTTTTGCTTACTAGCCCGGTCGGGCTAGTGGTTTTAAAAACTACTAGCCCTGACCAAAGTTTCTTGTGCCCTGACTTAGTGATCAACTATTTTGGTCTTTAAAAAATCATGAGATGTTGAACCTGTATGAAGTGTAAAATCCTGCTTTAAATAAATTTTCTCATGAAGATTTAGAGAGGATCAGGATTATTAAAATGTGATTATGGGTAGTGAATGATGTTTTATATAATTTGTCCTTAAAACAAACACAAAGTTTAACTAGAGGTTTTTGTCACAAAAACGGATGTCTCCCCTCTAATAAAAACAATATGTAAAGGAAAATCACTAAAAATGTTATGGACTTGATGATTGATACTTCCCCTCATTATGCGCTTTCCACACCACATTTTTCAAGAAGAAAATGATAACAGCTAATAACTCCAAATATATTGACACCAGAGTTATGGCCCTTGTGCACGACACTTACTTTATCATGCTCTTTCCATAAATGAAATGTCATTCCAATAGCATCAGTCGAACAGGAGTTATTGATCGGACTAAAAATGTAACAAAGGGCAATAACTCCAAAAGTATTGAAGCCAGAGTTATGGCCCTTGTTCATGACACTTTCTCTCATTATGCTCTTTCCATGTATGAAGTTTCAATACAATGGCAAGAGCCATGTAGGAGTTATCATCCGGACAAGAAAGCGTTAAATGTACAAGGGGCAATAACTCTCAATTTATTGAAGCCAGAGTTAAGGACCTTATGCATGACACTTTCTCTTATCCTGATCTTTCCATGTATGAAGTTTCACTCTAATGGCATGTGCCATATAGGAGTTATCATCCGGACAAAAAATTGTGATTTTTTTACAAAGGGCAATAACTCCAATATTAGTGAAACAAGAGTTACGGACCTTGTGCATGACACTTTCTCTTATCATGATCTTTCCATGTATGAAGTTTCATTCCAATGGCATGAGCCATATAGGAGTTATCATCCTGACAAAAAAATTGTGATTTTTTTACAAAGGGCAATAACTCCAATATTAGTGAAACAAGAGTTACGGACCTTGAGCATGACACTTTCTCTTATCATGATCTTTCCATGTATGAAGTTTCATTCCAATGGCATGAGCCATATACATGTAGGAGTTATCGTCCGGACAAAAAATTGTGAATTTTTTTTACAAGGGCAATAAATCCATTATTAGTGAAGCCAGAGTTATGGACCTTGTGTATGACACTTCCTCTTGTCATGATCTTTCCATATATGAAGTTTCAATCCAATGGCATGAGCCATATAGGAGTTATCATCCGGACAAAAAATTGTGATTTTTTTTTGCAAGGGCAATAACTCCATTATTAGAGAAGCCAGAGTTATGGACCTTGTGTATGACACTTCCTCTCCTCATGATCTTTCCATATATGAAGTTTCATTCCAATGGCATGAGCCATATAGGAGTTATCGTCCAGACAAAAAATTGTGAAACAAAATTACAAGGGCAATAACTCCATTATTATTGAAGCCAGAATTATAGACCTTGTGTATGGCACTTCCTCTCGTCATGATCTTTCCATATATGAAGTTTCAATCAACTGGCATCAGGCATATTGAAGTTATCGTCCGGACAAAAAGTGTGACGGACAGACAGACAGACAGACAGACAACTCTCACGAAAACAACATGTCTCCCCCATATAAATATGGGGGGAGACATAATTATAGTAATAATCAATTCTGCAGGCAAAACTCCTCTTGCTGGATGTCTAATCTGGATCTGACACTTTTGCAATCTTGTCAAGTCAAAAAGTATGATATGATGTCAAGACTTAGTATTTAAAATAGATCAATGTAAACATCAATTATCGAGGAAACTGGTTATTATTTGTATGGCGTGCCAGTGAATAGTCATGAAAATATGGCACTACAATGCTATATTCAACACAATACTGGACCAGGAACCATTTAAATTCTCTTGAAAGCCATTTACAACCTTCATTTTTGGTATGCATGTTCATCTTGACAAGGTCTATCCACACATACCAAAATGATAACAGACAAGCGTTCGCACCCGCTTGCGGTGCTCTTGTTATACACACTCTGCAAAACATTGATTAACTCATGCCAAAGCATAGAGTGAGTTCGACCATCAACCAATGGTCACAACGGTAGATGTTCGAACTCAAACTGGTCAAAGTGTGGTTAATTTGATTTAGATAAAGGAGCAAACCAACTATTCGGGTATTCCGAAATTCAACTTTAGTTCGACCATACCACTACCATTGGTCTGACCATAGACACTAAACTGACCTCTAACGAGAGACAGTTTGATGAATATTTAGTCGAACTGTCGTCACAACAGCCATTGCTCGAACTCGCCCTTACAGCTTGTGTTTTATGCAAGCCGTCATATGTAATTTTGTGTAATCATAAGGTGGCTATTAGTGATAACAACAATGGTGGGTAACGGCGTTGGTGTTTTGACAGTTTGCAAAGACCTGATGACAATTGAGCATCAAGGCCTAGTTCTCAAGTAGATTGAAAGGTGTGAAAGTTTGTCTTTGCCCCGGCCAAAGGTAGTTCGAATTACACTAACAATTTATGGTTTGGTAGACCCTTGTCGGACCAGAAAATAAATTGGAGTTAGCGAAAATTTGGAGTTAACGAACTTTGACTTATCCATAGTCAAATTACATAGATAAAGAAGTAAATAATTTTGGACCGAGAAAAAAGTTGGCAAACATTTTGAGTTATCCGAGTTGGACTAAACAAGAGTAGACTGTATATATTTTGGCAAGTGCACATAGAACATGAGATTTAAGCTTGTAATACCTTTGTTTTATAATGTTGTGAGCATAATATTTAGTCATTTATTGCCTTAAATTACAGAATTGCCAGAGATAGATGACAAGGGTCTGACCATGCGGAAATCGGGGACCCACTCTGATGTTACCAGTGCCAATGGGTCCACTTCAAAGGCTGTCAGTTTTGGTAAGTCGTGGCATCCTCCAGTTTTTGGGAAAAAAACCCAACAACAAATAAAACCAATTAATTTGTTCCAAATATGCATCTTGTATTTAAGTCCAATTTTTTAATAATTTCATAAACAAACAGAGCAGACCCTGATCAGACAGCTCCTACAGAAAGTATAGAAACAGATCTATCAAATTCCATTTGCAAACAAAGTAGACCCTGATCAGATGGCTATAGGAGCCATCTGATCTGGGTCTACTCTGTTTGCAAATGCATGAAAAAGTGTTTATATGAAGGAAATGGTTAAAACCAGGGTAGACTAGATCAGACAGCTCCTGTAAGAACCCTTTGATCAGGATATGCTCTATTTGCTTATATTTTAAGTAAAAATTTGATTTGCTACTGTTTACTGTTTATTATGGCAATAAATTTCTCTATTTTTGTTTTTGTATTTGATACAGGAATTAATTTAATATTTATAATGGATAGAGTCTTTTATGAATATTCATCAATTTTATATCAGAAGGGAGATAACTCTTCAGTTGAAAGTGAATTTGTTTTGTAACAGTTCATGTCATCTTGCTCAAGGAATTAGATTTCCCAGTCTTTAGTTTCCTAACCGTTAGCTCATTACTGGCAGATTTATTATTACTTTTTCAAACAGCTTGGATCCAGAAAAGATTCAGAGTAATTTGATGTTTCATTAACCCTTTCCTCCATAAATACGCCTTTCTACGCCTCTATAAAAGTCACTTTTTGAAACCATTGTAATAAATAGAGTATTACTCCATAAGAGCATATGCTCTATTGATCACAATGGTTTCAAAACTACACAATTCTAACATTTTCCTTTTCTCTAGTAAATGCTCCGTTTTGGTTGATTTTTCAAAGAGGTTGGGTCTAAAAATAACCTATGAGGGAATGGGTTAAAGATTCAAGCTAGACACTCTGATAGTATGTTTGTAGTAAAGGTGGAAATAACTTAAGCTTTCAACCATTTGAAAGTGGTAAATGAGTGTACTGGCATTTGCAAATAGTAGAGACCTTGGTCAGAGGGCTCCTAGAGGAACTGTCAAACATTAGAGACCTTGGTCAGAGGCCTCATGGAGGAACTGTCAAACAGTAGAGACCTTGGTCAGAGGGCTCCTAGAGGAACTGTCAAACAGTAGAGACCTTGATCAGAGGGATCCTAGAGGAACCGTCGGACAGTAGAGACCTTGATCGGAGGGCTCCTAGAGGAACTGTCTGATCAGGATCTGCCGTTATTCAAACTCCTTTTAACAACTTATAGTTTTTCATGCTGATGGACAGTGCCACTTTAAAATATTCACCATTCAAAGGTTCAAATATGTAACAGACCGGTTTTTGAACAGACCAGAATTTGCTCAATTTTCTGCAGCTTATGCCTTTACTCCATACATATGTCATCTGATCTGGATCTTCTCTGTTGGCAAATGCATATAGAAAAGTGTATTTATGGAGTAACGGGTTAAGAACGGCTGTAGATATGATACATACTGGGTCCATGCTTATAAAGCTTTTAGTTGAGTCTGAGTTTGTTCTCAAGCTTTTGATTGGTCAGATTTGAGCCAAAGGCTCAAATCTGACCAATCAAAAACTTGAGAACAAACTCAGACTCAACTAAAAGTTTTATAAGCATGAATACTGATCTATCAATGTCTCTGATTTATCAAAATCTCTTATTTTTTTCTGTCATGCTGCTACTCACTAGAATTACCTATTTCATTCAATTAATCCTTCTCTTGCTGAATTTTAAAATGCATTTCTCCTTTTTTACCCATGCCCCGTTGTATAATTACATATATCTTCACTGTGTATAAGTATTTCGCTGTGCAGTCACTGCTGTGGAGTGCACTGGTTGCACAATCAACTTGTAAATAGTGCAGACTGTGATGAGACAGCTCCTGCAGGAGCTGTCTCATCTGGGTCTTCACTATTTACAGGTAGGTATATTGACGCGAATAGCAAGTGAAGGGTTAATAATGAGTAGCAGTGAGATCTTCTTTGGCAAACCATTTCTAAATACCCTTCTTATTTACATCTCTACAGTAGCACTTCAGAATACTATTACAGTAAAACCTCTCTATAACGGCCACTAAATTACATTGATCAAGCATTTTGTGTAAAAGGCAGGTGGCTGCTTAAAGCAAGGTGAAAGTAAAACAGAACGCTCCTGTAGGAGCGTTCTGTTTTACTTTCACCTTGATTTAAGCAGCCACCTGCCCTAAGTACCAACTAATTAACACAATTTAGTGGCCGTTATAGAGAGGTTTTACTGTAGTTTGATGATTTTAAATTAGACTGCCATGGTCGTAAATAGTACAGTTCTTCAGTTTGATCTGGGTCTGTAACAGTTATCTAAAGGACATAGACATGACGTATTATCATTAATATGTCCTAGATCCATAGAAAAATAGACTCCAAACTAGCACAGCTGTGCATGTTGACCCATGCCTGCTGGCAAAGCATCATTTAATTATCATGTGAGAAAATTGTTGGTGACTGAATTACATTCACCTTACATTGTCAATCAGTTTGGGTCCTGGTGAGGATCCAAGTTACACTGTGTCTAATCTGGATACAAACTGTTAGTAAAGCTCACCATAGACTTGTGCATGATATGTAGTAAGAGCTATCTATAGAGGATTGTTCATCAGTCTTTGTCCTAGGAGTTTGAGGCTGCCACTACAGGTTGGGATTTAATGCGTGGTTGAAATGATTCAAGTACAATGAACATAAAACTGGAGGATGGAGTTTCTTCATGAATATTTGTGTTAGAAATAATGACATCATGAATATTAATTAGATTAATATTTATTCCAAAGCATGGGCACACTTATTTTTGGCTGAGGCAGAACCTGTAGATTCATATCTATATCATGTCAGGAGCAAAGAAAGAATACCCTGATCAGACAGCTCCTACTGCTCTTACAGGAGCGGTCTGATCTGGGTCTGCTCTGTTTGCTCATATTTATGGAGTAAAGGGTTAAGCTTTAGCTTATTGTGGACAGCAGGTAATAACACTTGCACATATTTGGATCCAGATGAGACACTGAGTGATTTAGCATCTCATCAGCAGTCAAAATGTTTGACATTGATATTATGTATAAATGAAGAAAAATACTATTTAAACCTTTACTCCATAAATACTCCTTTCTATGCCTGTGCAAATAGAGTAGTACCAGATCAGACGGCTCCTATAGGAGCCGTCAGATCAGGGTCTGCTCTGTTTGCTTACGATGTAATGCAGGTATGATTCTACAGTTTCTGCCATTTACATTATTTCATGTGTCAATGTGCTATTATTACAAATTAATCTAATTAATATTCATGACATCATTATTTCTTACATGAATATTCATGGAGAAAAGGGATAACTAATGTTTTGAAATACAAAGCAGGCCTAGGTTTGAGTGTGCAAAAAAGTTAGTGAGCTGACTGTTATGGTTAACATGTATCGTATGCTAATAACAAAGAGATAATGCATCTCTACTGCACATGGAAACCCCGGTATTTAATGGATACTGGTTTCTTTTATCAGCAAGTTTTTGCATTTTTGATGATGAAATATGGGATATGTCCTTGTTATAAGCAGGGAGACAATAGGAATAGGTTTGGTAAAGATTAGATACCAACTATCTCACTGTTGGACTGGGATTGTAAACACCTTTGGTACATGGAATGGTATACAGTGTCATATATCTCGCTGATCTGTGTTTCAAAGAGATCTGGAAGTGTTATCAATATGTATAATGTATGTGGAAACACATTGAAATATCCAGGTGTCAGATGTGGTTTAATTTCATGATGAATATTCATTTAACCATGTCCCTGTTAAATATTCATGTTTCTGAAATCATTGAAATAAACAGAGTATTTGCTCCATAGGAGCAAAGTTTTATGCTCTGTTTATCACATTTTTTTTCAGAACTACATAATTTTAAAGTTTCCATTTCTCTAATGAATGCTCCTTTTCACTAGCTTTATTCAAAGAGGTAGGGGTCTAAAAAAAGCTAGGGGTCTATGAAGGAATGGGCTATGTTTGATCCTGAAATACCAGGTATCTTAACTGGATCCAAACTGTTATGAAGTTGCCTGTACATAGCAAACAAAGAGTGTGCTTTAACCCTTTACTTCTTGAATATTTGTGCAAGAAATAATGACATCATGAATATTGATTAGATATTTTTTATAATGGCATATGAATACTGGAAATTTTGACCATGACAAACTGAAGAATCAGATCTACATACCTTTCCTCCATAAATACGCCTTTCTACGCCTCTGTAAAAGTTACTTCTTGAAACTATTGTGGTAAATAGAGCATTTGCTCCTATGGAGCAAAATTTAATGGTCGTTTTATCACAACGGTTTCAATACTACATAATTCTAAAATTTTCCCTTTCTCTAGTCGATGCTCCTTTTTGGTAGATATATTCAAACAGATTGGATCTAAAAATAGCCTATCATGACGGAATGGGTTAAAATTCTATAAGCAATCAGAGCAGACCCTGATCAGACAGCTCTTACAGGAGCCATCTGATCTGGGTCTACTCATTTTGCCAAGGCGTAGAAAGGTGTATTTATGGAGTAAAGGATTAACCACCTATGCTCTGCAGCAAGCTTTTGGATCCAGATTACTTCATCAGGTTCCGAACTGTTTGAAATTCATGTTTTATTATCAGTACTTTTGAGCATTGAAGCAGATACTGTTTGCCAATGACATTTGTTCAGAGTGCTAAATGTTAAAGTATGATTATATTTCATGTGCTTTATTTGAATTTAATGCGCTATGAATAGAAGCAAATGTAATTATCATTTTTAGATTATCAGTAAAGTGTAGGCGATGAGAGCATTTAAACCTTTTAACGTGGATAATTCGTTTACTCTTTACCTGATACTTGCTGAGTAGTGGCATACAGGGTAGACCCAGACCAAATAACTCATGCAGGAGCTGTCTGATCAGGGTCTTCACAGTTTGCATATGGAATAATATAGGACTGATTCTACAGTTTCTGCCATAGCCAAAAGATCCTATGTTCATATATTATAATTATGCAGTGTAAATATTTTTCTAATTGATATGCATGATGTCAGTACCCTATTTCTTATATCATTATGAATATTCATGGTTTAAAAGGCTAACATTAAAACCCCCAGATGTAACCCTTTCCCTCATAAAACCCCTTTTTCACACCTTTGAAAATAGAGTAGACCCAGATCAGGTAGCTGTTGTTAGAACCATCTGATCAGGGTCTGCTCTATTTGCTTATGAAATAATGAAGAGCTGATTATGTAGTTTTGTCATGATTAAAACATCCTGTGTACATAATATACCATTATACAATGTGTTCAATGTGGGCTGATATTGATATTTCTTAAATGAATATTCAACAGGGAAAGGGTTAAGGACTCCTGGAGTAGCCCTTTGATCAGGGTCAAACCTGTTTGTCATTCAAAGTTCTCTGGCAGGTTTCTATCCTTAACCCTTTACACCATGAATATTCATCTAAGAAAATTTAATAATGACACCGTGAATATTACTTAGATTATTTTTAATGGTGGCGCATGAACGCACGATTTTTTGCCCATGACAGAAACTGTAGATTCATATCTGTATTATATCATAAGCAAACAGAACAGATCCTGGCCCCTACACGAGCCTCTGATCTGGGTCTTCTCTGTTAACAAAGGCGTAGAAAGGAGTATTTATGGAGTAAAGGGTTAAATAATTATTGACCATTAGGTTTAACATACATTTTAATTTTAAAAGTTTCACTGTGAATTTTCATGACCTGATTGCTGTGGGTTGTTGACAAGTCCTTGATTTGTATAAGACAATTATGATTTAAAACATGTTGGGTCAATATTTACATTATTTTGTGCAATATTTATATATGTCTTTAGTTGAATCACAAATCTATAGATTGTAGTAGCAAACTTTAATTAACCACAGGTAGAGTTTGTATAAGGACTAATCACCTGTACTCAGTTGGTACCAACTGTTTCAGCATGTTCCAAATTCCTTTCAATCTTTGCAAACAGTTTTGAACCAGATGAGGAAACAAGTAACTTTGAGTCTCATGATCTCATCAGATTCAAGATGGAAATTTTAAAAATGAAATGAAGAACTTAAGCATGCACTTTGAGATTTCAAGTAGGTTACAACTTTTACAGGAAATCATTACTGAGTTTTAACCCTTTCTCTCATGCAAAGCCTTTTTACACCTTTGCAAACAGAGAAGGCCCAGAGTAGACAGCTCCTGTAGGACCAGGGTCTGCTCTGTTTGCTTATGAAATTATAATAGATCTGTCTCTACAGTTTCTATCAATACCAAAAAATCTTGTGTAAATATGTCATTATAAAAAGATCAGCAAATTAATATTCACGATGTCATTATTTCCTTAATGAATATTGAAGAGGAAATGAGTTAAAATGTACATGTAAGTATACACATACCATCAAGAGTTTCATCCATCAGGTTTAACACTTGCCTTAATGAACATTCTGTGTGAATTGATCACTTCTTGATTATTTATTAACCCTTTCCCTATTCTGTATTTAGGCCAAATTTCAATACCTACTGAATATTCATTAACAAAATAGTTATAAAGAAATATGGAAGGTAGAACATTATAGACACTTTAGAAAGCAAATAAACAGATCTATCAAATTCTATTAGCAAACAGAGTAGACCCTGATCAGACGGCTCCTCTAGGAGCCGTCTGATCTGGGTCTACTCTGTTTGCAAATGCGTGAAAACGGGTTTATATGAGGGAAAGGGTTAACTGGATAATTTCACAGGAATTTTTAATAAAGGTTAATTACATTTGGCTCTCTAATCATCTTGTGGATATAGGATAAATATATGATAGAAATTATCAACTTGTAAACTACGAGTTTTTATGCAGCCAAAGTAACCAAGTAACTGGACATTAATATTAGTAGTAATGTTGGTCTTTCAAACAGGTGCCAGCTTAATTCCAACTTGACCTACAACTTGCGATAAGCAGCCACCTGCATAAAAAGACCTAAATTGTTCTTTATTAAAAGTCCAGTTTATAGGGGTATTTCAGTGTGAGACACGCATCATTATTTTCGTTGGCAAACTAAAAGCTCAATCCTGTCAGTGTGAGACACATATAATTAATGTCCTTGGCAAACAGTGTACAAAAAATAAATGTAGACCCAGATGATAGGGCTTCTAAAGGAGCCCCCTAATCAGGGTCTGCACTGTGTTTTCTTAAACTATTTTCCTGAATATTCACAGTATGTATGCCCTTTTTGGATATATATTGGACAAGTCCATTTGAAAAATTGGCATTGAAAGTGTTAAGTTGTAGACATAAAAACTGTTCCCATGATGTTTCTAAAGAAAATTATTGCACAAAAGTGTCTCCTGTTTCCAAATAAGAGTTTCAGTTATTGGATTAAGAATTTTCTAGAATTGTGACAATTAGTTTTGTGCAAGTTGCTACCTGCCAGTATTGCAAAGCTCTGGTAAATGTTAATTTTTTTCCCCCAGTAACTTTATTGTCGCGTGTAATGTTAACTTAGCTGGTGTCGCTGCGTTCCAGAGCTGTACATATATAAGAGGAGTACTGTATTTTTTCTGAATATTTGAACACCAAAATCTCCCCCTCTCCACTGGTTTGTACAGCTGAAATTTGGCACCATTTTTAATCCATTCCCGAATCGGCTATTTTTAGACCCAGAAATCTACAGAAAAAGGATCATTTACTTGAAAGAAGTAAATTTTTAGAATTGTGTAGTTTTGAATCCAATGTGATAACTAGAGAATTTGTTCTTTTGGAGCAATGCTGTATTTATCAAATTATCACAATAGTTTAAAAAGGTGAATTTTATACAGGCCTCAAAAGATGTCAATACAGTCGAACTTCGATAACTCGAACACCCTCGGGACGTCATCAGAAGTTTGAGTGAAGGGAAGTTTGAGAGAACGAAGGCTTGCTAGGTTGTCTGTATTTCCGGCGATATTGGGAAAGTCAGTAGCAGAGTGAAAACTGGTGTGATTTTCATAAACACTATCAAATGTGTATTATTATATAAATAAGTTTAGTATAAGTTTCATTTTTTTCTGCATTAAATTCAAAGAAGAACTGTTGCTTTCTGCTCCCTGAAGATCGATCTCAGCACACGTGCGTGAAAGAAAACTCAATTAGCATTACATCTTTCAGAGTTATCTTTCTTCTTCAAATTTATATTTGTAACGATAGGCAATAGGAAAAAGTATTCTATAATATTCTTTATTCATATCCACAATTATCAAATATAAACTCAAAGAAACGCGACAAGCCCAGAAATCAAGCACAGAAATAGCGTACATAAACACAATGTTTACTTCTGGTTTACCAAACAAGTTCGCTTTTTTAAAAAAAAATAAGTCACTACACAAAACACTCAGAAGTTTTTTGCAAAGCTTATTTAGGCTTTACCAGCTCATTAATTTAAAAATAAATGTGCTAATAATATGCACACATGTGTTAACGCAAGTAATCTAATTAAACAATTAGTTCTATTGATGTGTACCTGCTTCAAGTGGTGCTCTTATGAAGTGTGAAAAACACGCGGCACCGGGAGACTGACAATCAAAACAGGTAGGGTACAGCTGTATTTGCCATCCTTTTGTGTTCGAGTAATTAGGGTGTGAAATACAAATAAATAGGTTCTTGGGGACCGAAATTTAGTTCGAGAGTTCCAGTCATCGGTGTTCGAGCTAACAATGGTAGAACCATATAGAACATATTTATAAGGCTTTTGCTGGGACCTAGACTGCAGTTCGAGTCATCTCGGGTGTTCCAATCATCCGTGTTCAAGGTTTCGAAGTTCGACTGTATATGGGAATGGGTTATGGTAACAAGATCGTATTAACCCTTTCCCTCATAGGCTATTTTTAGATCCAACCATTTTGAATAAATCTACCGAAAAGGAGCAGTAACTCAAGAAAAGGAAAATTTTAGAATTTCGTAGTTTGAAACCATTGTGATAAATAGAGCATTTGCTCCTATAGGAGCAAATGCTCTATTTATCACAATGATTTCAACAGGTGATTTCTACAGAGGCGTAGAAAGGCGTTTTTATGGAGGAAAGGGTTAAATACTACCAAAAGTCATTTTTTCTAAACGATATTTGTTGGTTATATTTATTTATTTTAATCCTGTACAAACTGACAATTAAAATCCATTTAAATGTGCAAGTTTGAAATTTTCAAAATTGATTACAAAGTCATCTTTCAGATTGAAGTTATTGCAGTTGGCCGATATGTAAATTGTTCACATGTCTAGGGAACCATATTACAGAATTTTGATAAAACCCTCTGTTTAAGAGTTCTACATTATTCTAGTTTTAAGACCCCTGAAATTTTGCCTCCCCATCGTTTCTTTTGATGTTTGATGATCGAAGCAAGATATAAAAAAAACGCTATTTCCTCAAAAGGACATTTAAGTCACTTGTGTATTGCACTGAAATGTTAAAGAGGAAGTCCCTACAATGAACGCATATTTTCAATAATATCATAAAACTTGATATTTGTTATGCTCAATCATTATTATGAAGGTTTTCAATTTTTTACTTATATCGAAAAATGCCCCTGTGATACAAATAAACCGATTTCATAAATACTTACAATTTTTGTTCTACAACACAATGTATAACCATGAATAGTAGATATGCAAGACACAAGTTTCGTGTGTTTTGCGCTGGGCATTGCAGAATTATCTCCCCTTGAACTTTGAGTATTTTTTTGTCTTTTTGGCATGAAATATGGGACGTTGGTGTCGCAAACTCGTCCTTCAATTTGAAAGTTATTGAATTGATACATGCCATACATAATAACCACGAATGTGCATTAAACAAAATATTTCTTATGTTTGTTGTAAGCATTACAGAATTATCCCCTCTTTAACTTCGAGTATTTTTTTGTTTTAGTCCTGTTACATAGGTAGTTGGTGGCACAAATCAAAGCTGCTGTGTGGGGGTATTCATCACCTTTATTGATAGTTCGTAGTGTTGGCAGGAATGTCCCTTATGTGGTACTCTGCCAAAGGTGTTACGATTTGTAAAATCAAAAAAGTAATCCCAAGGGCTGGTGCTGATTTGCCATGTATGACTTTAGTGAACATTTCAAAAATAGTCATTGACTGGATTGCTATTTTTTTGCAGAAATATATCTGGGGCATCATACTTTGAAAATCACTCAAGCCATCGACATTCATAAAAGAAAATGTCTACTAGTTGAAGGGCACATTTTCTTTATATGGCTATAGAAATTTAGAAAATCCTCTGAAACCACTGACTGGATTACAGTACCGGTATATTCACTGGTTAACCATTCCATCATAGGCTATTCTTAGACCCAACCTCTTTGAACAAATCTACCGAAAAAGGGGCAGTTATAATAGAAAGAAATTGTAAAATTGTAAAGTTTTGAAACTGTAAAGCTGTGAATAATAGAGCATTTGCTCCATAGGAGCAAATGCTCTATTTATTACAACGGTTTCAAAAAGTGACGTAATTACAGAAGTGTCAAAAGCGATGTTTTTGTTATACTCAACAGACTTGTGTAGCCTGTTGACTCAGATGAGCCATCATGTAGCTCTTGGGATCATTTTTCCATTCACATGAACTTCGTTCAGATACTAAACATGGTTTGTGATTGTTATATTTTCATCCATAATAAGTGAACAACATTTTTAAAGCAGACAACACTTTTTGTCATCCAAATCATATACCATATGTCAATGTGTGATGTATTATCCTGTCTGGATTTAAATGTATAATTTCCATGTTAACTGACAAATGCTAATATTTTGTATGTCAAAAGATATTTATGAATAGTTTTGTCTATCTATCAATTCTTAACCCTTTGAATGCAGGATACACATGCATTTTCATTTGCATACAGTGTAGATCCAGATCAGAGGGCACCTAGAGGAACCCTCTAATTAGAATCTGCACTCCTAGTGATTCAAAATTATCTGGCAAGTTTAAGCGTTTCGTACTAAACGAACTTTATAGTTAAACAGCTATAGGAGATTTCACTCTGAAAATTCAGTATTGAAACGGTTCACTTTTCCAGCACTACTGATAATGTATTTTTGTTCTCAACTGAATTTTTTTGCACTCTGTGCAATTGCAGGCAATTACATTTTTAACTCCTGTTTTTCAAAGAAAAAATATGAGCTATTGTAACTCTGGTGCCCGCGTTGTCGTCATTGTTGTTGTCGTTAACATGAACATTAACGTTGGTGGCTACAGATTGAAAAGATCTGCATGACTCTTGTTTTTATTTATCTTCAAAGTTTGGTCAATAGTGTCAAACAGATTGAATCCTGGGGGAAAGTTTGCATCTCAACTTCACCAGTAGCATGCACAGAGTTAACCATTAACCCTTTCTCTGTTCCATTTTCATGTAAGAAATAATGACATCATGAATATTTATTTGCTGAATATTTGTAAGGTAAACTTTTCACTTTGACAAAAACTGTAGAATATGATCTATATCATGCCAAAACCAAACAGAGCAGAACCTATAGAAGCCGTCTATCATCTGGGAATCTGACTCTGTTTGCAAAAGGTGTTTATATGAAGGAATGGGTTCACTTGATGAAGATGCATATGAACACATTAGCAGACAGAGAGACCCGGACCAATCAGCTGGTGTAGCAGCTGTCTGATCAGAGAAAACAGGAACTGTCTGATCAGAGCAAAAATAGCAGCTGGCTGATCAGAGCAAACATAGCAGCTGTCTGATCAGAGCAAACATAGGAACTGGCTGATCAGAGAAAACATAGGAACTGTCTGATCAGAGCAAAAATAGCAGCTGGCTGATCAGAGCAAACATAGGAACTGTCTGATCAGAGAAAACATAGGAACTGTCTGATCAGAGCAAACATAGCAGCTGGCTGATCAGAGAAAACATAGCAGCTGTCTGATCAGAGCAAACATAGGAACTGTCTGATCAGAGCAAAAATAGGAACTGTCTGATCAGAGCAAAAATAGGAGCTATCTGATCAGAGCAAACATAGGAACTGTCTGATCAGAGCAAACATAGGAACTGTCTGATCAGAGCAAAAATAGGAACTGTCTGATCAGAGCAAACATAGGAACTGTCTGATCAGAGCAAACATAGGAACTGTCTGATCAGAGCAAACGTAGCAGCTGTCTGATCAGAGCAAAAATAGGAACTGTCTGATCAGAGCAAACATAGGAACTGTCTGATCAAAACAAAAATAGGAACTGTCTGAACATTGTTTGCTCTGTCTGTTTATGGAACAGTTTAGATCTTATTCTATATATTAACCCCTTACTCCATAAATATGCCTTTCAATGCCTTTGAAAACAGAGTAGAACCAGATCAGATGGCTCCTATAGGAGCCATCTGATCAGGGTCTGCTGTGTTTGCTTATGGTATAATATTGATATGATAATACAGTTTCTACTATGGCCTAAATTTCCTGTGTCCATGTGCTATAATATAACAATTACTTTTAATTAATATTATCATTAATGATATCGTTATTTTTTGCATGAATATTCATGTAATAAAGCAGGGGTGTGGAAATCCCATGTCCGACTCGTCCGTCTCGTACATTTGAGATCCCGGACAAACTGGTTTTTGCAGTTCAATTGTCCGCGGACAAGTAAAGATTCGGGATATTATTATTTTGGAAACTTAGATATGCCTTCAAATCTGACCAAAAAGCGCTTAAAATCCAAAGAAATTGAGATAATCCGCAGATTCTAACATTTATTTACCACTTACTCTACTGGTCATCAGCAACAACAAACATTCGCGTCCATTTCATTACATGTAACCAATAATCGGGTACCAGCGTCCCGGTACCAGTGGATAAAAGAAATGGGTTCAATAAATAAGCTGCCGAATAACGGATTCAGGAATAACAGTTGCGGCACTACAAAACTACGAGTATTTCAAAATTTATTTCTAAACTTGATCAAAGCACGCCAAATTCCTCGTAACAGTTAAACTCACTCTGAAATAATAAATAAGAGCTTATTTTAATTATCCGAAATTTAAACATGCGTGCGAAGTCTTTTAGTAACAAGGTCCATGTTATGCTGAGACCATTTAGACGAAGACTCTGTCCGTTTTTTAGCCCAATCCTAAAAGTATGTCATGTCCGTTTCCACTGTAAACATATTACAAAATTGAGAGTTTAAGCAGACGATGGACACGTTTCTTGTTAGAAAAGACGGTTCAAAGCCCAAAGAAGCCGATGACAAGGGCAAAAATCGAACAATAAAGAATGAAAGGGACAATAGCTATGATAAAAACAAGCGTAAACGAACTTTGCAGCAACACTGGTTTGCTGATTTCAAATGGTTACGAGAAGACGACGAAAGTCAAACCGTATTTTGTCATGTCTGTCGTTTACATCCCCTAATCGCCGATACTACATCAGTAATGTATAAAGGAAAATGTGTTGAAAGGCGTGATACACTTACTACTCACCAGCAGTCTGCTAAACACGTAGCATGCATGTCGAAATTTGAGAGCAAAAAAGTTGTAGGCAAATTAGACAAAGCCTTTTCTAAAGTTGAAGCCTCTGAAAGTTTAAATTGGGACAAGTTGAATCATGCTGTGGACAACCAAGTTTTTTTATTTCACTAGTCCGAGGGCAAGTAGAAAAAAATGAAATTTCCACACCCCTGAATAAAGGGATTAGCTAATTAAAATTCATAAAGTCATTATATCTCACATGAATAATCATTAGGTAAAGGGTTAAATATTAAATTTACTGTGGCTTCTACTTAATTGTCATCTTCCTGTACTGTTCTAAAGTTTCTTTTTTCATTTCTTTCCAATTAACCCTTTCCCTCATATAAACGTGTTTTCACGCATTTGCAAACGGAGTAGACCCAGATCAGACGGCTCCTAGAGGAGCCGTCTGATCAGGGTCTGCTCTGTTTGCTATTAGAATTTTGAAAGATCTATTTCTTTGCTTTCTATAATGTCTACAATGTTCCACTTTCCATATAACTATGTTGTTAATGGATATTCAGTAGGTATTGAAATTTGGAATAAACATAGAACAGGGAAGGGGTTAATATACTGTCCATAAGCATTGAAATAGAGCAGACCCTAATCAGACAGCAAGAGTTGTCTGATCTTAGTCTAGACTATTTTGTAACGGCATGACAAGGCAAAAAGGGTTTGGGTACTAATAATAACCCTCTACCTGTTGAATGCACCTGCGGAAATTTGTTCTTGATAAGGACAGTTCTATTACAGATTTAGAACATGACAGAACAGTTCTGGAAGTGTTACACTGCAAGCCGAATTCTAGAAATATTGTTCTAAAACTGTTCTGAAGGTCTGTAATTCATGTAAGAAATAATGACATCATGAATATTTACAAACATAATTATTTTACATCTTTACTAACCAACAAAGTTTTGACAGTGGAAGAAAGTGTAGAATCAGACTCAGATAAATCCAAAATCAAATAGAGCGGACCCTGATCGGTAGAGCAGACCCTGATCAGACGGATCCTACAGGAGCCATCTGATGAGGGTCTTAACGCAGTTTGCAAATGCGTGAAAAGGTATCCATATGAAGGAAAAGGTTGAAGAGCTGTATCAAGATTTTTAACCCTTTTAATGCTGATTTTTCAAAAGGACTATTCCAAAATTCCAAAAGGTCATGCTTACCATGAAAGAACATAGTAATGCACCTCCTGGGTATACAGACTACTCATGAACAGACTCAATAAAACCGAGTCTGCAATTTTCTCTTTTTGCATTTCTACTTTTGCTTTCGATGGATCACCCATTTTCAGAATTTATGTATGCTATTGTATTTGGCAGACTACAGACACTTTATCAATAATTAAGCTGACGTGAACATGATTTTTAGAAGGTTCCTTCTACATTTATATATTAATCTTTGATGGGCCACATTGATTTGTCTCTAATAATTTTCTTCACGTGCATTCCAGTTTATTTCTCTTAATTGTTGGGGTAGCTTTGTGGTTAAGTGTGTATTAACCTATTTTCAAGCGGACTTTTCCAAAATTCAAACAGGTCAAGCTTACCAAGAAAAATGTAACATGACAAACAGACTGAAACAGCACAGACCCGAATTAGAGGGCTCCTCTAGGAGCCATTTCATCGGGATCTACACTGTTTACAAAGGACATTAGTGAATTGTTTTCAGCACTGAAAGAGTTAATTTGCAGGAAATGAGAATTTATATAGTCTAAGCCATATAACTTGATCATAATATAAGACTTCAAGCCATTTCATGCATACCTTAAAATGAAGGAAATAAAATGAAAATTAAAATATGATTGCATTGCAGTTCATATACATAAACATACATGCCAAAATGTTTAACAGTTCTAAATCAAATACATACATAATTATTAGTAATGTCAGTTTGTCATAAACTACTTTATACTTTATAGAGATGCCTAAACTGAATAGACCCAGATAAGACCGCTCCTGTCTGAGCCCGTAATTACATCACCTTATAAAATTTCATCCTGCATTAAACTACATTGTACCATCTGCCTGAAAACTCTGTGTGTAAATTAGTAAACCATTTTGACTGGGGCAGTGTTTTATCAGGATCCAAACATGTTTTACATGTAAGTTTGTTTATATAAAAAACAACAACACCCTTTCCTTCTTATAAACACTTTTCACACAAGTTTGCAGAGTAGACCCAGATCAGACAGCTCCTGTTTGCTTGTCGAATTTGAAATATCTGTTTCTTTACTTTCTAAAATGGTTACAATGTTCCATCTTTCATTTTTGGGTCACCTGCCGAGAGGCAGTGTGTCACTTAGGGATCACTTTTCCGTTGTCTGTCTGTCTGTCCATCACACTTTCTTTTTTGGGGAATCATTTCTAAACTAATCATTACAGAGCTTTCAAATTTCACATGTGTCTTCCTCTCATTGAGGACCATTGATGTAAGGTCCATCACTCTGCATGCAATACTTTTTGAGTTATTCTGCTTTGTTCTGATTTTCGTCACACTTTCTTTTTTCGCTGTCATTTCTAAACTTATCGTTATAGAGCTTTCAAATTTCACATGTGTCTTCCTCTCATTGAGGACCATTGATGTAACTAAGGTCCATCACTCTGCATGCAATACATTTTGAGTTATTCCCCTTTGTTCTGATTTTTGCACTCCAGCATATTAACAGTTTTTGTGTCAGTTGCGAGCAGGTGACACAAGTGTTCCTCCGAACACTCTTGTTGTTATAAACTGTTTTGTCCATGAATGTTCAGTAGGTTTTGAATTTTTTAATAAACATAGAACAGGGAAAGGGATACACAAAGTTTGCTTTCAGATTGGAAGCAGACAACAGTTGGAGCTCAACCATTGCATTTAGTTCAGGGAAAACCTCATTTGACTCTTTGAATGTGGGAAAAGAGTGAACTGGCTTTTTCTAGCAGTGTGGACTTAAATCAGATAACTCATAAAAGAACCCTCAGATCGGGTCTGCACTATTTGTCATTCAAAGTCCTCAAGCAAATTACAATCTTTCATACTGTATGGACTCTACCATTAGCAATGATGGACCAGTCCACTTTGAAAATTCAGCATATGAAGAGGTATGACCACATGTTGTGAATCGGAACCAAAATCTATCTTCTGTTCTTCACAGTTGAAATTGTTCTGTAATTGGAAAACATTATTAGGAAAATAATCTCTTACAGTATTTATCCTAAATATGGTTGGTGAAAATGGTGGTATTGATTAACCCATTCCCTCGTAGGCTAGTTCAGGGAAAATCTCATTTGACTCTTTGAATGTGGGAAAGGAGTGAACTGGCATTTTCAAGCATTGTAGACTTAAATTAGATGATTTTAACCCATTACCTCATAGGCTATTTTTAGACCTAACCTCTTTGATTAAATCTACCAAAAAGGAGCATTAACTAGAGAAAAGGAGTTTTTCAGAATTGTGTAGTTTTGAAACCATTGTGATAAATAGAGC
The DNA here is from genome assembly GCA_963576725.1 of Azorinus chamasolen. Lineage (NCBI taxonomy): Eukaryota > Metazoa > Mollusca > Bivalvia > Cardiida > Solecurtidae > Azorinus > Azorinus chamasolen. The sequence goes on along the minus strand of OY755246.1, from coordinate 31,624,506 downwards.
ATTTGCTCCTGTGGAGCAAATGCTCTATTTATCACAATGGTTTTATAAAGTGACTTTTACTGAAGCATCAAAAGGCATCAATATGCAGGAACGGGTTAACAACACTTGGATGCCCTTATTAATGTGTAATTATGGGGATACCCAATCTCTTTCTACACTAGTTTGCACAAACAAACTTATCGGGTAGGCTAAAAGAGCAGACCAAAATCAAATTGCTCCAGTTGGAGTAGTTGGATCAATGTTTTCACTATTTGCAGCTGCTTAAATTTAATTTAAAAACAGCTAGAGCCAAATTGAATTATGCAGCTTAACAAACACATGGACAAGGGTCCTCAGGTTGGGTGTCCGAATACTTGCGTAAATTAGAGTAAGTCCATTCTGTAAATAAAATTTATGAATAGGAAACAAAGTAAAACCTAATAATTTGAAATTTTAGTATTGAAGAATTTAAACCCATTTAGTCATCTGGTTGCTTAATGCAGGGTGGAAATTTATAATGCAGAAAGCCTGTAGAGGTTTCAGTACTGTAGTGTTGTCCCGGATCCCCCAGGAACAGATTGATTTGGATCTCCACGATTTGCCTAAGTTTTTCAGGCTGATTATTTAGGGTAATTCTGATAGCATAGGTTATAAACAATTTGCAAAATATAATTAATTTGTCTTAAGCATTTTGGCTGTTTGATGAATTACTTTTTTCATGTGATTATGTCCTATAGTGATAGTATTTAGGTCAATTTGTACACTAATGATTATACTCTAATTACCCCAAGTATTCAGACAGAGAGACTGGGGCAAATAGTGCAGACTCAGATCAAATGGCTCCTGAAAGAACTGTTTGATCATGGTCTACACTACCTGCTACCATTAATGTCTGTTTAATTAAAATAATCAAAATGGTGCCACACTCAGCAGCTTTACAAACAAGTGAAGAGTAGAAATTTTACTTGTCGAAAAACTTTGGCGAATTAGGGTACATGTATAAATGGAAATTGGGATGACCTTTGCAAAGGATAACTTTTAGCCTGGTGAGCAAAAAATATATGATAAACCATTTCAATGTTTAATATTCATTTCAAAAACAGTTGTTATGAATATTTATTTGCTGAATTGTTCTGGGTATTGGTAGAAACTAAAGAGTCATATCTATTATAATTTCATAAGTAAACAGAGCAGACCCTAATCAGATGGCTCCTATAGGAGCCATCTGATCTGGGTCTACTCTGTTTGCAAAGGCGTGAAAATATGTTTATAGGAGGTAAGGGATTAAGCCATTCCCTCATATTGACGACTTTTGACGACTGTAAAATGCTCTATTTATCACAATGGTTTCAAACTACAAAATTCTAAAAAAATTCCTTTTCTCTAGTTAATGCTCCTTTTCAGTATATTTATTCAAAGAGGTTGGATCTAAAAATAGCCAATGGGGGAATGGGTTAAAGTCTGAGTTTGGCTTTTTTAACTCATAATCTCTTCTGTATCCACACTGTTTATATATAAGGGTCATGAAGAATTTGCTAATGGCATGAAAAGAGTTAATCCTGTCCTTCATATAAACACATTTGCAAACATAGTAGGACCAAATCATATGGCTCCTATAGGAGCCATCTGATCAGGGTCTGCTCTGTTTGCTTTTGACATTGTGATCTGATTATAAGTTTTTTGGTCAGAGTACACTTCGAAACTTCAGGTAATAAATATTCATGATGTCATAATTTCTTACAAGTGTACTGAACAGGAAAAGGGTTAATTGATGCAGATATAAGACACCAAGCATTCTTGTTTCCATTTGATCCAGACTGTTAAATGACATGGTGATTGTTGGTTTTAAAAGGAAGTTGAACAAAACTAGTTTGAAAATTTAGCAGATGACAACAATCATTATTATTATATAGCAGGCTATTAGGGATAGACATTTTTCTTAGAAGGACAGAAGTACTGTGGTATTTCAGGCCACTTATAAGGGAAGAATTGCTAGATACATGACTATTATGGTTAAATCATAAGTACGAACCTTGACCCTTACAGTGCGGGACACAAGTGTCCATTGCAAACAGTGTAGAGCCAGATGAGAGGGCTCCACATGCTACACTATTCTTTAGAAAAACCTCTAAATATTCACCATAAGCTTCGCCTGTTTGAATTTTGAATAGTCCATTTGAAAAATCAGTGTTGTAATGGTTAAAGATGATCCTGGATAATTGGTGGGAACATTATTTTGCAAAGAGATTGGATCCTGATGAAGTACTCGTTGATTCAAACTGTTTGGTTGTTACACTTTTGTTGAGAAAAGGTACACAGCTTGCATTTGAACCCTTTGAATGTGAGACATTAGTGTACTGGAATTTGCAAACAGTGTTGACGCAGATCAGAAAGCTCCTAGTGGAGCTTTCTGATCAGGGTCTGCACTGTTAATGTCATTCAAATAGTACCCTTTCATGCTGAATGGAGTCTATCATCAAACATCAATGAACTATTACACTTGGAAAACTCAGCTTTCAAAGTGTTAAAGCTGAAGTAGACATGACAACAGACTTGCTAAGCATATTTAAGGTAAACTTTCATTGAATAGTATTGAGTCAATACGGTTAAGGCCAGTCTTGCGTGAGGTTGTTCGTATCTGGTTGGATAAAATTATTCTGGGATTGTTAACTCTTGGCAAGTTCTCTGAAATATAAAAAAGAGTCTTTGATTCTTATTTCTTTTGAGAAACACTAACAGAGTGTCTCAGTTTTTTATCTTTATGGGAGTTGATTTGAGTTACTTGTCATCTTATTTGGATCCAAACTGTTTGTATATGTTGGCAAAGGTTCAGCACACTGGTGTACAGATTTTTAAGTGTGTTATGTATAAATTTATAGAAGGTGTTGTTAGATGTTGTTGAGTGATGTGGATTATAGTAAGCCTTGATGAGAAGAATGTAATATCTATTGATAAAAGTGCAGTAAGCCTGAGATAGACAGACTTTTAATTATGCATAAACATGAAAACTATTACTGCAGATACTTGTTTATACATTTGAATTCAGGTAACAAGCATTTGCAAACAGTGAAGATCTAAACCAAAGAATGCCTAGATGAGTTCTCTGATCAGCGTCCCGAAAGGGCTCAGTGTCATTAAACAATGCTGATCCATTCCACTGAAAATTTTCCATTTAAACTGAGTTGTAGATAAGCTTTCCCGTGCAATGCAGTACTTTATTCTACACCTTTCAGTACTAATGGATTATTAAAAATTTAGTATCAAAGGTCAGAATTACCATTTCTCTAGCTCTGGGGCCTGACCAATTACCACATATTTGACAGAAACATACTATGCCTTTCTATGCCTAGTTGTAAGCAGAGTAGACCAAGATCAGACGACTCCTACAGTTTCTGCCGTCGTCAAAAATTCCTTTGTCTACTGTTATAACAATTATTCTAATTACTGTTCATGTACTTATTTCTTACATGGATATTCATGGAGGAAAGGGTTCATCAACACAATCAACCAACCCAGTAAGAATTGTTCACTTATGCTTTGCATACTAGCTGCAGATTTTAACCCTTATCTTGCTGAATTTTAAAATACATTTCTCCTTCTTTACCCATGCCCTGTTGTATAATTACATATATCTTCACCGTGTACAAGTATTTCACTGTGCAATCACTGCTGTGGAGTACAATCAATTTGTAAATAGTGCAGACCCTGATGAGACAGCTCCTGCAGGAGCTGTCTCATCTGGGTCTTCACTATTTACAGGTAGGTATATTGGCGCGAATAGCAAGCAAAGGGTTAAATAACATGCAAACAGTTTAGATTCAGATCAGACAACAAAGTATTTGTATTAATTTTGGTGTCTCATCAGGGAAAAAAGTAAGAGAATATCTACATTAGAAATTTGTGCCAGATGAATTTTTCAGATGATAATTACTAAACATGCAAAGAGTTAACCCTTTCCTCCATAAATACTCCTTTCTACGCCTTTGCAAACTGAGTATACCCAGATCAGACAGCTCCTATAGGAGCCGTCTGATCAAGGTCTGCTCTGTTTGCCTATGATATACTATATATACTATTCTGCAGGTTCTGCTATGGTAAAAACTACCTGTGTCAATGTGCTGTTACAACTACTAAATCTAATTAATATTCATGTCATTATTTCTTACATGGATATTCATGGAGGAAAGGGTTAACCTTTAATTACCCTGTTGTGAATAAACACTAATGCTCAAGCTTGGACCTTGTGCAATTTTGATTACATTCATTTCAAGCTTTTGAGAAACTTTATACGTAGAGTTACTTGTAGTCTCATCCTTATCTAAGCCGTTTGCTAATCAGTTCGTGGACAGCTGGATAAAGGTTAAGATTTGATTCGTCTTCAAAGAGAGTTTTGGATTACATATGATATTGGATTCGCAGCAGAGATGTAAAGTGTGAAATTTAATCTTCAAATGATAAATTTCAAGAATGGTTTGTCTATAATATATCAACCACATGTTAAATTCATATGGTTTTATGTAATTGATTTTGTAAATTTACAGATAAAATAACATTCTGAAAATTTCTCACTTGTCAAAGTACAGTAGAACCTGTCTTAAGCAACCATCAAAAAGAGGTCTAATTATGGGACTACAAGGCAGGTGGTAGTTTAGTACATGTCAAAAGTAATGCAGAAAGCTCCTGTAGGAGCTTTCTGCATAACTTTTGACCTGTATTAAGCAACCACCTGCTTATTAAGTTTCCTGTGTCCAATCAATATAAGGTCGCTTAAGACAGGCTCTACTGTATTGTATGCAGATATGGGTGAGAGAGAAACACTAAATTACCTAGTAAGACTTCAGAGAGACAAAGTTGGGCATATAGTGCAGACCCAGATCAAACTGCTACTGAAGAAATAGTTTGCTCAGGGTCTACACTATTTGCTACTATGTAAGTCTAATTAAAGTGAGAAAAATGGTGCAGAAGTAAGTGATTCAGCTGTACAAAATTGACTGAGCGGGTAGACGACTGGGTGTTCAAATTATTTAGGCGCAATCGGCCTTTTATCCCTTTCTTTCCTTCAGCTGTCTGTTCAGAGTCTTCTCTGTTTTTCTTATGAAATTTTAATAGATCTGACTACAGTTTCTACCAATACCAAACATTCCTGTGTTCTGGGGCCATTATAATAATTCAGCCAATGGATATTCATGATATCATTTCTTTCGTGATTATTCAACAGGGAAAGGGTTTAGTAGGCTAAGTGGCCCCGCCCCAGGGGTTGCCAGTTTTCAATAGAAACATATAGTGAAAACTTTGAAAATCTTCTCCTGAAACTTGAAGGTTCTCAACTTTCATATTTGGCACATTGCATCATGTTCAGGTCCTCTACAAAGAATAAGTTGCACAATCCTTTTCCCATTCCCTCCTATTGACACCTTTTGACACCTCGCAAAAGCCATTTTTGAAATCATTGTGATAGATATTTATCACAATGGTTTCGAAGCTACCCAGTTCTAAAATGTTCCTTTTCTCTTGGGAATGCTCCTTTTCAGTAGATTTATTCATAAAGATTGTTTCTAAAAGTAGTGTACATGTAGAAGGGAATGGGTTAACCCATTCCCAGTTGCATATTCATATAATAAAAATGACATCATGCATATTTATTAGCTCAATTTTTATAATGGCATATGTACAGAGTATCTTTTAGTATTGCCATAAATTGATAGAAACTAGAGTCAGATCTATAATAATTTCGTAAGCAAATAGAGCAGATCCTGGTATTTTTTTCTCCTATAGGAGCCGCCTGACCTGGGTCAACTCTGTTTGCAAAGGCATGAAAAGCATTTGTATGAAGTACAAAGTAATTTATGACTAGAAATTGTTCTGCTGCAATCCAAAAAGTTTTATTTTTCTTCCTTTTCTGATAAAAAATACAATCAGGATGACCGTATTCTGATGAGATGCCAACTTAACCTTTAAAATCATATATGCGTTTTCACGCATTTGCAAACAGAGTAGAACCAGATCAGACGGTTCCTATAGGAGCTATCTGACCAGAGTCTGCTCTCTTTGCCAATGGAATTTGATAGATCTGTTTTTTTCCTTTCTGAAATGGCCACAACAGTGATTAATCTAGAAATTTGAACCATGAGTCCCAGGACTCACTAATCTGAAAACAATGAGTCCCACAGGAAAACTATGAGTCCCAAACTAAATTGATGAGTCCCAAAGCATAAAATTAAATGAAAACTGATGTTAAATCGTAATTCTGCAGTTACATTCTAGTTTTCGAACATTTATTGCATTATAGTTATAAGAATAACCAGGTTTCCTGTATAGTCTCATCAATGAGCTGTTAGCTTTTCCCTGTTCTGTTTATACCAAGTACCAGTACTGCACCTAGTGAATATTCATGGGAAAAGTAGTTATAATCAAATATGGAAGGTGGAATATTGTAGACATTTCAGAAACTTTAAAGAAACTGAACTATCAAACTCCATTAGCAAACAGCAGACCCTTTTCTGACAACTTCTACAGGAGCCGTCTGATCTGGGTCTACTCTGTTTGCAAATGTGTGAAAACACGTTTACGTGAAGGAAAGGGTTAAGACAGCATGGATGTCGAATATTGTCAAAACCGAAAGTAGATCGATACCACCATTCAGAGTACACATGTGTGGACTACTTACCTGGCACGAAGCAACAAAATGATATTTTCGATAGTGTTTCGATAGTGTGTACATTTACTATGCAATGTTTGGCCTGATATTTGTCGCATATGCAGCAAAACATGAAATCAAGTCGACCATCCGTTGCCTAAGAGAAGTCAACTTGGAGTAAGTCGCCAACCACTTTGGTCAGAACTCTTTCTCTCTTTAAGCTGACAGTCGTTATTTTCCTCCATTACATCGGATTCGGGATCCTTATTTTGATCCACGAACGTTGAAATCATGTCACTGGGACACAACTGACCTAACATCGTTTGATTTGAGTCGATCTTAGCGACTATTTTCGGTAGCAGCATCTTGGATTATCCGGGGTCTTTCTGCACTGCCATTTTAAAAGGAACGTTTTCATTGGCTCACTACGAACATCCTGCTGCATACTAGCCAATCAAAATCATTGTTGTAAAATACATACAACAGTCGGATGTTGATATCGCTACGGTGTTCTAGTAGTTTCACTACGTGAAATTAACTTCAACGGCTACACGCAACCATATTTTAATGCGTCCTTTAGGACGCTTACACTTCAGAATGATGCGTTTTCTGCTATTTTAATGCGTCTCTGACGCAGGACGCAGACCTAGATTAATCACTGCCACAATGTTCCACCTTCCATATATCATTATAACTGTTTTAGCCATGAATATTCAGTAGGTATTGAAATTTTGAATAAACATAGAACAGGGAAAGGGTTTAAAGCAGCATCTCATCTGATCGGAACATTATATATAAGGTTATCATGATTTTAGGAGCTTATGTATTATAAGGGGCCACGACTTGACAAAACGTTCGAGATTTGCAAACAGACTATAGATCTCAACCAGTGGCCATATCAGGTCAGTTTGTATAATGTGTAATTTTTATCATCATCTATTCGTTGATATATCAAAGCAGTGTAGTCTAGATTCTGATCTGGAGTCATGCCAGATGAAGATTATCTGTTCTGTGTAATTGCAAAATGGAATGTATGTGAATTTAAATCTATGAATGAGAAAAGAAGGGAACTGCTATGGCATTTGCAAACTGTAGACCCAGATCAGAGGGCTCATATAGGAGCCCTGCCTGATCAGGGTTCAAAGTTCCTTAGTAAATTTAAACCGTTCATATATTGAATGGATTTTATCATTAACTCTTGTCAGTGTGGGAAATCATTCACTTATATCCTTTGCAAACAAAGCAATCTCACCAGGTCTGCACTGTTTGTCAACAGTGACTCTTTTCTTTAATAAATCTCTAAATATTCATGGTTAACTCTGACCCTTTAGAAATTTGGGAAAGTGCATTTGAAAATTCAGCGTTGAAAGGGTTAAACTTTCATGGGCCGATCTATTTTCAATATCCATTATTCAAAGGGATATTATGCAGGAAGCAGTATTGATTGTATGATGATTATTTTCCTTCATTTGTTTGATGACTCAAGGAAGTACATGTACTAATACTAAATCATATGATTAAAGTGTTGATTTTTTTTTAACCCATTACTCCATGAATAATGAATAATTATGTAAGAAATAATGACATCACCAATATAAATTAGATTTTTATAATAACACATGAATACTGTAAGTTTTGGTCATGACAGAATAAGTAGAATCATATCTATATTATTTTATTATATGAGCAAATAGCTATATATAGGAGCCGCCTGATCTGGGGAATAGCATTTCTATCATGCTCTGGTAGATCACATCGACTAAAGAAAAGATAGACTCTTCTGAGAGCAAAAAACCTGTGGTTGACGATAACATCATTTCTTGATACCTATGAAAAAGCTTTGTGCAGCACCATTGTGTTGACACTCCAGCAAAGCATTGGTGACGATCTTTACAAACAGTTTTGCCAATTTCCTTCATAATTATTAACGTTTATTCACGCTTCTGCAATGGGAGTAGACCCAGATCAGATGGCTCCTATAGCAGCCGTCTGATCAGGGTCTGCTCTGTTTGCTAATGGAATTTGATAGACCTGTTTCTAGACCTGTTTCTATACAATCTAAAATAGCTACAATGTTCCACCTTCCATATTTCATTATAACAGTTACTATTTTGTCGGGGAATATTGAAATTTTTAATAAGCGTGGAACAGGGAAAGGGTTAAATCCCGATGAGATGCCATTAGCTACTCTGTGTCTTCTTAGATCTTAACTGTGATACTGTGACACTCTGATGGTGTTATAAATGGAAAGGAATGGAGGCAGTTTTAAGTTTACAATGAGCAATGAAGTATAGTAAAGCCTATTTTAAGGGACCACACACTGACTAAATATATTGGAGTCTTACAAAACAGGTGATTGCTTAGTGCAGGAGAAAGGTAATGCAAAAAGCTTCTTTGGTGGTCAAAGACAGTAGAACTGTAGAGGGAGTTTTTGACCATATTCATAATGGCTTACAAGGTTATAATAGTTACATGCTATATATATGCCCTTTATACCCTAAGCATTCGGACAAACTTAGACAAAAAGTGCAGAACCAGATCACACAGCTCCCGAAGTAGCTCTCTGAGCAGTGTCTACACTACCTGCTATGTCAGTCTAATTCAAAATTATTATCAAAATTGTGCCAATTTGAATAATTCAGTTTCACAAACTGATAGAAAGGGGAGATTATGTTTCAGAATACTTAACCCAAATATGCCATTGCAAATAGAGTAGACCCGGATCAGATGGCTCCTATAGGAACCAGTCGTGTGATCATGGTCTGCTCTGTTTGCTTATGATATGATATAAATATGATTCTACAGTTTCTGCCAATGGCCAAATATTCCTGTGTCCATGCGCTGTTATAACAGTTAATCTAATTAATATTCATGATGTCATTATTTTTTACATGAATATTAATGGAGGAAAGGGTTAAGCTAATTAGTGTAGATAGTATTATGTACCTTAACCCTTTCCTCCATTAATAACCTTTCTACGTCTCTGTAAAAGTCATCCGTTTAAACTATTGTGATAAATAGAGCATTTGCTCCTATAGGAGCAAATGCTCTATTTATCACAATGGTTCCAAACTACAAAATTCTAAAATTTTCCTTTTCTCTAGTTACTGCTCCTTTTCTGTAGATTTATTCAAAGTGGTTGGATCTAAAAATAACCTATGGAGGTAAAGGTTAAAGAGGATTACAATGTGTCTCTTTTAACAGATAAGCAAATTTTGTATGTAAAAGGAAGATTAATACACCAGAGTTTAAAGTAATGTACAAACAAGTTTTGTTTATACAATACAATAACATTGTTTGAGGATGGACAATAGTCTTGGGACAATGGACTGAGCTAATATGTTTAAACCAGGGGAGTAAATGTACAGTCGCTGAGAGAATAACTAGGTACTTTACTTTAAATTGTCTCAGTATAAAACTGGTTACAGTGACAGTAATAATTCTGCATTGAAAATTCAAATCTTCTAGGATTGAAGAATTTGTGAATGTGTTATTCATAAAAGAACCCTAGATAAGGATTTTGCTGAGAAATGTTTAGAAAATTCTTTAATCTGTTACCCCATGAATATTCATTCTAAAATAATAACATCATGCATACAGATTAATTGAATCTTTTAATGGCAGACTATGAATGATTTAATTTTTATACCCCCCTTTTGAAAAAATGGGGGTATATTGCTTTGCACATGTCGGTCGGTCGGTCTGTCGGTCGGTCGGTAGGTCGGTCGGTCGGTCGGTAGATCGATGGTTTCCGAACGATAACTAATAAACGACTTGGAATAGAATCTTCAAACTTGCTGTGGTGGTTGGTCATGACAAGTAGATGACCCCTATTGTTTTTGAGGTCACTAGGTCAAAGGTCAAGGTCACAATGACCTAAAATAGTGAAATAGTTTCCTATCAATAACTGCTCAAGGGTTTGGCTTGGGATCTTCAAACTTGCTGTGTTGGTTGGTCATGACCACTAGATGACCCCTATTGTTTTTTAGGTCACTAGGTCAAAGGTCAAGGTCACCATGACCTAAACTGGTTAAATGGTTTCCGATCAATAACTGCTCAAGGGTTTGGCTTAGAATCTTCAAACTTGCTGTGGTAGTTGGTCATGACCACTGGATGACCCCTATTGTTTTTGAGGTCAAAGGTCAAGGTCACCATGACCTTAACTGGTAAAATGGTTTCTGATCAATAACTGTTCAAAGGTTTAGCTTAGGATCTTCGAATTTGCTTAGGCGATTTGTCATGACAACTAAATCAGCCCTGTTGTTTCTGAGGTCACTAGGTTAAAGGTCAAGGTCACCATGACCTTAACTGGTGAAATGGTTTCCGATCAATAACTGCTCAAAGGTTTGGCTTAGGATCTTCAAACTTGCTGTGGTGGTTGGTCATGGCCACTAGATGACCCCTATTGTTTTTGAGGTCACTGGGTCAAAGGTCAAGGTCACCATGACCTTAACTGGTAAAATGGTTTCTGATCAATAACTGCTCAAGGGTTTGGCTTAGAATCTTCAAACTTGCTGCGGTAGTTGGTCATGACCACTGGATGACCCCTATTGTTTTTGAGGTGACTAGGTCAAAGATCAAGGTCACCATGACCATAACTTGTAAAATGGTTTCTGATCAATAACTGCTCAAGGGTTTGGCTTAGGATCTTCAAATTTGCTTGGGTGGTTGGTCATGACAACTAGATGAGCCCTGTTGTATTTGAGGTCACTACATTGTAGGTTGAAGGTCAAGATCACCATGACCTTAACTGGTGAAATGGTTTCCTATCAATAACTGCTCAAGGGTTTGGCTTAGGATCTTCAAACTTGCTGTGGTGGTTGGTCATGGCCACTAGATGACCCTTATTGCTTGAGGTCACTAGGTCAAAGATCAAGGTCACCATGACCTTAACGGGTTAAATGGTTTCCGATCAATAACTGCTCAAGGGTTTGGTTCGGGATCTTCAAACTTGCTGTGGTAGTTGGTCGTGACCACTAGATGACCTCTATAGTTGAAGTCACTAGATCAAAGGACCTCTAATGTTTTCAGATCAATAAATCATCAGTGGTTTGGCTTAGGATCTTCAAAGTTGCTGTGGTGATTAGTCATGACCACTAGATGACCTCAATATTTGAGGTCACTAGATCAAAGGTCAGGGGGTCTTGGGGGTATACATGTTTTACAAACATCTCTTGTTATTATGGCAGAAAATGTTGATTCAGAAAAATGTTAGCTTAACTATAAGCAAACATAGCAGACCTGATGACCATACGGCTCCTACAGAAGCCATCTGATCTGGGTATACTCTGTTTGCAAAGATGTAGAAAGGTGTATTTATTGAGGAAAGGTTAATACATAAATCTCATCAATGTATTGAATTATGTCTCTTCTGTGGATGTCTTAAATTAGATTGTAAATTTGTTAAATCTTTCATCACTCTCAGAACTGTAGACAAGTATTAACCCTTTCCTCCATAGGCTATTTTTTTTAGACCCAACCTCTTTGAATGAATCTACCCAAAAGGAGCATTTACCAGAGAAAAGTAAAATTTTAGAATTTTGTAGTTTGAAACCATAATATGATAAATAGAGCATTAATGCTCCTATAGGAGCAAATGCTCTATTTATCACAATGGTTTCAAGAAGTGGTTATTACAGAGGCATAAACAGGCCTATTTATGGAGGAAAGGGTTAAAAAATGTAAGTACTATAGTTTTTATATTTTTTCGCCAACCAAAATGTCTTGCTGTTTTTTCATGTGGATTCTAATGAGTACCAGCAAGATAGAGTTTGGAAATTAGTGGGTGTTTTTATAGATGAGTATATGCATCTATGGCCAAGTTCTAGGTTTTCATTATTAACATTTCGAGGGCTTGGTACAAAACTATTCTAACTCCTTCACTTTGTTTTGCACCAAGCCCTCGAATTTTTCAATGTAATTGTTATATATACAAGCTTTCTTGTCTAAGAGCTGCCCTACTAATACACTGAGTATTGGATCAAACATAAGGCAAGTAGTTCACACCCAGATCATACTGCTCCTAAGAAGTTTGATCAGGATCTGCACTATTTGCAACTTTAATTTAAAGTCAGAATGGTATCAAAGTCAGTTTCACAATCAATTGGGAGTAGTCAGATTTTGTGTCCGAATATTTAGGGTTGATATGGTACGCATGGACTAGACTCTTGACAGTCGGGTTTATTTGACACCTAAATAAAGCAAATAACTGATGTACATGAGTAATTCACACAAAAAGAAGACCATGTAATCTCAAAGATCAGCAAAACCTTTCGGGATGCTGGACAGATAAATAGACTGGACTGTCCTTTTATAGTACTGTGGACCATTCCATTTATCGAACATAGGTGATTCTGTGACAAATACTACTGAGCAGTTAAAGAGGCTTCATTAGAAATCTGCTAGTCTAGGTCTGCAGTGTTATAAACTCTGGTAAATCTATATTCTACATTGACAGTGTTTGTGTTTAATAATTAATTAACAGATAATGGCAATTTCATGTATTGGAGGATAAAGGTGTGAGTGGAAATAGCCCTTACTCAAGGGATCATGTGCTCTGGATTGTGAACTTGGACATGTTACACTGAGGATATAATTATAATGTTTAAAATATCAAAAAGTCCGAGTTTTAAACTCATCAGGCACAATTCAAAGGAATACACCAAGACGAAAAAGAGGTCATACTCAACAGGTTAGTATAAATGGTTGTTATTTATGTCAGTTTTTGTAGGTCATGATGAGTATAGTGTAGAGGTTGTATAATTTTGAACATGTAATGTAATATCGAGGGTGGAGTGCAAGCTTGCAGTAAATACATTATATTACCATAACAGAGCTCTAGATAAGATGTGTAAGTTGAAACATTGTCAAGAAGAACTTATTTATTTCTCCACCAAATCCTATGATGTGGCCACTTTTTAGAATCCTCTCTGTGAGACAATTCTAACCCTTCGCTTGCTGAATTTTAAAATACATTTCTCCTTCTTTACCCATGTCCTGTTGTATAATTACATATATCTTCACTGCGTACAAGTATTTCGCTGTGCAATCACTGCTGTGGAGTGCACTGGTTGCACAATCATTTGTAACTAGTGCAGACCCTGATGAGACAGCTCCTGCAGGAGCTGTCTCATCTGGGTCTTCACTATTTACAGGTAGGTATATTGACGCGAATAGCAAGCGAAGGGTTAAAGGGTGGTCACACCATAGGGTTTGGTGGAGAAATAATGATTTTGGTATTTGAGTATGCACCGTTATCTGGTGCTCTGCATACTTTACTTGATATAGAAGCCTCTTCACACCTTTGAAAACAGTGTAGACTCAGATCAGACAGCTCCTGAATGAGCTGTCTGATCAAGGTCTTCTCTTTTTACTTCTAGGGAATTATATATATCTGATTCTACAGTTTCTGCCATGACCAATTTTTGTAGCATGTATACTTTCTGTATGACTTTCACCCTGCATTAAGCAGTCACCTGACAAAAAAGTTCTCAATTCTTCTTCAATTACAAATTGAGGTTCAACTGTAGTTTGCTTGAATTCAACAGACACGGATTTAACAGATACATGTACAGAATGTATTGGTACTGCATTGTAGTAGGGTACTTGAACAAAACTACCAATTCAGAGGCATACTGAGTAGAACTAACATGTGTCTTAACCCTTTCCCTGTTTTATATTTAGTCTGAATTTCAATACCTACTGAATGTTCATGGACAAAATAGTCATAATGAAATATGGAGGATGGGACATTGTAGCCATTTTAGAAAGAAAAGAAACGGATCTACCAAACTCCATTAGCAAACAGAGCAGACCCAGATCAGATGGCTCCTATAGGAGATCCTATCTGGGTCTACTCTGTAAATGAATGCAAAAGTGTGTATATGAAAGAAAGAGTAATGTGGCCATCAAAAAGAGGTTGAATTATGGCTCTGTAAGGCAAGTGGTATTTCTCCAACAAACCCACCTTTGATCTTAGTTTGAGACAATGCTAAAGATTGTTTATGACATAGGGTTTGAGAGGGCAGGTTTGGTATTTGAAATACACTAAAGACAGTTTACAACATAGGGTTTGAGAGGGCAAGTTTGGTATTTGAAATACACCCTTTTGTCTGTTCAGCCTTGTTACCTCAGCTGCAACTGTAGTAGTAGCTTGTACAGTATGCATTAACCCTTATCTTTCACGTGTTTGTAAACAGAGTAGACCCAGATCAGACAGCTCCTATAGGAGCCATCTGATCTGGGTCAGTATGCATTAACTCTTTTCTTTCACGCGTTTGCAAACAGAGTAGACCCAGATCAGATGTCTACTATAGGAACCATCTGATCTGGGTCTGCTCTGTTTGCTTTTGACATTGTATTATTAGATCTGATTCTGCTGTTTTAATAATGTCGTATTAAATAATTTCTGTGAAAAGTTTACGTTGTAAAACTTCAACTAACAGATATTCGTGATGTCATTATTTCTTACGTGAATATAGAACAGGGAATTTAGCTAAGCATGATTAATAATGCATAAACTGGTAACTCGATCAACTGTTAACCATTTCACACTAAATAACTTTTATCTTCAAAATTTGTTGTAGGCATCAGTTACAATAAAATGACCCCTGATCTTTGTATATTCATTAACCCTTTACCTATTGAATATTCATAAGAAATCATGACATCATAAATATTCATTAGCTGAATGTGTTAACCCTTCGCTTGCTGAACATGTCAATATACCTACCTGTAAATAGTGAAGACCCAGATGAGGCAGCTCCTGCAGGAGCTGTCTCATCAGGGTCTGTACTATTTACAAGTTGATTGTGCAACCAGTGCACGCCACAGCAGTGATTGCACAGCGAAATACTTTCACACAGTGAAGATATATGTAACTATACAACAGGGCATGGGTAAAGAAGGAGAAATGTATTTTAAAATTCAGCAAGCGAAGGGTTAATTATGTACACATGAATTTTGGTATTGATAGAAACTGTAGTCAGATCTATTATTATTTCATAAGCAAACAGGGCAAGCTCCTACAGGAGCTGTCTCACTCAGATCTGGGTCTACTCTATTTGCAAAGGTGTGAAAAAGCATTTTTTATAATACAATACTGAACACAGGAAAGTTTGGCAATGGCAGAAACTATAGAAACAGATCTTTGTAATATAATCAAACCAGAGCAGACCCTGATCAGAAAGCTCCTATAGGAGCCATCTGGGTCTACTCTGTTTGTGAAGGCATTAACCCGATACTCCATGAATATTCATATAAGAAATAATGACATCATGAATACTAATTTGTTTAATTGTTATTATAGCACAAAGACGCAGGAACCTTGGCCATGGCAGAAACCAGAATCATATCTATATTATTACATGTGCAAACAGAGCAGACCCTGATCTGGCAGCTTCTACAGGAGCCGTCTGATCTGGGTCTACTTTTTTTGCAAAGGCATAGAAAAGCTTATTCATGGCGTAAAGAGTTAGAAAGCGTATCTATGGAATAAAGGGTTAATGCAAACTGAAAGTAAAGCCACCAGGCATTCTTGCTGTGTATTCAGCAGCCACCTCTCCTAATAAAACAGTAGAATCTCACTTTCAGGAGTGACTGTTTCAGAGATGTTTTACCGTATTCTTTGCGCCGGCTGTATTTTGATATATACAGTAAAACCCCTCTAAACTGGACGTTAAATTTAGTACAAATAACAGCTTAATGCAGGGTGAAAGTCATGCGGGAGCTTTTTGCATGACTTTTACTCTGCATTAAGCAGCCACTTGCCTAAAAGTATCTAAATTCTTCTCTAATAGAATTCTGGTTTAGAGTGGTTTTATTGTAACGATTTACAGCTACAAAATATACTGTAATATATAAAGAATTAGGGACATATTTTGCATTGCAATTGGACTCATCATAATATTATATGCTTGGTGAAGATTACTTTGCGACTTAAAACTGTATTTTTGCATAAAACTATTTTGTCCCTGGGTGAATTAATGATGTTGACTACTATGTAGCTGTACCATTCTAATAAAACCTAGCTGTTTATCTGATGAATATTTATGTGAGAAATTATATACAATTATAATTATGACATCATAATTTTTACTGACTGAATTTTTAATAATGCATATGAGTACAGGATGTTTTTGCCATGGTAGAACTGTAGAAGCCGGTCGATATAATTCCATATGCAAACTAAGCAGGCCATGCCCTGATCAGATGGCTCCTGCAGGAGCTAATTCTGATCTGGGTTTACTATGTTTGCAAAGGAGTCAGGTAGATATTAGATGAATAATTGAGCGGAAATGCAGTATGCTAGAATTACATACAACTTTCTGCAACAATGATCTCCCTTTTATAGTTCTAGAAGGTTTGCCAGCAATTGATATGTACTTTTGGTGAATATTCTCAGACAGTTAAATCAGAAACAGCTTAGAGATGTTTGGTCTACATTGATTTTCTATTTAGGCAGTCTTTGTCCCTTTCACTGTTGCAGGCAAATCCATAAAAGCCTTTTTAAATAGATATGGTCCAGATGAGACTCTGAGTAAATTTGAAAGTATGATCAGGATCCAAACTCTGTTTGACATTGATTTTGTAAAGAATTTGAAGAAACCTTCACTGGTGACCAGTTACTAGTCTTAGCGCTCTAAGTTTGGTTTGTGGTGAAAGGGTAAAAAGTATCGACAAGGAATTGTTTTTACCAATTTTGACTTTCTCAGGAAATGATTCCAGTCTTTAATGTTGTTTCTACAAGATTATAACAATTAGCCACCACATTTCATGTCAATTACATGGTTCTTTTCAAATTCATCAATCCGTTGGGACTTTGTAGAAATGAAAAACACCAGTTTAATTGGTATGAGAAAATATTGTTGTTTGAAATTTGGGTTTTGAACATGAAAGATGTGTTACATCGTAAAATCTCTTATTCAGGAATTTTTTACCATGACATATCTATTATCATATCATAAGAGCTGTCTGATCTGGGTCTACTCTGTTTGCAAAGGCATAGAAAGGCGTATTTATGGAGTAAAGGGTTAAACACTTTTGCATACACCATGGATACACCTTTAAACACCTTTGCAAACAGAGTAGAATCAGATCAGATGGTTCCTGTAAGATCCATCTGATCAGGGTCTGCTGTGTTTGCTCATGGAATAATACAGATCCAGAGTAATAAATAAATCAGCAGATTTAAATACATGTACTAAAGTACATCATAATTTCTCCACCAAATTGTGTACGTTGTGACGTGACTCTTTAGAATCAATGACAACATAAGGGTTGGTAGGGAAACAAAGGAGTTTTAACCTTCATATAAATGTGTTTTCACACATTTGCAAACAGAGTAGACCCAGATCAGACGGCTCCTATAGGAGCTGTCAGATCAGGGTCTGCTCTATTTGCTAATGGAATTTGAAAGATATGTTACTTCACTTTCTAAAATGGCTGTTTTACCTATTTAGTATTCATGTAAGAAGTATAATAGCATATGGACACAGGAAAGTTTGGCCATGGCAGAAACTAGAATCATATCTATGTTATATAATAAACAAACACAGTAGACCCAGATCATACAGCTCCTATAGACAACAGGAGACCTTGATCATATAGTTCCTACAGGAGCTGCATGATCTGGGTCTACTCTGTTTGCCAAGGCCTGAAAAGGTGTATATATATGGAGTAAAGGTTTAAAACTAGACTGTTGAATTGACTTATTCAAGTTTGCAAATTGGTGGAGAGGAGAGATTAAGTTTTGGAATATTCAGAGTTAATATGGTATTTAATTACTGTGTCTCGAATTCTGGCAAATTACTTAAAAAAACATTGAGATATAACTATTTTCAATCTTCAATTGATGACCAAATTTTTATGAGTTTAGAATACCATCTTCACTGTAAATTTCTGCTTCAATCTGTACTGTTTCAAAACAATTTTCAGGGCAGTGAAAATTGAAGTCAGTATTAGGTTTGCATGATCAGGGTCCTCTCTCTTTATTGATATACTTATATAGATGTGATTCTACAGGTTATGCCATGGCCAAAGATCAAGTGTCCATATGCATGCCATTATAAACATTATTAGCTGATGAATATTGTGGATGTCATTATTTCTTCATTATTTTTTCATCAACTAAAAGGTTGAGGACTGAGAGAAGAGTTTTAAAACTAAGTTGTAAATTTGTAGTGTCAATAGTCTGTTAGCAAGTTCCTTATTAATCCTGTTTTCTTAAGGAATTATATACAGTAAATCCTGTCTTAAGAGGCCATCTAAAAGAGGTCTAGTTATGGGTTTGTAAGGCAAGTGGTAGCTTAATGCAGGTCCTGCATTAAGCAACCTCCTTTTTAACACTCATATGTTCAATAAATGAATGGCCGCTTCAGACAAGTTCTACTGTAGATCCTCATTTTAAATATTTTTTTGCCTTGGTCAAAACCTCCCCTATTCATAATGTTAAGTTTTACCGGGGAACAACTCTGCTGCTGCTGCTGTGGTTGGCAAAAACTCAAGTCTTAATTCTTCTTGACAACATTTAATTTCTAAAGTCTACACAATATTCAAGTTTACTTCTGTAAATCCCTTTCGTTCAACTGTCAACTTCTTTGCTTTCCAAAAAGGCCTAAAAGTGATCTAACATCAAAGTTCTCCCTCTTCTTAGTAACTAAATTTTGAATTTCCTCTCGTGAACAAAGGAACCCTGGTTTATATAAGATGTTCAACAGACAAGGGCTACGTAGGCTAAACTGATTTGCTAAATCTTATCAAAGCTAGCTCCAAATATGGGGAGCAGCATGCTGAACTATAGCACCTCAACTGATCAGTGCCAGCGTCCCTTACTAGCCATTTGGGCTAAAGTAATTACAATTTATGGGACTACATGATGACAGGTCTCGGCTAAACCGATGACTGACAATCTCCACTAGCCCTCTGTTTAACATTTCCAGATATAACACCTCTCTCCTTTGTTCAATGGGTCAACCATATTGCAAACCTATGGTGACCAGAATTAAACACAATTCTTACATAAAGGTTCAAGAGTTGTCTAAACCCCTATGTCAAAAACACAACACTCCCCTCCCCTTAGCATTAATGGTCCCCATTAATGTTTCACAGCTTCAATTTGAAATCCAAGGAAAGCAAGTAAGTTTAGCAGTTATCTCACTCTCAAATAAAGTACATGAAATATAAGACTATTCTTAACTAATCCTACTAGAATATAATTAATACCAAACAAGAAATTGGTATAAAAATTGTGATTAACAATCACATCTTAATTGATACTCAGGTGTTAACAAATAATTAAATGTATTAGCTTTGGTACTTGTGTTAAACAGTTTCTGATGTTAAGTAACTGTTACACTATATAATATCCAGCACGAGAATTATGTCCAGTATTGTCCATTGTGCTGCGATAACTGTATATGAATATCTCTGAGAAGTCCTAAAACACTCACACTATGTCTATAACACTCATTCACTGTCTTATTGTGCCTTTTGCTTAATTTTAACATTAACATTGGTGTACTGAAAAGAGGCACTTTTTGAAATTGGTGTTTGGTAGTCGTCTCTACCATAAAGTGTCCTATGCGCCATTAATTAATATTAATCTAAATATTAAAAGAACAAATGTGGCGCTTATATTGAGCCTGTAATAAAATAAAGACATATTCTAAATCCAAGTAGAATATGAAGTTGAGTGAGGTTATTCTTACCACTTCAACTTCCACAGTTGACACTAAACGAATTGCTATTAATATATCTGTTTGAACACAAAGCTTCATTATTATATAGCTTTTATAATTAAAATTCCTTGCTGAGTAGTAATTCACCAATGCACAAATTTCTAATAATATTTCAACAATCTGAATTGTAATAATCCTCAACTGACACACTAAATTCCATTTGAACACTATCTTCCTTTTCATAAAACCACCTATAAACTCTAGACATTTGAAATTATAAATTCTTTGAAAAAAAACCCAAAGTTCCCTAGCAACAACTTAAAACATACATTCCAGACGGATTGAATGACAATCCTTCTGGAACACATATTTAACGCAATAATGCAATTCATATTTCCACTCATAAGGACAAATAAAAACTTTTCACAAAATTTCACAACATAATATTCCTGCAGAAGTTTTAAGTATTCCTTGTTGAAAGGGTTAGTGACAGATACTCTGCAGATGCCATGCCAAGTCGAAGCAAATTTGCTTGCAAGGCCTACATTAATTGTTATGTTCCCACTTAAAATCTTGGCTGTTTGTTAATACTGGAAGGGTCTGTATGGTTTTCGCTGCCTGTGGCTCCTTCTTGGCTGAAAGTTGTTGATATGTTGCCCTTTGGGGACAATCCTCGGTTTGCTCTTGTTGTGCTTGGGATCAGCAATCTTGACAGACTTATAGCTAATGGCCCAATCCGAACGCTATTTCCCTGGTGTGGTTTAAGTCTGTCATGCTGTACAATCAAGGGCTTGGCTACTGGTCCCCTTCTTGAAATCATAAGTTGTAATATTTCCTGCTGGATATTGAACATATACTTTTTGAACAAAATGCCATCAACAATTGTTACTAAATCCCATTGAAGCCAGTAATGTCTTACACTTGAAGAATATCCTGCAACACAGTCACGTGAGGGTCTTTGAGTGTCAGATTTTAACCACTTAACTACAACACCTATATCCGGATCTTCTTGTTGTAATCTTGCCATTTTCTCTGGTGTACAATTGACCATGCTAAATTTCCGTAGACACCCAAGGAGGATGGTTGACTATTGTTTCCAGTAGTACATGTACTGTTATCCAATATGGAATTTATGTCCATCTTTAGCACCTCACTGTCACTGTCACCATAACTGCGGCCACATTCCTTCGTAAGCCCATTAGCACTAGCATTTTTATGAAAGCGCAAGCGGTCCAACCGTGAGCGGCAATATTTCCATATCCTGCTGTATCCATGCATCAAAGGGTTGACGAGTATGTCCCGCATGTTTACAATCTGCAATTGCAAACACAGTAATATCCAGGTCCAGAACTGACTACATGTACTCTGTATCCTTGTCCGGTTTATACCTGGCCATGGAAAACCATTTTCCAACTCATTTGTGGCATCCTTCCCAAATAAAGGTACAACATCATCAAAACGTGAAAAATCCAACCACTCCCAATGCTTTTTTAAGCACGAGTTGCATTCCCTACACGGTAACTTGCCCAAGATAGATCTCCCATCATTACATTCACAAGTTTCTGGGTCTCAAAGTATGCGCGACAGGCTGTCCGCATTTTTATGTTTTATACCTCTTCTGTGTTCTGTGTCGAAATGATATTGTGAAAGAACTTCAAGCCACCTGGCCATCTGATCTGTCAGATAAATCCCTTACTTTCAAGTCCATATTACACGGCACAGTTCTCTGGATGTTGTAAAGCATTCTGCATTCCATTTCACAGTTTGTTGTAAAAGTTCATCATCACTAACGTCTTGTATAAATCCCAAAGTAGCACCCTTTGACAGCTTAACGGTCCTGTTAGAGGTACTTATTAGCCCTATAGAAATCTGACCATTCTTAATAGTCTCCAGGGAAAGGAGCACAATCCCTAATGTAATATGATTAACCGGTTGTTTATCAGGCGAGTTGCATGTAATTCCAAGTGTCTTGGTAATTGACCTGAGATTTATGGCTTGACCAGGCATGATACATTCCAAAGCTGATCCTAGATTTGGTTGTTACATGAACTGCCCTCAAGGGAATCCTTTCCCCAACTGTAGTACATTTCTTGCCATTAAATCGTAATCCAGTTTCTACTCCAAATTCAAAATCATTTTCATAAAGGAAATCAAGTCCAATTAATCCATTTTCAAAAATCGGAACTACAAAAACATCATATTCAAATTTCTGCCCTGTAGATTTAAATTGAATTTGACACTGTCTGTTTACAATAATCCATCATCGGCCACTTCCAATCTGGTAGAGGGATCAACAGTCCTAAGCCCAGGCCATATGACTTTTGCTGCCCTTCAGTGTTTCGCTTTGAGCTCAGCTGGGTCACAAGGTTGTCAATCTTCTTCCCAATACTTGACTTTATGTCACGTCCAAATTCTTGAAGCTGCACTTCAGTGACATATGGCTCCCTCCTTGAGGAATCAAAGTTCCTCACTCGAACACATTTAATACCATCCTTGATTCTTGTGTCGTTTTGCAGCAATTCCCACGCATGATCAGTTGTTTTTGGGTTGTGCATTCCAATTAAAAGAGCTACTTGTATAAAGCAATACCACATACTTATTGCTTCCTTTGTATACTGGAATATTGTTAAATTTCTTCTTGAATTTTTAGTAAAACCACAGTAGTCACCAATACCCCAGGTAACGTGTTAATGTCCTTATCTCGACGTGTTAAAGTCCTTATCCCGACGTGTTAAAGTCCTTATCCCACCGCTGCCACCAGTGTTAAGTTTTACCGGGGAACAACTCTGCTGCTGCTGCTGTGGTTGGCAAAAACTCAAGTCTTAATTCTTCTTGACAACATTTAATTTCTAAAGTCTACACAATATTCAAGTTTACTTCTGTAAATCCCTTTCGTTCAACTGTCAACTTCTTTGCTTTCCAAAAAGGCCTAAAAGTGATCTAACATCAAAGTTCTCCCTCTTCTTAGTAACTAAATTTTGAATTTCCTCTCGTGAACAAAGGAACCCTGGTTTATATAAGATGTTCAACAGACAAGGGCTACGTAGGCTAAACTGATTTGCTAAATCTTATCAAAGCTAGCTCCAAATATGGGGAGCAGCATGCTGAACTATAGCACCTCAACTGATCAGTGCCAGCGTCCCTTACTAGCCATTTGGGCTAAAGTAATTACAATTTATGGGACTACATGATGACAGGTCTCGGCTAAACCGATGACTGACAATCTCCACTAGCCCTCTGTTTAACATTTCCAGATATAACACCTCTCTCCTTTGTTCAATGGGTCAACCATATTGCAAACCTATGGTGACCAGAATTAAACACAATTCTTACATAAAGGTTCAAGAGTTGTCTAAACCCCTATGTCAAAAACACAACAATAATGACATTAATTATTAAAACTTAGATAATTATATTTTCATGTCTTTTCAATGATAATCTTTCATTTGGGTTTAAATTGCTTGTTCAAAGATGAAAAATTCAGATGTTTTCATGATGACATGTTTTATGTTACATTTTCTTTAAGCACTTCCCTCATGAATATTATTGTAGGACATAGTGAGATTATGAATATTATTGTAGGACATAGTGAGATTATGAATATTATTGTAGGACATAGTGAGATTATGAATATTATTGTAGGTAGATAGATTTATTTTAATATTGAGCAACAAGACAATAGTTAACAACACATACATATTTAAATATTATAACAATACAAAATTGATAACGGTAGTGTAATATGGGTGTTATGAACCATGATTGTCAGTCACATCAATATCAAGGATGACACAAAAAAGAGAAAATACATCTCTTATTTCCATTGTGGTCCTAATTGTAGGACATAATGACATCATGAATATTATTGTAGGACATAATGTGATCATGGATATTTAATATCTAAAGTTTCATAATGGTATATGAACACTGAATGTATTCAGGCTTTGACAGGAACTGTAGAATCGGACCTTTATAATGTCATTTGCAAGCAGAACACTGACCTTGAACAGATGGCTCCTACAGGAGCTGTCTGATCTGGATCTTTTCTGTTTGGAAAGGCATGAAAAGGTGCCTTTAACCCTTTCCTCCATAAATACGCCTTTTTACACCTCTTTAAAACTCACTTTTCGAAACCATTGTGATAAATGGAGCATTTGCTCCAGTCTCGTATTGAGCAAAATTTTAATGCTCTATTTATCACACTTGTTTCAAAACTACGCAATTCTAAAATTTTCCTTTTCTCTAGTAAATGTTCCTTTTCGGTAGATTTATTCAAAGAAGTTGCATCTAAAACTAGCCTATGAGGGAAAGGTTTAAGAGGTAAAGTGTTAATTAAATGTTGCATTATAATAGGGGTGAGTAACTTGAGACTGCAGAAAGTAAGTTATCAGTGGAATCTGCCAGCATTGTAGACCCAAATCAGAGATAAGTGTAAGATTTATTTAATTTCGGCAAGATACATAACAATCAACATAAGCCCTTGTTGGGCTTTTGAACTGACAAAAGTGTCAGTAAAAGACTGCAATGTATCACAGTATGTCATTGAAAACCAACGACATTTGATATAATCCTTTCCGGACTGAATTTACACTACCTGTGGACAATAGTATTCATCATTCAAAGGGTTAAATTTTTAAACAATTTTACAAACATTTGCATTGAGACCCACTTGGCCCAAGCATATTTTATTTGTTATGGTGAAGCTCTACTGTATTTTTGTTTTGTGTTTATGAATTACTAATGTTTTTGTAGATTTTAAGAAAATGGGTAAGTTTGTGAACACCAGCTGTATGTTATCCATTATAACCAATACAGTTGAATCTGTCCTAAGTGGTCAATCATTCTATTGAACAGAGGGAGTCTTAAAAAGCAGGTGATGGTTTAGATGTCATTAGCCCTTTTCTCCATCAATATGCCTTTCTATGCCTTCTATGCCTCTGCAGAAATCACCTGTTGAAACCATTCTGATAAAATAGAGCATTTGCTCCTATATGAGCAAATGCTCTATTTATCACAATGGTTTCAAACTACAAATTTCTTAAATGTTTCCTTTTCTTCGAGATAATGCTCCTTTTTGATAGATTTATTTAGTGGTTGGATCTAAAAATAGCCTATGAGGGAATGGGTTAATAAATGAACTTCAATAGGAGCTTTCTGCAATACTTTTGACCTGCATTAAGTTACCACCTGCCTTACAGATTCATAATTAGACCTCTTTTTGGTGACCGCTTAAGGCAGATTATACTGTATCATGCTACAAACTACCTTAATGCTTATGTTTTATAATGCAATGTTACAGTTTCATAAGAATTGGACGTGTACATACATATAATTAACAGGTGAACTACATAATCTATCCTTATAGTGGTTAGCCCTTTACCCCATGAATATTCATGTAAGAAATATTGACTATCAATATTGAATAATGACTTTATAATGGCACGTGAAAAGCGGACTTTTTGGTTATGGTACAAAGTGTAGTCAATGAGCTGTCTACTGATCTCTGTTTGCAAAGGTTTAGATACGGTATGTATCTATGTAGTGAAGGATAGTTACAGTATATGATAAATGAAACATTGGTTTAACCCTTTCCCTCATACAAACATGTTTTCACGCATTTGCAAACAGAGTAGACCCAGATCAGATGGCTCCTAGAGGAGCCGTCTGATCAGGGTCTGCTCTGTTTGCTAGTGGAATTTGAAAGATCTAATCCTTTACTTTCTAAAATGGCTACAATGTTGCACCTTCCATATTTCATTATAACTAATTTGTCCATGAATATTCAATAGGTATTGAAATTTGAACTAAATATAGAACAGGGAAAGGGTTAAAAAGGAGGTGAGGGACTAGGGAGCATTTAAGTCTCTACAGACTTACGTGTTTCTCTTTAAAAAATTTTAACTTAACCCTTTCCTCTATAAATACGTCTTGATACACCTCTGTAAAAATCACCTGTTGAAACCATGATTGTGATAAATAGAGCATGACATGCACTACAGGAGCAAATGCTCTATTTATCACAATGGTTTCAAACTACAAAATTCTAAAAGATTTCTTTTCTCTGGTTAATGCTCCTTTTTGGTAGATTTATTGAAAGTGGTTGGATCTAAAAATAGCCTTTGAGGGAATGGGTTAAGTCATAAAACCTTACAGTAAATGGTTGATCATTGTATAAATCTACTCACAAGGGGTATCACTATTGTTAACACATTTTGTAAAACATTTAAGAAATGTTTGATGGTTTACTAGTTTTCAGACCCCGATTTTTCCACAAGGAGAATCATTCAAGTGAGTAATAAACATACAGCTTCAATGCTTACTTGCAATTAAATGTAAGTGCTTCAGATACTGTATATTCTCTTCACAAACTAGTTAATTCATGTATAAAACTTTAGATGAAAAGTTTATGTAATAAGCACTATATTTAAGCAGTCATTTATGTAAATGCTAAAACCAGTCATATGTGTCGCTCATGTAAACACTCTGATCGGTCATTTATAGAAACCTTTACATACAAGTTAGAAGTTCTAGAACCAGTCCTTGTAAACATTCAAACCTGTTTTAGCTCACTTGAGAAAAGCTCAGGTTGTCTCAGCTTTTGGGAGACTTAAATGTTCGGTGTGCGTTGTCAACAATTCTAGTGATCACAAATGACACTTGGTCAGAATGATTGTCTTGATAAAATCTCAGACGAGTTTGAAAATGGGTCATGTGCTGTCAAAACCTAGGTCACTAGGTCAAACAGTAGAAAAACCTTGTGAACACTCTAGAGGTCACATTTGTGGCCGAATCTTCATGAAAATTTATCAGAACGATTGTTTTGATAAACTCTCAGACAACTTTGAAAGTGGGCCATGTGGGGTTAAAAACTAGGTCAAATAGGAAAACCTTGTGAATAATCTGGAGGTCTAGAGTTTCTTCATGAAACTTTATCAGAATGATTGTTCGAAAGTGGGTCATGTGTGGTCAAAAATTAGGTCACTAGGTCAAGTAGTAAAAAAACCCTTGTGAACACTCTAGAGGTCACATTTGTGGTCAGATTTTGATGAACTTAATCAGAATGATTGTTTTGATAAAATCTTGAATGAGTTTGAAAGTGGGTCAGGTGGCGTCAAAAACTAGGTCATTAGGTCAAGTGGTAGAAAAACCTTGTGAACACTCAGGTGGTCAAAATTTTTGTCAAATCTTCATGAAACTGGGTCAGAATGATTGTCTTGATAAAATCTTGGACAAGATCTAACATTGGGCATGCTGAATTATAAACTAGGTCATTAGGTCAAATAGTAGGAAAACCTTGTGAACACTCTAGAGGTCAAATTTTTAGCCGAATTTTTTATGAAAATTGTCAGAATGATTGTCCTGATAAAATCTTGGATGAGTTTGAAAGTGGATTACGTGGGGTTTAAAAGTAGGTCACTGGGTCATATCTTAGAAAAATCTTGTTAACACTCCAGCGGCCACATTTTTAGCCCAATCTACCTCGAACTTGCTCAGAATGTTTGTCTTGGTTTTATCAAGATTGAGTTTGATCATGGGTGGGTTGAATCAGTAAGTAGATCACTAGGTCAAATCTTACAAAAATCACTCTAGATGCCACATTTTTAGCCCAAGCTTCATTGGTCAGAATGATTGTCTTGATAAAATCAATATTCTAAATCTTGTTCTCCAGAACCACTGCTCATGATCCACTATCAACATTGTTCAAATATTGTCCCTTGGGTCAATATTGACCCCACCCAGGGGTTACCGAGCTATATTCTTAAATCTATGGTAATCAGGTGAGCGATTAAGTCCATTTTGGCCCTCTTGTTATGTAAATACCAAAATCAGTCATCCATATTAACTAGAGATGGCATTGAATACCAAAATCACCATCCAAATATTCCAAACCAATATCATTATTCAGATATCTGAATATTTGTTTGATTTGTCATCTCATTGCAGATGACCATACAACACCTTAGTACTGGTACTCCATCCACTCATAATTTCACAAAATCATTACAAATTGGTGTGTATTTACTGAATTAATCATCTGGTTCACCTACTGACCTAGTCAAGTGTTTAGCTTGACATTTTTGAGAAATTACTATTCTCGCACAATCTGATTCTAATACACTAGAACCTGTCTTAAGCGGCCATTTATTTTTTGAATGTAGGTGTCTTAAAACAAGTGATTGCTTAATGCAGGACATTGTAATGCAAAAAGGTCCTATGGGAGCGTTAGGCATTACTTTTGGCCTGCATTAAACTACCATCCGTCTTACAAACCCATAAATAGACCTTTTTGATTGTCACTTAATTAAGACAGGTTCTACAGGTTCTACTGTAGATATAATTTGTGTTATATCATTATCAAATGTAATGGAATTCTGCAGAGAAGTGTTGTACATCGAACATGTATATAACTTCAGGTCTGGCTATTAGCAGATATTGATGCTATATTTGGTATGTAGCTTTATTATGTATAATTAGTTACAGAACAAGTTTGAATTTTGTTATGCTACATTGATTTGTCACGAAATTACAGCAGTTGGCATTAAAATTCAGCTAGGGGACTATGACATTGCTATGACTATGGCATTGCTGTCATTATGATGCTGCCATTACTTGTCTTATATTTTAATACTGACTGCTTCCACTATGAGCTTTATATTATTCAAATTTTATTTTCACACTAAAAGTCTTAAATGTCAAAGACGCATACACAATAATGAAGATTTAGCTTACAATTAGAATTACAGTTCATCAAAGCCATTTTATGTGTACATTAACCCTTTTCTTAATGTAGATGTATTTTCTGGCAGTTGCAAACAGTAGACACAGATCAGACGGTTCCTATAGGAGCCATCTGATGGGGGTCTGCTCTGTTCACTTTTGACATAATATAGATTGTCAAAGCAAAACATTTCCTTGAAAAGTTTACATTATGAAGTTTCAGCTAATAAAAGTATTCATGCCATAATTTCTTACATGAATATTGAACAGGGAAGGGGTTAATATTTTTTATGGAATATACATAATATAATGTACACATAGAATAACTTAACTATAAGTCTTACATTCATTGAAAAATAACAATAATTGTTATATCAAATGTAACAAATTACCCAACTTTATAAAACTAACAAACTAAACATATCAGCAGAAATGAGGTGGCTTTAAATTATATTGGCTTAATACAGTTAACCTCAGTAACTCAGTAACCGTTTCTCTTTTGAATAGTAAATAATGACATCTAGAATATTTATAAGCTGAAATTTTATAATGGCATAATTATGTTTACAAGTAGAATCAGATCTATTATCATTTCATAAGTAAACAGAGCAGATCCTAATCAGACAGCTCCTATAGGAATTGTCTGATCTGAGTATACTTTGTTTGCAAATGTGTGAAAAGTGGTTTATATGAGGGAAAGGGTTAATTGATAGATACACCTTTTGATGCTTTGTAAACCGTGTAGACCCAGATCAAACAGTTGTCTATATTTAGAAAGCTGTCTTGTCAAAGTCTGCCCTGTCTGCTTATAGTATATAATTATTAGATCTTACAATGTAACATTTTTTGAAAAGCCTTTGCAAAACGTTTTAGCAATTTTATTATGTCTCCTCCATTTATAAATGGGGAGACATATTGTTTTTGGTCGAGTTGTCCGACTGTCTGTCTGTCACACTCATATCCGCTCCATATCTCTCACAAATATGGAAGGATTCAAAATGCTTTGGCACAAATGTTCGACTCAACAAGACGATGTGCAGAGCGTTCTATTCAGGCATGTGGGTCAAAGGTCAAGGTCACAATTCAAGGTCAAATGTTTTTAGCCACACCCTTTGTGTCGGCTCCATATCTCTTAAACCTTGGAAGGACTTCAAAATGCTGTGGCACAATGTTCTCCAAAACAATGTGATATGCAGACAGTAGGATTCAGGTACATTATTCAAAGGTCAAGGTCACAATTCAAGGTGAGATGTTTTAGCCTTAATTTTCATGTATGCTCCACATCTGTATACCCCTTGGAAGGATTCCAAAATGCTGGGGCATTAATTTTTAGCTCACCTGAGCAAAGCTCAGGGTGAGCTTTTGGGAGACTTGAATGTCCGTCGTCCGTCGTGCGGTGTGCGTCGTGCGTCGTCAACAATTTGCTTGTGAACACTCTAGTGGTCACAATTGTAGTCTAATCTTCATGAAACTTGGTCAGAATGAATGTCTTGATAAAATCTTGGACGAGTTCGAAAGTAGGTCAAGTTGGGTTAAAAACTAGGTCACTAGGTCAAATAGTAGGAAAACCTTGTGAACCCTCTACAGGTCACATTTTTAGCCCAATTTCCATGAAACTTGGTCAGAATGATTGTCTTGATAAAATCTCGGCGGAGTTTGAAAAATATGTTATGTGGGGTGAAAAACTAGGTCACTAGGTCAAACAATAGAAAAACCTTGTGAACACTCTAGTGGTCACAATTTTAGTCCAATCTTCATGAAACTTGGTCAGAATAAATGTCTTGATAAAATCTCGGACGAGTTCGAAAGTGGGTTAAGTGGAGTTAAAAACTAGGTCACTAGGTCAAACAGAAAAACCTTGTGAACACTCTAGTGGTCACAATTTTAGTCCAATTTTTATGAAACTTGGTCAGAATGAATGTCTTGATAAAATCTCGGACAAGTTCGAAAGTGGGTCAAGTGGAGTTAAAAACTAGGTCACTAGGTCAAACAGTAGAAAAACCTAGTGAACACTCTAGTGGTCACAATTTTAGTCCAATCTTCATGAAACTTAGTCATAATGATTGTTTTGATAAAATCTCAAATGAGTTTGAAAGTGGATTATGTGGGGTTAAAAACTAGGTCACTAGGTCAAATAGTATGAAAACCTTGTGAACACTCTAGAGGTCACATTTATAGCCAAATATTCATGAAAATTGGTCAGAATGATTGTCCTAATAAAATCTTGGACAAGTTTGAAAGTGGGTTATGTGAGGTCAAAAAGTAGGTCACTGGGTCATATCTTAGAGAAATATAGTGTACACTCCAGTAGCCACATTTTTATCCCAGTCTTCCTCAAACTTGCTCAGAGTGTTTGTCTTGGTGATATCAAGGTTGAGTGTGATCATGGGTTGGGTGGGAATAAAAAGTAGATCACTAGGTCAAATCTTAGAAACATTACTTTAGAGAGCACATTTTTAGCCCAATCTGCATTGGTCAGAATCATTGTCTTGATAAAATCAATATACTAAGTCTTTGAAAATCTTGTTCTGCAGAACCACTGCTCATGATCCACTGCTCATAATCCACTATCAACATTGTTCATATATTGTCCCTAAGGTCAATATTGACCCTACCCATGGGCTACCCTGCAAAAATCTTAAATCTATGGTAATCAGGTGAGCGATTAAGGGCCATCTTGGCCCTCTTGTCTTCTTAACAAGCCGATATGCAGACAGCAGTATTCTGGCATGTGGGTCAAAGGTCAAGGTCACAATTCAAGGTCAAATGTTTTAGCCTTAATTTTCATGTATGCTCCACATCTGTATAACCCTTGGAAGGATTCCTAAATGCTGTGGCACAAATGTTCTCCTTAACAAGCCGATGTGCAGACAGCAGTATTCAGGCACGTGGGTCAAAGGTCAAGGTCACAATTCAAGGTCAATTATTCACACTTTCTTGTCCAGACGATAATTTCTACATGGCTAATGCCATTTGATTGCAACTTCATACATTGACAGAGCATGATGAGAGGAAGTGTCATTTATAAGGGCCATAACTCTGGCTTCAATACTTTTGGAGTTCTTGCCCGTTGTTACATTTTTTGGTCAGATCAATAATTCCTGCTCTACTGATGCTAATGGAATGACATTTCATGTATGTAAAGAGCATGATGGAAGGAAGTGTTATGCACAAGTATCATAAATCTGGCTTCAATAATATTGGAGTTATTGCCTCCCATTTCTGCAGAGTTGTGGGACTTTGAAATTTTTACATGGAAATTTTGTCCGTAAGGTTTCTCCAAAACCTTTAATATTCATTAAATATCATAGCATTGATTAGCATTATGCCTAGTTGTGTATATATCTTTTTCCTGTTCCAGTTTGATGCTTTTCTGCAGAGTTATGGGACTTTGAAATTTTTACATGGAAAGTTTTGTCCGAGGAGTTTCCTCAAAAATCTTTCATCGGATTTTCATGAAACTTCATAGGATTGATCAGCACCATGCCTAGTTGTGCATAGTTTATTCCTTTTCTGGTTTGATGATTTTCTGCAGAGTTACGGGACTTTGTAATTTTTTGTCCACACAGTTTTATCCACACATCAGTTTTTGTATCAAAAACAATTCTAGTTTTCAGTGAATTACTGCAGCCTGAACAATTTCGGTGGATGTACTTAATAGAAACTTGGCCTATCAACAAGGTGAGCCATACAGGGCCATCCTGACACTCTTGTTTTGACACTTTATACTGGCAACAATAAAATTTAATAACACAAGATAGGGGGATTAAACATCCTCTTGACTGATTCATAGAATTGTTTCGATATTGAATGTGGTTTAGGTGGTGTGTCTCTTTATGGATAAAACCTTTAATCTTTTTGAATGCCTGGAAAGAGTGTGCAAGTATTTGCATTTGCAGACAATGAAGACCCAGATCAGAGGGTTCCTGTAGGAGTCTGCATTGTTTGTTACAATTAAAAATTCTGTGGCAAATTATTCCCTATCATACAGAATAAACTCTATTGTCTGAAAACAATGGTCCATTCCACTTTGAAAGTTGAATTGTTTGCACGCTAGTTGTGAAGCTATTACCTAGTTTGGATCCTCCTATGAGATGCCACATAATGTCGCGTCTCATCAGCATCCAAATTCTTTGACCATATTTTTGCAAAGAAATAAGAGAAATTTTATTTTAAGAATTGAAGCAGGGGAGAATTATTGCAGGTGAAAAATTACTTAGCATGCAAAGTATTCAAAGGGAAAATGCTAACAGTATATTGTTGTAATATCAGAAAACCATTATTTTAACTATTGTTTGATGACAGTGCTATCTTATGATGAAAGTTTATCTTCTTTTTATTGCTTAGTAATATCAATAATACTAATAAAATTATTAACGACAGTCCCAGATAAGATGCGTAAATTGAAAACGTTTTCAGGAATAGTCCTTTATTTTCTCCACCAAAGTCGTTCTTGTAACATAGGGTTTGGTGGAGAAATGACCATTACTTTGGATGACAGCAATAAATGAGCTGTTTTATGAGAGAAAAAAATGTGTCTAGTTGTGCTATGAAAAGAGACTGTATGAATATAAATTAGGCTATTATTAGCCTATGTTTTAACCCTTCGCTTGCTGTTCACGTCAATATACATACCTGTAAATAGTGAAGACCCAGATGAGACAGCTCCTGCAGGAGCTGTCTCATCAGGGTCTGCACTATTTACAAATTGATTGTGCAACCAGTGCACTCCACAGCAGTGATTGCACAGCGATATACTTGTACACAGTGAAGATATATGTAATTATACAACAGGGCATGGGTAAAGAAGGAGAAATGTATTTTAAAATTCAGCAAGCGAAGGGTTAATAGAATTATCAACAAGGATGTTTTGACCTTGGCAGAAACGATGGAGTCAGATCTATATTATTTCCTAAGCTAACAGAGCAGACCCTGACCAGATTGCTCCCACTGTTAAAACCTACCATTGTTTACTTAAATTTGGATCTGGTGCATTTTTGACTTCTTTCAATTCAATCAAGCTTTGGAGGACTTGTTGATTCAGAGTCAAACAAGTTGGATCCTGATGAGACACCGAACTACGGGATGTCAAATCTCGATCCTAGCTGTTTTCAAATGTGAGTCAGTTCACACTCACCGGGATAAGGGTTAACCCTTTACTCAATGTTCATGTCAGCAATAATGACATCATGAATATTAATTAGATTAATTGCTGTAATAGCATATGCACACATGCTTTTTGGGCTATGGCAGAAACTTTAGAATCATATCTATACTGTATCGTAAGCAAACAGAGCAGACCCTGATCAGATGGCTCCTATAGGAGCGGTCTGATCTAGGTCTACTCTTTAGAGGCATAGAAAGGTGTATTTATGGAGGAAAGGGTTTAATGACTGTAATGAGTGCTCATTGTGGTGAATAATATTCAGTAATGCATATGATACTGCCTGTAATAAGATATATTATCCATAATTTAGCAAAAAAAATCCATTATCTTATTACTTAATCACTCTGCATACATCATTTCTATTATTAAGTGCCATATGGTTCCTGAAAGATGGGAATGGAGTGTTGTTCAGTACGACACAAAGACCAGGGACTCTTATTTTGCCTTCTCTCATAGCGCCATGAATACCTTTACTGTGCTTCGATATAGTGAAACTCATTCAGTTTGAAGGGATTAGTTTGTATGACATACATTACAGTGCCCTAAGTGTAGCGCTCTAGGTCTACACTGTTTGTAATTGCCAATACACTAATTTGCTTATGATATACAGTCAAACCTCTCTATAACGGCCACTAAATTACATCAAGTATTTTGTGTTAAAGGCAGGTGGCTGCTTATAGCAAGGTGAAAGTAAAACAGAACGCTCCTATAGGAGCGTTCTGTTTTACTTTCATCTTGCTTTAAGCAGCCACCTGCCCTAAATACCAACTAATTTACACAATTTAGTGGCCATTATAGAGAGGTTTTACTTTACTTTTAGTATAGACATGATTCTACAGTTTCTGCCATGGCCAAAAATGTCAGTGTTCATGTGCTATTATAACAATTATAATCTTCTTAATGTTCATGGTGTCATTAGTTCTTACATGAATATTCATGGAGTAAAGGGTTAAAAGATGTCTCCACCATGTAAAATGTGTTATATTTCTGCATCACCTTCTTATATACTGTCCACTGGGATCCATTAGCCATATTATATAATGCCCCTTTTAGAAGTTGATCAGGGGCATTTTGTTTTGGCCTGTCAGTATGTGTTCCTTTCTGTTTGTTTGTCTGTCTGAATCTTTAACCTTGTTCATAACTTTAGAATTATGAACTCTTTCCCTCATATTAATGCCTTTTCACGCATTTGCAAACAGAGTAGACCACGATCAGACAGCTCCTAAAGGAGCTGTCTGATCAGGGTCTGCTCTGTTTGCTAATGGAATTTGATAGGTCTGTTTCTTTAGTTTCTAATATAGCTACAATACTACACCTTCCATATTTCATTATACATGTAACTATTTTGTCCATGAATATTCACTTTGGTATTGAACATTGGGCTAAATATAGAACAGGGAGAGGGTCAAAGACAGCTGAATACCATGGGTCATTTGAAGTATTTTGTTGTCCTAATACAAACTCTACATCAGACAAACTCTCAGTAATGCCCTAAGGATTGTGATCTAATGATTCGAACATGTATGCCTCTCTCTCTTTGATTATATTGCTTCATTAATTTGATTGTTTAGTCGGAGGTTTGTGATTTGGACTTTTGTTTATTTCTAAAGCACTGCACAGGATAAATCACTGAGCAGGACAAGAGTTATTGATTAGTCATCATTTCCATAGTCATACATTTAGTTTCAATCATCATTATTTCGTTGTATTTGAATTAATTATACTATATACTCAATCCCAGACAGCTTAAGAATACACAATCTGATTTCCAGTGAATTATTTAGTGTTTTTATCCAATTTATTGATAACTTATTGCTTCCAGTATACCTTGTGTGGGGTAAATGAGTACAAATGCGTGACAGT
Source organism: Azorinus chamasolen (assembly GCA_963576725.1). Classification (NCBI taxonomy): domain Eukaryota; kingdom Metazoa; phylum Mollusca; class Bivalvia; order Cardiida; family Solecurtidae; genus Azorinus; species Azorinus chamasolen. The sequence goes on along the minus strand of OY755246.1, from coordinate 31,588,466 downwards.
ATTAACAACATTATAGTGAACCAGTCCTCGAAATCAGGATGACAGGTGCTTACTTACATTTTAAGATTATATTTTTGACTCTCACAGATGTTCCAGCCCAACTGGCTCAGTCTGTTAGGTCGAAGGCAAATAATCATATTTATTTACAATGAGTCGCAGGTCACACATCAGTGACATATAATTTACTTCTTAGCTCACCCTGAGCTCTACAATGAGTCGCAGGTCACACATCAGTGACATATAATTTACTTCTTAAATCACCCTGAGCTCTACAATGAGTCACAGGTCACACATCAGTGACATATAATTTACTTCTTAGCTCACCTGAGCAGAGCTCAGGGTGAGCTTTTGTGAGGCTTGAATGTCTGGCATCCATGATAACGTCCATCGTCAACAATTTGTTTGTGAACAGTCTAGTAGTCACAATTTTAGTCCAATCTTCATGAAACTTGGTCAGAATATTTGTCTTGATAAATCTCGGACACGTTTGAAAGTGGGTCATGTGGGGTCTAAAACTAAGTCACTAGGTCAAATAGTAGAAAAACCTGAAAACACTCTAGAAATCATATTTGTAGCTGAATCTTCATGAAACTTTATCAGAATGATTGTTTTATAAAACCCCAGACGAGTTTGAAAGTGGGTCAGAAAGTGGGTCAAGTGGGGTCAAAAATAGGTCACAAAATCAAACAGAAAAACCTTGTGAACACTCTAGTGGTCACATTGTTTGTCCAATCTCCATGAAACTTGTTCAGAATGATTATCTTGATAAAATCTCGGTCAGGATCAAAAATTGGTCATGTGGGGTCAAAAACTAGATCACATGGTCAAATAGTAGGAAAACATTGTGAATACTCTAGAGATCACATTTTTAGCCCAAGTTTGAAAATTGGTCATGCGGGGTTAAAAACTAGGTGGTCCACTGTCAAGGTTGTTAATGCCCCTTGGGTTCATATTGGCTCCGCCCAGGTCTTTGTATCTGCTATTGTTTTTGCACTGTCTGTTTGTTTGTTTGTTTGTCACCAACTTTAACATTGGGCTGCGGGTCATAGTGTTTCACAAACACATCTTTTTTTTTCATAAAAGTATTCTAAATCTTTGAAAATCTTGTTCTCCAGAACTACTGCTCATGATCCACTATCAACTGTTGACTGTTCAAATATTGTCCCTTAGGTCAATATTGGCCCCATCCTGAGCTACCAGCTATAATCTTAAATCTATGGTAATCAGGTGAGCGATTAAGGGCCACCTTGGCCCTATTTTCTTTTCTTTTGCACGAAATAAGTGTGATTTTGAAGTATTACATACAGTCAAACCTGTCCTAGCGACACATTGTTTTTAGCGACATCCTGTCAGATGCGACAGTATTTCCTTCCTCCCTATGTATTTTCCTCTATATTTCAACTGTATTTAGCGACACACTGGCAGATGCGACATACGACACTAAATTTGTACTCCCAACTCGGCAAACGACATTGTTTTTAGCGACAATGATCTTTCACTGTTACATCATTGTGTTTGCACTTCCTAATTGCCCTCATTAACGTGTCAAAGGATTAATGACCAAGGTGATAAGGGATTATCTGGTCCAGTTGGTCTGTTAGTCTCACTACTGTTTTTAGCTCACCAGAGCACTTTTGTGCTCAGGGTGAGCTTTTGTGATCACTTGATGTCCGTCGTCCGTCGTCCGTCGTCGTCCATCGTCCGTCGTCGGGCGTCAACAATTTGAACCTTTAAAAATCTTCTCCTCTGAATCTACAGGGTTCTCAGCTTTCATCTTTGGTACATAGCATCATCTTTAGGTCCTCTACAAAAGTTATATAAATTTTGCCCCTGGGGTCAAAATTGGCCCCGCCCCAGGGGTGCCTTGTTTTCTATTGAAATATATAGTAAAACTTTGAAAATCTTCTCCTGAATCTACAGGGTTCTCAGCTTTCATATTTGGCACATAGCATCATGTTCAGGTCCTCTACAAAAGTTATATAAATTATGGCCCTGGGGTCAAAATTGGCCCCGCCCCAGGGGTAGCCAGATTTCATTAGAAACATATAGTGACAACTTTGAAAATCTTCTCCTCTGAATCTACAGGGTTCTCAGCTTTCATATTTGGCACATAGCATCATGTTCAGGTCCTCTACAAAAGTTACATAAATTATGGCCCTGGGGTCAAAATTGGCCCCGCCCCAGGGGTAGCCAGATTTCAATAGAAACATATACTGACAACTTTGAAAATCTTCTCCTCTGAATCTACAGGGTTCTCAGCTTTCATATTTGGCACATAGCATCATGTTCAGGTCCTCTACAAAATTTATATAAATTATGCCCCTTGGATCAAAATTGGCCAAGCCCCAGGGGTGGTCAGTTTTCAATAGAAACATATAGTGAAACTTCTCCTCTGAAACTGGAAGGTTCTCAGCTTTCATATTTGGCACATGTTCGGGTCCTCTACAAAATTTGTATAAATTATGCCCCTGGGGTCAAAATTGGCCCCGCCCTAGGGGTAGCCAGTTTTCAATAGAAATATATAGTAAAACTTTGAATATATTCTTCTCTGAAACTGAAAGGTTCTCAGCTTTCATATTTGGCACATAGCATCATGTTCAGGTCCTCTACAAAAGTTATATACATTATGCCCCTGGGGTCAAAATTGACCCCGCCCTAGGGGTGGCCAGTTTTCAATAGAAACATATAGTGAAAACTTTGAAAATCTTCTCCTCTAAATCTACAGGGTTCTTAGCTTTCATATTTGGCGCATAGGATCATATTCAGGTCCTCTACAAAAGTTATATAAATTATGCCCCAGGGGTCAAAATTGGCCCCGCCCCAGGGGTAGCCATGTCTCAATAGAAACATATAGTGACAACTTTGAAAATCTTCTCCTCAGAAACTGGAAGGTTCTCAGCTTTCATATTTGACACATAACATCATGTTCAGGTCCTCTACAAGAGTTATTTAAATTATGCCCCCGGTGCCAAAATTGGCCCCGCCCCAGGGGTAGCCAGTTCGCAATAGAAACATATAGTGTCAGATTTGAAAATATTTTCCTCAGAAACTGGATGGTTCTCAGCTTTCATATTTGGCACATAGCATCATGTTTAGGTCCTCTACAAAAGTTGTATAAATTATGCCCCTTGGATCAAAATTGGCCTGCCCCAGGGTGGCTAGTTTTCTCTAGAAAGATATAGTGAAAACTTTAAACATCTCCTCCTCTGTGCCTGGTGAGCGATGTCAGGGCCATTCTGGCCCTCTTGTTATAGCTAGCTACCCAACCATAAAATTTTGATAATGAACTACGCTTTAATCATCCATTTATTTATACCGGAAATCGGTCATAATTTCGTAATTAGCTATTCTAGTGATTTAATTGCCAATTTGGTTTCATAACTTGACAAGAAGTTAACCACGCCACTTCAAAAGGTTTATATCATTATAACATAAATTGTATTCTCATAATTAAGATACAGACATATAGAAATGTGCCTCTGCTTCCCTTTCAAAGACAGGTGTGCTTGGCCTCGTTGTGGCAATGGGCCGAAACGCTTCAAAAAAATATGAGGGCTTCTGATTTTCATGAACTTGTTTTGTGCACAAACTTACTTTTTATTAATAGAATTAATGATAAGGACACTAAAGAAGTAACATCATAAAATAGTTTATTCCATTTCAAACCCTAAAAAAGTAATACCTAGATATAAATTTGAAATGTCATCAGTTTTCGCGAAGAATGTTGATCAATACGACATGGACCCTGGAGCGGTTGGTATTGGCCCATGAGATTTTCAACCTGAAATCAAAGACACCCTGTGAGATACGACACTTTTGGCTTTCTCCCAAACTATGTCTCTAAAAACAGGTTTGACTGTAGTTTCTTAGTTACGTGACTGTGAAATTAAATGGCTCTCATATGGAAGTATAGCGAAGATGCTAGAAAAATAATTGAAAACGCTCACAAGTTCTGCATAACCTGTTGTTATCAGACTGACTGAAAGTGACGAAGATACAGATGCGGCAGATAAGTTCAAGGATGAGATTAAATTTGAACTGAATTGTTATACATCTATTGTTATGAAATTAAATAATTTGAATAAAATTATTGAAATGAAAATATAAAAAGATATAAACAAAAGTATAAAAAAACCCACCACTAACTGTTTTGAAACTTGGCAGCAAAATATTGATCAACAAAAAATATATGCATACTGCAGGGCTGGAACTCGCATTATTTAATTCATTTGTAAAGATAGGCAATATGCTTTGGTATTAGTCCTCCCTGCTACCAATTGCGCCACTGCGGATAATATACATATTGATGATTAATTATAAATTTTAAACAATAATTTTATTGAAAAATATCACACATTCCGCATCAACCTTTTGAAATGGATTGATCCAAAGGTCATTACTCAGAGGTCATGGTACACCTGTAGTAACTGTTTAACCCTTATCATGCTAAAAAAATAATGTAATAAGGTCTGCTCAAAGTCTGATCTTCTCAATTCTTTTTGTCCCAAATAGTGATAGGGGATATAGAATAGAAATGGACCATCTGTCAAAATAAAGGGGTACAAATGTTCACCACCTTGAGACGATTTGTCACAAAAAAACCCCAGGTTCCTATCTCAAAGGTTAAGGTCACAGTCGGGAGTCAAAGTTAAAAAATAGGGACATTTTGTTGTATCTGCTCTATAACTCCTACATACATGAGTGGATTTCAAAATAGCCTTGTACAAAATTAATATTCACCACCTTGAGACGATGTGCTGTGATAAAGAACCAGGCTCCTATCTCAAAGGTCAAGGTCACAATCAGGGGTCAAAGTTAAAAAATTGGGACATTTTGTCTTGTCTGCTCAGTAACTCCTACATACATGAGTGGATTTCAAAATACAGGGTACAAAATTAATGTTTACCACCTATAAAGAACTAGGTTCTTATCTCAAAGGTCAAGGTCACAGGTAAAAACTGGGGACATTTTGGTATATGTCACAATCTTGAGCCAAAGGTATCTAAACAACTATAAAAGAATATTGTTTTACATAAAACAATTTCGAAATAGCTTAGCACAAATAGGCTTCTACAAAATGCGATATGGTCCAGGCATACACATGACCGGCTGGCTTTAGTGTCGGTGATATCCTTTGGGGGGCATTTGTCATGTGACTGTGACAGCTCTTGTTTGCATTACTTTTGACCTGCATTAAGCTACCACCTGCCTTACAGACCCATGATTAGACCTGTTAGGCAGCTGCTTAATGCAAGATTCTACTGTAGCCACTATATAGAGATGTTCTTCCAATTTGAGGTTTGAGAGGCTTTGTTAGACTGTCACAGTATGTGTCAATAGCTCTGATCATTGCTTATTCAGGGTCATGCAGACACTAGGAAACAATGCTGAGGAAACAACAAACCTTTAGCCTTCTACAAGCAAATTTGTGATTACCTTTGCAAACAGTTTGGATCTAAATGAAATACCTGCATGTCATCAAAATCATCTTTGACTCATAGTTTGTATGTCCATAGAAACTGACAAAGTAATTCAAATTTTGAAATATAAAGCAGTGACATTTTTGAGCAGGAGAATATTTACTCAACATGTTAAAGATGGAAGGTGATTGACAATGATTACTTAGACAATAGACTTTTAACCTCATTGATCTGTTCCGTATGTAGCAAAGTTGAACTCTTTGGCTGCTAAATGTGACTTGAATGTTATTTGCAAACATTTAAGATCCAGATGAGATGCCATTAGTGACTTGACATCTCATCATGATTCAAGCTGTTTGACAATTATAGTTCAATAGTTTTCAAATGTTTTAATGAATGGAATGTAATTAAAAATTGTAGGAGATGAGTGTTTTAGCAGACATCATTTTTGTCAGCTGACTAAGGGTTTAAGTATATTGATTTTTTGTGAAGACCTAACCCACATGATTGGCATCTACTTAATTAGTAAAATTTTGCAAGCAGTGTTGCTTAAGATCAGATATTTTAAAGAGTTCTTAGTCACATCATCACATGCTTAAAAGATACCATATTTAAACAACAGCAGTGATTCCGTGGGTTACATGGAATACTGAATTTTCAAAGTGGAATGGTCCATCTTTGTTTGACTGTAGAGTCTATTCAGTATGAAAGGATTAGAATTACTAGACAGCTGACAGTGCAGGCTGTGATCAGAGGACTCCTCTAGGAGTCCTGCAAAAGCCCTTTGATCTAGGTATACCCTGTCTGCCAATTTGTGTTGAACTGACATTCAAAGGGTTTAAGATACTTTCAGTCCAGTCTTGAAATTTAGGTAATAGGATAAGGGATTTCATACAAGGACATTAAAAATCAATATTATTGGAAGTTTTCTATCAGAATTTGCTTGAACTAACACCAGACTGATGTGCTGCTGTATATTAAAGCTAATAAAGAAATACTGATGCCATGCAACTGTTTCAGTAATTTAGAGTGTTCAAGCCTAGGACATTATTGGTGCATCTCAATGTCGTTTGAAGACATTTGTATGTGCTGAAATTACAAAGGGAAACACACTATGAAAGGGAAAGTGAAATTACGGCATTGTCACTCTGCAGGTTAGTTTAATTTCTTTCTTTCTCATCGAGGTCATACATTTTTCCTGTCTTAACCCTTTACACCACAAATAAATAATCATATAACCCTTTACTCCACAAATAAATAATCATATAACCCTTTACTCCACAAATAAATAATCATATAACCCTTTACTCCACAAATAAATAATCATGTAACCCTTTACTCCATAATATTCTAATTTTTCAAATGGCATAATGATTATGTACACAGGATTTTTTTACCATGGCAGAAACGGTAGAGTCGTATCTATATCATTTCATTAGCAAACAGAGAAGACCCTGGTCAGATTGCTTCTTCATGGACCATCTGATCTGGGTCTACTCTGTTTGCAAAGGCAAATAGAAAGGTATATTTATGGAGTGAAGGGTTAAGAAATAATTACACCATTAAAATTAAACCTTTATAAATCTGTTCAATATTCATGTTAGAAACAATGACAGGGGTGAGAATTTTCCGCGGAATTCCGCGGATTTCGTTTCACTCTGGGCCGTTTTTGAGATCGATGTAAATCCGATGAGAAATTTGGAGGGGGGGGGGATGGCGATTCATTCAGGAAATTATTATTCGTCGATATTATTCTTTCACTATTCCAAGTAAATCCGCGTTAGTAACGTTTATCACGTTAACAGCGAGATTTCGGTTCAGCTAATCGAATAACGAGACTCTTGTCCAACAGCCAATCAAAACGCTCGACTATGCAGTGTTCGTTCATCATTTCCAATATGGCGTCCGTGATATGAAATTCTGTACCTGTACTGTCAATTAATCTGAATTTAAGACAAAACTGAGAAGCATAGGCAGAGATTACGATAACAGTGTGAAAATTAAGTTCTACCCAAGATGGCAAGAGAAAGAAATTACGTTGACATTTGGTAAAGAAACAAGAAAAGTGATAATTGGTGGCGATTTCGTGAAACTGAAAGTAAAAAATTCTCGGACGAGGTGTCCTTTTGTAATACTGTAAACTTCGTTCCAAACAAATGAATTACGGAAAACGTGACTGCGTAGCATTCAAGAACCATCTGAAAATCATTGAACATGTCCAGTTATTGAAACAGCGGATTTCCAATCACAGGTAAAAACCTGTAAGTATTCACCAGAAAGGTGTCTGTCAATAGCTATTCATAGGTAATGTTAAAGGAACTGGTCAAGATGAATTGATTCAGAAAAGTTATATTTTGTTATAATAAACCAGTTTAATGAATTAGAAGATGGTTTATTGACATAAAAAAGTACCGTATCCGCATGAATATAAGACGCAGTTTTTTCCCAAGGTTTCGATACTCAATAGGATGGGTGCGTCGTATACACAGAATTGAAAAAATATATATTATTCTCGAGTAAAATGAAATTTACCACGGCATCTATCGAATCTTCCGACTCGAGTCCGCCATCTTGTATCAAGTTGCGTAACTCTTGCATAACTTCTATAATAGATTATTATTTACAATAAAGTGTTACCTGAGTGTTTTAAACTCACCTGAAAAGAAAGTCCGTGCTTTATATGCATTTTATTTGTGAATACTGGACACAGTACAAAAATTATTAACTTGTTTCATTTGTGCACGAACAGTTTATTCATTTAGGAAAGTGTAACGTTCATATTGGGAAAAGGTTAAGTGCTGGGCTATGGTATCCACTGAAATTCTAATGAGGAGGGCGGGGCTTATATGCTAATGAACTTGATCCAAAAACATTTTCCTGCAATGAGATTTTAAACACGACACATGACCTTTCTGTAATGACCGCCATCTTTGTTGTTTTAACGCACTATCACACTAACACGCTAATGGTCACGTTATCTATCGGTTTATGACTTTTTAACAAAAGATTGTGGTCTGACAGGCTTGTGGATTACTGTCAATCTCTACGCATGTGGATTACCCGTTAATTAGACCTGAGCTTATCAGCTTGTCTACAAATGTTGCCTAGAGTGGTGAATTTGATACGCCCGACACGGTATGGAAGTATTTTCAAAATCTTGACTTTACACATATACTTTTATGTGGCATATATATGTATGCTGTCATACAAACATAAAATCATAACAAATACTGAAATTTCCAAATCTTTATTGTACCCACATCTATACACATTAAAATTTACTAGTCCTATTATGTGCATATGTGGCAAGTAGCGTTACACAAACACCACATTGAATGAATCTTTCGTAAATATTCTGCGCACAGGAAAATGGATATGCTGTGTTTTGGGTCAATATTTAAAGATGCGACTTATCTACGCATGTAAGCATTTTCCCTCCAGATTTCCCTTGAAACTAAGGGTGCGTTTTATACATCTTTGCGATTTATATTCATGCGGATACGGTAATGAGAATCAGAGTTTGAATGTGAACTTTGACAAGAAATTGTGACTGTAATGTGTTAATGAAAGTTAACTAATGTTAACTGTTACAATACCATGCCAACTTTAAATCGAATTTTGTATCTTTATCTGTGATCACCGAGTTCAATTTGATTTCAAAACGTGTCAGTTTTAATTGTTTGTGTTTGACAAGAAATTAATCTGGCAATGTTGAATGGATCCAATAATAAACTGAATGTAAATTGTATGGACTTGTTCTACAACTGGTTTCTTTGAAACACAGCTCATCATGTATGACATACAATTCAGTATAATTGTAAAAAACACATGAATGACAGACCCAAGTGAAAATGCAGGAGAAGGCTCCTGAAGTGCGCAGGAAAGCTATATTTATACCCCCCTTTTGAAAAAATGGGGGTATATTGCTTTGCACATGTCGGTCGGTCGGTTGGTCGGTCGGTCGGTCGGTCGGTCGGTAGATCGATGGTTTCCGAACGATAACTAATAAACGCCTTGGCCTAGAATCTTCAAACTTGCTGTGGTGGTTGGTCATGACAAGTAGATGACCCCTATTGTTTTTGAGGTCACTAGGTCAAAGGTCAAGGTCACCATGACCTAAAATGGTGAAATAGTTTCCGATCAATAACTGCTCAAGGGTTTGGCTTGGGATCTTCAAACTTGCTGTGGTAGTTGGTCATGACCACTAGATGACCCCTATTGATTTTGAGGTCACTGGGTCAAAGGTCAAGGTCACCATGACCTTAACTGGTTAAATGGTTTCCGATCAATAACTGCTCAAGGGTTTAGCTTAGAATCTTCAAACTTGCTGTGGTAGTTGGTCATGACCACTGAATGACCCCTATTGATTTTGAGGTCACTAGGTCAAAGGTCAAGGTCACCATGACCATAACTGGTTAAATGGTTTCTGATCAATAACTGCTCAAGGGTTTAGCTTAGAATCTTCAAACTTGCTGTGGTAGTTGGTCATGACCACTGGATGACCCCTATCGATTTTGAGGTCACTAGGTCAAAGGTCAAGGTCACCATGACATTAACTGGTTAAGTGGTTTCTGATCAATAACTGCTCAAGGGTTTAGCTTAGAATCTTCAAACTTACTGTGGTAGTTGGTCATGACCACTGGATGACCCCTATTGATTTTGAGGTCACTAGGTCAAAGGTCAAGGTCACCATGACCTTAACTGGGAAAATGGTTTCTGATCAATAACTGCTCAAGGGTTTGGCTTAGGATCTTCAAATGTGCTTAGATGGTTGGTCATGACAACTAGATGAGTCTAATTGTTTTTTAGGTCACTAGGTCAAAGGTCAAGGTCACCATGACCTTAACTGGTGAAATGGTTAGCGATCAATAACTGCTCTACGGTTTGGCTTAGGATCTTCAAATTTGCTGTGGTGGTTGGTAATGACCACTAGATGACCCCTATTGATTTTGAGGTCACTAGGTCAAAGGTCAAGGTCAGCATGCTCTTAACTGGTTAAATGGTTTCCGATCAATAACTGCTTAAGGGTTTGGCTTAGAATCTTCAAACTTGCTGCGGTAGTTCGTCATGACCACTGGATGACCCCTATCGTTTTTGAGGTCACTCGGTCAAAGGTAAAGGTCACCATGACCTAAACTTGTAAAATTGTTTCTGATCAATAACTGCTCATGGGTTTGGCTTAGGATCTTCAAATTTGCTTAGGTGGTTGGTCATGACAACTAGATGATCCCTGTTGTTTTTTAGGTCACTAGGTCAAAGGTCAAGGTCACCATGACATTAACTGGTGAAATGGTTTCCAATCAATAACTGCTCAAGGGTTTGGCTTAGGATCTTGCTGTGGTGGTTGGTCATGACAACTAGATGACCCCTATTTATTTTGAGGTCACTAGGTCAAAGGTCAAGGTCATCATGACCGTAACTGATAAAATGGTTTCCAATTAATAACTGCTCAATGGTTTGGGTCGGGATCTTCAAACTTGCTGTGGTAGTTGGTCCTGACCACTAGATGACCCCTATAGTTGTTGAGGTCACTAGGTCAAAGGTCAAGGTCACCATGACCTTAACTTGTGAAATGTTTTCAGATCAATAAATGATCAGTGGTTTGGCTTAGGATCTTCAAAGTTGCTGTCATGACCACTGGATGACCTCTATAGTTGAGGTCACTAGATCAAAGGTCTTGGGGTCTTGGGGGTATACATGTTTTACAAACATCTCTTGTTCATTTTGCGTCGGGGGGGGGGGCTTTGTCCCCCTGAACCCCCCACATGGGCACTGCCCATGTCCCGCAAGGGGCCTAGGCGGCCCCCTTGACCCCCGCCAACTTTCCTCTTTTTTCACAGCCAGCCATTCTCACCCCTGCAATGACATTGTGAATATTTATTAGCTGAATTTTCATGATGTAAAAAATTCAAAGGAATTGTATTGACAAACATTCCAGAATCAGACTGTTATCATATCATAAGCAAACAGAGCAGACCCTGATCAGATGGCAGGAGCTGTCTGATTTGGGTCAACTCTGTTTCCAAAGGTGACACAGTGAAATGTGTTTATATGAAGGAAAGGGTTAAGCTGAATGTTTATAAATGACACATGAACATGGTAATTTGTAGCTGTGGAAGATACTGCAGAGTCAGGGTCTACTATATATTACCCCAGAAGTAAACAGAGAAGACCCTGATCAGATGATACTGCAGAGTCAGGTCTACTATATATTACCCCAGAAGTAAACAGAGAAGATCCTGATCAGATACCTATAGCAGCTGTCACTTTTGGAGTGAAATGTTAATACTCTCAGTATAACAATAAGTCTTTATAAAAAGTCCTTTTACTAACTCTTTATGTCATGAATATTCACGATGTCAGTCTTTCGTATTATATGCCCGAAGGTAACTTCTGTTGTATCATGGTATGGCGCTTGTCCGTCCGTCTGTCCATCCGTTGGCCACATCTTTGTCCGCTCAATAACTTGACAACTATAAGGTGTACAGTCCTCATACATAAATGGGAGGTAGGTCATGGCTAGTAGATGACCCTTATTATACCCCGGCAAACTTGTTTGAGGGTGTATACTGGAATAAGTCTGTCCGGCGGTCTGTCGGTCGGGCGGTCGGTCCGTCCGCATTTGAACATGGGTAGTTGATGTTGCAAACTCCTCATTCAGTTTGAAAGTTATTCAGTGTATAAGAGATATACATGTACATAATAACCATGAATAGTAGATGTGGAACACTCAATTGTCATGTGTTTAGGGCTAGGCATTGCAGAATTATCTCCCCTTGAACTTTGGAGTATTTTTAGCTCACCTGAGTTAAAGCTCAGGGTGAGCTTTTGGGAGACTTGAATGTCCGTCGTGCGTATGTGCGTCGTCCGTCGTCAACAATTTGCTTGTGAACACTCTAGCGGTCACAATTGTAGTCCAATCTTCATGAAACTTGGTCAGAATGAATGTCTTGATAAAATATCGGACGAGTTTGAAAGTGGGTCAAATTGGGTTAAAAACTAGTTCACTAGGTCAAATAGTAGGAAAACAGTGTGAACCCTCTAGAGGTCACATTTTTAGCCCAATTTTCATGAAACTTGGTCAGAATGATTGTCTTGATAAAATCTCGGAGGAGTTTGAAAAGTGGGTTACGTGTGTAAAAAAACTAGGTCACTAGGTCAAACAGTAGAAAAACCTTGTGAACACTCTAGTGGTCACATTCTTTGTCCAATCTTCATGAAACTTAGTCATAATGATTGTCTTGATAAAATCTCAAACAGGTTTGAAAGTGGGTTATGTGGGGTTAAAAACTAGGTCACTAGGTCAAATAGTAGGAAAACCTTGTGAACACTCTAGAGGTCACATTTATAGCCAAATATTCATGAAAATTGGCCAGATTGATTGTCCTAATAAAATCTAATAAATGATTGAAAGTGGGTTATGTGAGGTCAAAAAATAGGTCACTGGGTCATATCTTAGAAAAATCTAGTTTACACTCCAGTGGCCACATTTTTAGCCCAGTCTTCCTCAAACTTGCTCAGAGTGTTTGTCTTGGTGATATCAAGGTTGGTGTGATCATGGGTTGGGTGGGAATAAAAAGTAGATCACTAGGTAAAATCTTAGAAAAATTACTCTAGAGGGCACATTTTTAGGCCAATCTTGATAAAATCAATATACTAAATCTTTGAAAATCTTGTTCTGCAGAACTACTTCTCATGATCCACTATCAACTTTGTTCAAATATTGTCCCTAAGGTCAATATTGGCCCTACCCATGGACTACCCAGCAAAAATCTTAAATCTATGGTAATCAGGTGAGCGATTAAGGGCCATCTTGGCCCTCTTTGTTATTTTGGCATGATACATTGGAACTCCACCTTCAATTTTAAAATTATTCAAGTGATACTTGCCATACATAATAACCACAAACAAATGTACAAGACACAAATGTTCATAATTATGTTTAGTGCTGGGCATTGCAGATTTATCTCCCCTTGAACTTTATTTTTTTGTCATTTTGGCATTAAACATGGGGAGTTGGTGTTATTCAGTGTATTAGTAGTATACATAATAACCATGAATAGTAGATGAGCAACACTGAATTTTCATGTGTTTAGGGCTAGGCATTGCAGAATTATCTCCCCTTGAACTTTGGAGTATTTTTTGTCATTTTGGCATGAAACATGGGATTTGGTGTCACAAACTCCTTCAATTTTAAAGTTATTCAATTGATACTTTCCATACATAACCACAAATAGCAGATGTGCATGACACAATTTTCATGTGTTTAGCACTGGGCATTGCAAAATTTATCTCCCCCCTGATCTTTTAAGTATTTTTGTCCTGTTACATGGGTAGTTGGTGTCACAAACTTGAATTTGCAATTAAAGCTGTCATGTGGGGGTATTTATCACCTTTAGTGATAGTTCTAGTTGATTTTGAGAGTGATCTTCAACTCAAAAATCTTGTCTGTGCAATAATTTGATAAGTATTAGGTGTGCTGTACTTTGTAGGAATGTTAGTCATGGCAAGGAGATGACCTCTATTGATTTTGAGGTCAGTTGGTCAAAGGTCAATGTCACATTGACCTTCAACTCAAAAATCTTGTCTGCTCAATAACTTGATAACTGTTAGGCGTGCTGTCTTTATACTTGGTTGGGAAGTTGGTCTTGGCTAGTAGATGACTCCTATTGTTTTTTAGGTCAGGCGGTCAAGGTCACATTGACCTTCAACTCAAAAATCTTGTTCGCTCAATAACTTGATATTTATTAGGTGTACTGTCTTAATACTTAGTACGAAGGTTGGCCATGGCTAGTAGATGACCCAAATTTATTTTGAGGTCAGTTGGTCAAAGGTCAAGGTCACATTGACCTTCAACTCAAAAATCTTGTCAGCTCAATAACTTGATAGGTATTAAGTGTGCTGTTTGCATATTTAGTAGGAAGGTTGATCATGTCTATTAGATGACACCTATTGATTTTGAGGTCAGTCATCAAAGATCAAGGTCACAGTGACCTTCAATAAAAAAATGTCCGCTCAACACCTTGATAAGTATTTGGTGTGCTGTCTTCATACTTAGTGGGGAGGTTTGTCATGGCAGGTAGATGACCCCTATTGATTTTGTTCAAGGTCACAGTGACTTTCAACTCAAAAATCTTTTCTGTTCAATAACTTGATAATTATTGGGTGTGCTGTCTTCATGTATACTTAGTAGGGAGGTTAGTCATGGCCAGTGGATGACCCCTATTGATTTTGAGGTCAATCGATCAAAGTTCAAGGTTACTTCGAGAGTATAATACTCCAACACACGGAGCTCTTGTATGAATATGCAACAGGGAAAGGGTTAAAAAGTTTGCAGTTTTCTAAGGATTTAGCAGTATTCAGATGCCGTATATATAACTTTTTAGCTCCACTTTTTCAAAAAGTGGAGCTATAATTGTCATGACCCTCTCGTCGGCGTCGGCGTTGGTTAACCTTTTTGTTAAGGTCCCTTTTCTCAGAAACCATCAAAGATATTTGGTTCATATTTGATGTGTATGTTTACTATCACAAGGAGAACCCATTTCACAAGGGTAGGTAACCCTAAGATTAATTTTGCCATAGTTATGCCCCTTTTTCGACTTAGATTTTTCATTGTTGGTTAAGTTTTATGTTCAGGTAGCAGATTTAATCTTTCATACTCAGTATACTCAGCTATTGTTTATCCTTTGCTCCATGAAAATTCTTGATGGCATCATGAATATTAATTATGTTAATTTTTAAATGGCATATTAAAACAAGAAATTTTCATCAAAGCAGAAATTGTAGAATCAAATCTTTATTGTTCCATAAGCAAACAGAGTAGACACAGATCAGTTGTCTCCTGTAGTAGCAGTCTGATCTGGATCTACTCTGTTTACAAAGACGTAGAAAGACATACATGTATTTATGGAGTAAAGGGTTAGACACTAATGAGCCATTCCACTTTGTATATTAACCCTTTCCTCCATAAATACGCCTTTATGTGCCTCAGTAAAAATCCCCTGTTGGAACCATTGTGATAAATAGAGCATTTACTAATGGGTCATTCCACTTTGTATATTAACCCTTTCATCCATAAATATGCCTTTATATGCCTCTGTAAAAATTCCCCGTTGAAACCATTGTGATAAATAGAGCATTTACTAATGGGCCATTCCACTTTGTATATTAACCCTTTCCTCTATAAATACGCATTTCTATACCTCTGTAAAAATCCCCTGTTGAAACCATTGTGATAAATGGAGCATTTGCTCCTATAGGAGTAAATGCTCTATTTATCACAATGGTTTCAAATTACAAATTTCTAAAATATTCCTTTTCTCTAGTAAATGCTCCTTTTCGGTAGATTTATTCAAAGCGGTTGGATCTAAGAATAGCCTATGAGGGAATAGCTTAAGCATTAATGGGCTAACACTTTATTTGACATAACCCTTTACACCATAGATATACTTTCCTATGCCTTTTTGTAAACAGTGTAGACCAAAAACAGACAGCTGCTAAAGGCACGAGTTTATCAGGCCTTTTATAGATATATGTATATATATATATATGCCAATATATTATACATACCAAGATACTATTTGAGTTAATAAATATGCAAAGAGGGTGGAATAAAAAGCCATAAATATTTATGGAGTAAAGGTTTAATGTGTATTAACAGATCTATCAGTCCAGTTTACTGTAACTGAACAGTTGACTCTATAATGCTGCCTTTTTACTCCTTTGCATAAGGAGTAGACCCAGATCAAACGGCCCTTGTATGAACTGTCTGATCAGGGTACTGCTCTGTAAAATATGTTACAGAATTGATCTTTTACAATAAATTACATATTTTTTCCACAACAATAAATTAATATTTATAATTTGCAGAGTTTTGCATGAATGATTATGGAGTAAATGGTTAATATGTATTGACTTTGGCACTACCAAGAGTTTTGGACTAAACTTTTCTCTTTCACCAGTGCACTGGTTACACAATCAACTTGTAAATAGTGCAGACCCTGATGAGACAGCTCCTGCAGGAGCTGTCTCATCTGGGTCTTCACTATTTACAGGTAGGTATATTGACGTGAATAGCAAGCGAAGGGTTAAAACACTGAAACAAAAAACGTTTTATGCAACAATTCTCAGACATATTCAGCACTTTTTTAAACAACAAAAGCCAGAATTACCATCTGGATCCAAACTGTTTGCAGAGTTAATTCTAATGGTCAGGTTTAATTTACAGCACCTGTTTTGTACTAATATTTAGCCCCTATTGATTTTCTGTTCAATGTGTAATCTTTGTTGGGTACTTTTAAATAATGAATAACAGAATAATATATGATTCTACGGCTTTTTACAACCTTGTGACTGGCGGTATTGTTAGGTATTGTTAAACCTGATCAAATACTTGGGGTTAAGCAAAGTGTGTTTTACAAATTTGGAGGTACAGGGAACTGAATGAGTACTAATTGTGACCTTGTTTTGGTTTTGTATTGGATATTTTGTGTTAATCTGCAAGTATGGAAACAAAAAAGGTGACACTAAGATCATTTTCAACAGGTAGGTCATATAAAATTTACCATGTCCATTTAATTTTAGTAATACAGTAAAACCTGTCTAAGCAACTGTTAAAAGAAGATTAATTTGGGTCCTCAACCCTTTCCCTGTTCTATGTTTATTCCAAATTTCAATACATACTGAATATTCATGGATAGAATATATATATTTAGAATGAAATATAGAAGGTGGGCATTATACCCATTTTAAAAAGTAAAGAAACAGGACTATCTAATTCTGTTAGCAAACGGTAGACTGATCAGACAGAACCTGGGTCTACTCTGTTTGCAAATGCTTTAAAAAAAAAATATGATAGTTTAATGTAGGACAAAATGCGAGACAAAAGTCAGAAGAAAACATGGTAGCTTTTACTCCCACTGCTTTCAGCTACCACATACTTTTCAAGTACCCTATCTTAAACTCTTTACACTATAAATGCAACTTTAACACTTTACATGTACTCGTCTTTCTGCACCTTCGCAATCAGAGTAGACCCAGATCAGACAGCCCCTATAGAAGTCATCTGACCAGGGTCGACCTGCACTGTTTGCTGATGGCATAATATAGATACGATCATACAGATTCTGCTTTGACCCCAAAATCATGTGCTAATATGCCATTTTTTATAATTAATCAAATAAATATTCATTACATCATCATTTCTTATATGAATATTCATTGAATAAGGGTTAAACACCTTTGCAAACAAAGTAGATCCAAATCAGACAGCCCCTATAAGAGTCATCAGATCAGGGCCTACTCAGTTTACTCGTGGCTTTATATGTACGAAAATCTGATTCAACAGTTTTGTTTCCTTTGGAGGAAACTTTATAAACCAAGGTATGATGTATTAGTGCTTTAATACACTGGGCCTCTAAATGCACCAGAGAAACTCAATCAATAATAAGAGTTAAGGGCATCAGATGTATCTGCTATCCCTTCTCTAGGGCATCCAATTAGCCCATAGTTGACAGAAATGGACATTAATCAACACAATCAACCAACCAAAATATCCTGTGTTCATATGCCATTATAAAAGGTTAACGAATAATAAACAGTCATGATGTCATTGTATTACATGAATATTCATGAGGTAAAGGCTTATTGAGTTATTTTGGTGGTTTTATAAAACAGGTTTTACTGTAGAACATGTAATTAATTGCAGTTACAGTATTGATTCACATTTTGATTTAACTGGCGGATGTGGTTATTTGGCTTATGCGCTCAACTACAATACCATGGGTCCTGGGTTCGATCCCTAGCCAGACCAAGTCCTTTGGACCAGACTATTAAATGAGATCTGATATATTAGTGCTGTACACTGAGCATATAAAAGAATCAGAAAAACTCTGCTGATAGTAAGAGTAGGGCATCATGCCCGTCTTTCTCTGTATCCTCTCCCCTCTCTCTTGGGTGTCCAATTAGCCCATAGTGAGCAGAAACGGATGGTAATCAACACAAACAAAACATTATGATTTGTTATCTACCCAATGAGGTGAAGCAGCATGGCATGGTGAATTCTGAATCTTCAATGTGGAATGATCCATCATTATGTCTCCCCCAGTATACTCAGTATTTCATTATAATTTTTTTGTCCATGAATATTCAGTAGATATTGAAATGTGGAATAAACATAGAACAGGGAAAGGGTTAAAATAATGTTTTCGATACATGGTATATACCAACTAATTTGGGTCTACACTGTATTTCAAGTAGCATGATCATGGTACCGTAATGAAATTGCTTGGAAAGTAACACAGTCTACTTGTATACTGTTAACCCATTACCTGATGAATATTCATGTAAGAAATACTGACACTATGAATATTAATTAACTGATAGTCATAATAGCAGTTGAACACAAGATAGTTTGGCCATGACAGAAAATGTAGAATTCAATACAGGATCCTATAGGAGCTATCTAATCTGGGTCTACCCTGTTTACATAATGTGTCTCTATTTTTTAGCTCACCAGAGCACAAAGTGCTCAAGGTGAGCTATTGTGATACCCCTGTGTCCGGCGTCCCTCGTCCGTCTGTCCGTCTGTCTGTCCGTCAACAATTTCAAACGACTTCTTCTCTGAAACCGACTGCCCAATTGTAACCAAACTTGGTCAGATACATACTGTGGGTGGGTGCTTCAAAAGTTGTTAAAAGATAGTGGGCGGGGCCATCGGTCTTGTTGCCATGGCAACTGTACGC
Organism: Azorinus chamasolen; assembly: GCA_963576725.1. Lineage (NCBI taxonomy): Eukaryota > Metazoa > Mollusca > Bivalvia > Cardiida > Solecurtidae > Azorinus > Azorinus chamasolen. The sequence goes on along the minus strand of OY755246.1, from coordinate 31,569,304 downwards.
AATATCTAGAAAAATCTTCTTCTCCAGAATGACTTGTCCGATTTGAATATAGTTTTCACCAAAATGTTTCTCAGTTGATAGACTTTAAAAGTTGTTAAAAGAATTTTGATCCAGCAAAAAACATGGCCGCCAGAGGGCGTGGTCATTTTTTCCATATATGGTCATATATGAAAATCTTTAAAAATCTTCTTCTCTGAAACCATTCTATCCTAGACCATTGATATTTGGTATGTAGCATGATCTTATGGTCCTCTACAAAGATTGTTCAAATTATGACCCCCGGGCCAAAATTGGCCCCGCCCAAGGGCTTATCAGTTTTTCATTGGAAAATCTTTGAAAATCTTCTTCTCTGAAACTGTAAGGCCTAGAACTTTGATATTTGGTATGTAGCATGATCTTATGGTCCTCTACAAAGAATGTTCAAATAATGACCCCTGGGCCAAAAATGGCCCCGCCCAAGGGCTTATCAGTTTTTCATAGGAAAATCTTTAAAAATCTTCTTCTCTGAAACTGTAAGGCCTAGACCTTTGATATTTCGTATGTAGCATGATCTTATGGTCCTCTACTAAAGTTGTTCAAATTATGACCCCGGGGCCAAAAATGGCCCCGCCCAAGGGCTTATCAGTTTTTCATAGGAAAATCTTTAAAAATCTTCTTTTCTGAAACTGTAAGGCCTAGACCTTTGATATTTCGTATGTAGCATGATCTTATGATCCTCTACAAATATTGTTCAAATTATGACCCCCGGGCCAAAAATTGGCCCCGCCCAAGGGCTTATCAGTTTTTCATAGGAAAAGCTTTAAAAATCTTCTTCTCGGAAACTGTAAGGCCTAGACTTTTGTTATTTGGTATGTAGCATGATCTCATGGTCCTCTACAAAAGTTGTTCAAATTATGATCCTCGGGCCAAAAATGGCCCCGCCCAAGGGCTTATCAGTTTTTCATAGGAAAATCTTTAAAAATCTTCTTCTCTGAAACTGTAAGGCCTAGACCTTTGATATTTAGTATGTAGCATGATCTTATGGTCCTCTACAAATATTGTTCAAATTATGACCCCCAAGCCAAAAATGGCCCCGCCCAAGGGCTTATCAGTTTTTCATAGGAAAATCTTTAAAAATCTACTGAAACTGTAAGGCCTAGACCTTTGATATTTGGTATGTAACATGATCTAATGATCCTCTACAAATATGTAGCTGTGGCTTGTGGTCCTCTGCCAAGAATGTTTAACTTACGACCCTGACCACTGGGCGAAACTTGGCCCTGCCTCAGGGCTTATCAGTTTTTCATGGGAAAAATATAAATATTATCTTTCTCTGAAACCATAAGGCTTAGACCTTTAATTAATGGCATATTGCTTTGCCTTGTGGTTCTCTACCAAGGGTGTACACATGATTTCTTGTGGTCAAATATGGCCCGCCCCTGGGGTTATGTCTGGTGAGTGCTTCAGGGCCTCATGGCCCTCTTGTATAAGGTAAAGGATTAAAAAGCTTATATTCTAGTGTAGCTAGAAATATAGTTTGTTTGGATACAGCTGGTACATGGTAAAATCCATTATGTCATGAACTGTGTGTCAGGTTGCAGTTCAAATCATTGCAATTTTGTTTTTCTAGTAACTTTACAGTAATATCAAATTTCACTCTACAAAATAATCTCATCGTTTTGTCAATTGTTTGCAGAAATGTCTTTACATTATATTCTAGCAGATATAACCCTTTGATAGAGAGAAACAAATAAACTTAAAATGTTGTCGATAGACATGATCAAATGGTTCCTGTTTGAGGAGCTGCACTGATTGCTATTTGAAATTCTGTTCATGTTTTACCTTCTTATATGGACTCTACTGTCAAACAATGATGGACCAGTCCACTTAACCCTTTCCTCCATTGGCTATTTTTAGACACAACCTCTTTGAACGAATCTACCGAAAAGGAGCATTAACTAGAGAAAAGGAAAATGTTAGAATTGTGTAGTATTGAAACCTGATTGTGATAAATAGAGCAAAAATTTTGCTCCTATAGGAGCAAAATAATGCTCTATTTATCACAATGGTTTCAAGAAGTGACTTTTACAGAGGTGTAGAAAGGCGTATTTATAGAGGAAAGGGTTAAGTGTTGAGTCATTTGGTGGCTTATAGAAGCTACATAATAAGCTTTGAAGTAGAAAAACAGCTGAAGCAGCTATTAAGATCGTGGTGTTTCATGTTTTAACCCTTCGCTTGCTGAATTTTAAAATACATTTCTCCTTCTTTACCCATGCCCTGTTGTATAATTACATATATCTTCAATGTGTACAAGTATTTCGCTGTGAAATCACTTGTAAATAGTGCAGACCCTGATGAGACAGCTCCTGCAGGAGCTGTCTCATCTGGGTCTTCACTATTTACAGGTAGGTATATTGACGTGAATAGCAAGCGAAGGGTTAATCATTTTAAACTTCATCTGACTATATGATTTATATGCTGACTGTTAATTTGAGCGTTGACTAAAATAATTTGTATCTTATCTGATCAAAATCCAAACTACTTCACATACGAGTCATATTGAGAATATCAATCAGGTGAACCCTTGACTTGATCACTCTACACATTATCAATAGGTATTACATGTACATGTAATTTCATTCTTGATGGTCAAAAATGTAAAGTTGGAAAATTTACTACCTTGTCTAACAGTACAGAATGAGACCTGTGAGCTTAACCCTTTCCCTGTTCTATGTTTATTCCAAATTTCAATACCTAATGAATATTCATGGACAACATAGTTATAATGAAATATGAAAGGTGGACCACTGTAGCCATTTTAGAAAGTAAAGAAACAGATATATCATATTCCACCAGCAAACAGAGCAGAACCTGATCAGACGGCTCCTGTAGGAGCCATCTGATCTGGGTCTACTCTGTTTGCAAATGCATGAAAATGTGTTTATATGAAGGAAAGGGTTAATATATGCAGACAAAGCAAACCCTGATGAGACAGCTGGCTGACCTTGGTATAGTCGGTTTGGAGAGGTACAAATAACCCGCAAGTACAGGTCTAACCCTTTCTCTTGTATAAACTCATTTACACGCATTTGCAGACAGGGTAGACCCAGATCAGACGGTTACTATAGGAGCCTTCTGATCAGGATCTGCTCTGTTTGACATGATATAGATATGATTCTACAGTTTTTGAAATTGTTGCAGGAAAACATTTCCTTGAAAAATTTACATTATAAAACATCAGGTAATAAACATTCATGATGTCATAATTTCTTACAGGAATATTGAACAAGGGAAGGGTTAACCCTTTACATGATATAAACACCTTTTCATGCCTTTTCAATCAGAGTAGACCCAGATCAGATGGCTACTGTAGGAGCTATCTGATCTGGGTCTGCTCTGTTTGCTTGTGAAAATTTGATTTAATAGTTTCTTCTAAGGATAATGTTCATGAACCATTATAAAAATTAGCTAATAAATAGTCATGATGTCATTATTTCTTAAGTAAATATTGAACAGGTAAATGGGTTAGATGTTAAAATGCACAATCATGTACTGATTTGTAACAATTGTTTGTCATGAAAGGTAACAGTACATTTTCTTTTGTTGAGCCTTAGAGATTATCTATTATATTTGTCATAAAAGGTAGCGGTACATTTACATTGTTGAGCATTGAGAGATTATCTGTTGTGTTTAACCCTATGAATGTGGTAAATTACTGTAATGGCATAAACTTTTGCAAACAGTGTAGACCTAGATCATAGGACCAATCTGATACGGGTTAATGTACTGTTCTTCATCCAGAATTTTCTGGCCAATTCCACCCTTTCATACTGTTTTGACTTTATGGTTACACAATTATGAATCATTCCACTTTGAAAATTCAGCATTTAAAGGGTTAAATAAAATAATGGCTTACAGCTTGGTGTCCTAGCTGTTGACATCTGGTCATTAGAAAATGTATACAGTAAAACCCCTCTAAACAGGACGTTAAAGTTACTATGAAAATCGGTCTTGGAGATAGCTGGCAGCTTAATACAGGGTGAAAGTCATGCAGAAATCTCCTCTAGGAGCTTTCTGCATGACTTTCACCCTGCATTAAGCAGCTACCTGCCTAGAAGTATCTAAATTCTTCTCTGCTAGAATTCCAGTTTAGTTTACTAATTACTCTAAATATTTGGACGGACAATCTTAGACAAATAGTGCAGACCCAGATCAGCCTTCTCTTGTAGGAGCAGTTTGATTAGGTCTCTACCATTTGCTACCATGTCTGTTTAATGTTAAGTGGAGAGGGGGAGATTTGAATAACTAGGGTATTATTTTAAAGCCATTTAAAAAATATTTTGAGCTAAATGCCCAATTATTACTTTGAAGGTATCTTTTATTTTCCTGCAGAGCGGTGTTTGTGCAAGAAAGTTCATCTTTGAAATATTTGTCAAGAAGACATTTTAGTGCAAATATTTTTTATGCTGCTCCTTCAGGGTCCCTGACTGGTCTACACCTACAGTAAAATGGTGATAATCCGAGGACTGTCTGTCACTGAGAAAATTGGAGTCATTCAGAACTTGGCCAAAGATGTTCGCTAATTTCCGTACAAAATCCCGGTTTCTAAAAAGGAGGCTCCTTTTAAAGAATATAGCAGTATTCGAATAGCGATAATATTTAGCTGAACAAATATATCCTGTCGGAAAAATAGGTTGTAAGCATTATTTTCATTGTATGTATACGTGTACAGCTTCTGGTGTTAATTGATTAATACGAAAAATGCGCATAATACATCTTAATCCTTTCCTTCATATAAACGGGTTTTCACGCATCTGCAAACAGAGTAGACCCAGATCAGACGGCTCCTAGAGGAGCCGTCTGATCAGGGTCTGCTCTGTTTGCTAATGGAATTTGAAAGCTTGGTTTCTTTACTTTCCAAATTGGGTACAATGTTCCACCTTGCATATTTCCTTATAAGAGTTTTCTCCATGAATATTCATTAGGTATCAAAATTTGGAATAAACATAGAACAGGGAAAGGGTTAAATAAAACAAATGATTTAAGGGACCGGGAGGCATGCTCGAAAAATCGGATTATCGAGACTCGGATTACACTGTACATTGCTGTATTAAAGTAATAGATATTTCATATTCGGATCAGACCAATTATTATACTCGGAAAATCGCTCCTGATTATCGCTGTTTTACTGTATTTATATTTTAGAAGGTTGGACATTTCAACTGAATCTGAGCTGTTTTAACCAATTTTCTTCATACAAATGCTTTTTCATGCCTTTGCAAACAGAGTAGATCCAGATCAGATATAGATCTGATTCTACAGTTTTTGTCTAAGCTAAAAGTTCTCTTGAAAAATAACCTTATAAAATGAAGTTAATTAGTAATCAAAGAGTGATCAATAATTTTATAAATGTTCGTGAGGGAATGGGTTAAACTCATAATACAGTAAAAACCCGATACTACGAGCACTCAAATACGTACCATTATTACGTACCATCTTTAACACAGGTGGCAGCTTAATGCAGGGTGGCAGTCATGCAGAAAGCTCCTCTAGGAGCTTTCTGCATGACTTTCACCCTGCATTAAGCAGCCACCTGCCACCAAAGACATAAATGCTGGTCATAACTAAAATTTCGTAGTATCGAGGTTTTACTGTATATTTTCTTGAAATGACACTTAGAGAATTGTAGCAGACAATACTGGCTGGAGAAAATTCCTTAGAATGCAAAAAGTTACTGTATGGCACAAACAGCTGTCAGTGGGGAAGCATATTGTTGCCATATTATCTGTATGTCCTTTCATCACGCTTGTTTGTTTGAAGCATTTCTCTAATTCTGTTGAAGGTGAATCAATTAAACTTCATCTGCAATTGAACATCATGTGAGCAAGTGCAGTGTAACTCTGGTATGTCCCATTATGAAAGTTAGAATTTTTCCTTGTTGTTTGGATCATGTCTTCAGAACTGGTAAACAGGCTGATGAAACTTAGTTTACTTACAGAGCAGCATAGTGTAAGTGCAATAACTTTTCAAAGTTTAACTATTGAACTATCTTCCTTTATCATTCTGGTGCTTTTTGCTTTCTTATATGTCTCTGGGACATCCTTAAAAATCTTGAAGATAGATGTATGAACCTTCATACATTGATAGAACATGATTTCCCTTTGTCAATAATATAAGTTTTGGTATGATTTTAACAAGATATTATGGGAAGCTTTATCAGAGGAGACATAGTTTTACATCCTGTTCAGATGATTTTTCATAGAGTTATGGCCCCTTGATTATTATGTCTCCCCCCATATTTATATGGGGGAGACATTTGTTTTCGTGAGAGTTGTCTGTCTGTCTGTCTGTCCGTCTGTCCGTCCGTCCGTCCGTCTGTCCGTCACACTTTTTGTCCGGACGATAACTTCAATATGCCTGATGCCAGTTGATTGAAACTTCATATATGGAAAGAGCATAATGAGAGGAAGTGTCATGCACAAGGTCCATAACTCTGGCTTCACTAATATAGGAGTTATTGCCCCTTGTAAAAAAAATTACACTTTTGTCCGGACGATAACTCCTATATGGCTCATGCCATTGGATTGAAACTTCATATATGGAAAGATCATGATGAGAGGAAGTGTCATGCACAAGGTCCATAACTCTGGCTTCACTAATATTGGAGTTATTGCCCTTTGCAAAAAATATCACAATTTTTTGTCCGGACAATAACTTCAATATGCCTGATGCCAGTTGATTGAAACTTCATATATGGAAAGAGCATAATGAGAGGAAGTGTCATGCAGAAGGTACATAACTCTGGCTTCACTAATATAGGAGTTATTGCCCATTGTAAAAAAATTCACACTTTTTTGTCCGGACGATAACTTCTATATGGCTCGTGCCATTGGATTGAAACTTCATATATGGAAAGATCATAACGAGAGGAAGTGTCATGCACAAGGTCCATAACTCTGGCTTCACTAATATTGGAGTTATTGCCCTTTGTAAAAAAAATCACAATTTTTTTTCCGGATGATTACTCCTATGTGACACATGCCATTGGAGTGAAACTTCATACATGGAACGATCATGATAAGAGAAAGAGTCATGCATAAGATCCTTAACTCGAGCTTCAATAAATTTAGAGTTATTGCCCCTTGTACATTTGTTTAATTCTTTCTTGTCCGGACGATAACTCCTACATGGCTCTTGCCATCGTATTGAAACTTCATACATGGAAAGAGCATGATGAGAGAAAGTGTCATGAACAAGGGCCATAATTCTGGCTTCAATACTTTTGGAGTTATTGCCCTTTGTTACATTTTTGGGCCGATCAATAACTCCTGTTCGACTGATGCTATTGGAATGACATTTTATTTTTGGAAAGAGCATGATGAAAGTAAGTGTCATGCACAAGGGCCATAAATCTGGTATCAGTATTCTTGGAGTTATTAGCTGTTATCATTTTCTTCTTGAAAAATGTAGTGTGGAAAGCGCATAATGAGGGGAAGTATCATTCATCAAGACCATAACATTTTTAGTGATTTCCCTTTACATATTGTTTTTATTAGAAGGGAGACATCCGTTTTTGTGACAAAAACCTCTAGTTCATAATATAAATACTCTGATAAGCACTTGTATGGGGTTATTAATCACATTTAGTGATAATTCAAGTTATTATGATAATTATTATTATTGCTATTATCATAGGCTCTTTAACCTACCAAGACACAAATCCTCTGACACTGATTTTGAAATAATGGATGTCATCAACAGCAATCTGGATGATCGTAAGATTTGTGAACCTCCGAAACAGAACAATCTTGGATTATAAGATGAAAAGTCTTTTTTTTTATATATGAGTATTCATGAAGTAAAGGGTTAAATAAAAAAAATAAAGATTTCTCTCTCTGCTTCTCATAAGAATCCAAAATGTTTACCTCTCAGATTGTGTTATTGAAAAATAGAAAACTATTGTGACTGCCAACAGTTTACTCAGCATACTAAAGGCCAATGTCATGGATTTACTGTTCAACCCTGAATTCCCTGTTCTGTTTATTCCAAATGTCACTACCTACTGAATATTCATGGACAAAATAGTTATGACATTATGGATGTTTGATAATTGTAGCCATTTCAGAAAGTAGAGAAACAAATCTATCAAAGTCCATTAGCAAACAGAGCAGACCCTGATCAGACGTCTGATCTTGGGCTGCTCTGTTTGAACATGTGTTAAAAAGCCTTCAAATGAAGAAAAGGGTTAAAGGATGAGGACCTGGTGCCAACTGTCAACAATATAGGATTACAGTAACTGTAAATACTAGTACTACTCTCAGTATACCCTCCACATGTACCCAGGCATATAAAGAGCATTAAAGGGAAGTAACTCTCACAGTACACTGAGTCTATATCACTGTTTTAGCACTTGATGCTGTATTAAATCGACATACTGTATACGACAATAGAGAATTGATAGTTTGATATTTATGAAAGGAGTAATGGCATCATGAATATTTATTATCTAATATTTATTATGGCATCTGTATACAGGGTGTAAATCTAGCTTCAGCAGACACTGTATAATCAGAACTATATAATACCAGAAGCAAATAGAGCAGACCCTGATCAGTCGGCTCCTGTAGGAGCCATCTGATCTGGGCCTACTTTGTTTGCAAAGGTGTGAAAAGGCATTTATATAAAGGAAAGGGTTAACCCTTTCCCACATGTAAACCTTTGCAAACAGAGTAAACCCTGATCAGATGATTCTCACAGGTCTGCTATGGATCTGCTCTATTTTGCCCCCGTTGACAATAGTCCGGGGGCATTATGCTTTGTACCTGTCCGTCAAAAGGTGTCAATATGAGGGTATGGGTTAAGATTTCATTTTATTAGATCAATATCAGGGAATGTGTGTGAATATGCAAAACCGTTTTACACCAATACTTGCACATACATGTACTAAGTTACATTATGGTGATACTATCAGCACCAGTTGCAATACCAGTCCCTGATTATGTGTTTCCAAATACAAGGGATAGCATGAACAATCCTAGGCACATGTGCAGTTTTCACCGTCTAATTGTGTTTTAAATAAAGACTAATGGTGGCATTGCATGTTTGTTTTACGTCATGACAATGCAAACAAACAGGGAGGAGGCTCACATTCATGTCTGTCTACATTATCTGTCTGTCTGGTAGAAGGTTGTATGTTACATTCTGACTTTAACCCTTTCAAGTACTGAATTGTCAAATGGACTACTCCAACATTCAAACAGGCCAAGCATACTGTGAATATTCATTGATTTCTAAAGAGAAGTGTAACTTGACCAACAGTGCAGGAGCCCTCTCATCTGGGTGTACACTGTTTGCAAAATACATTAGTGACTGGTTTCCTTCACTAAGAGTGTTTACTCTGCATTCTAAGGTCAAGCTGGTGCTCATCTATATATGCACACGATTTGGAGCCAGGTGAGATACCTGTGTTATGATGCTGTCTTGTGACTCTTAGTCTTGTCAGTGTCTGCTCCGTTTCTGTAAAGGCCAAAGATTTTTTTTGTGTGTTAATTATAAAAATTAAGTACATGAATATTCATGCAGTAATAAATACATATTTTTTTTTGGGTGTGTGTGTGTGTGTGTGTGGGGGGGGGGGTGTTGGTTAAATTGTGCATTATTTATTATTTACTTTTATTTTCTGCTGTAACAAGCACATTTGTAATATGATGAATGCAGAGCAGATTCTGAGCTGTTTGACCTTATTTATAATAACCATTAGATAAAAAATAAAATAAAGGTTTTAGCATTCTTTGTGCAAAATCATCCGCAGACGACCTAGCTCATAATCATTGGTCGGGATGTTGTACTTTGTAGAGTTGCTCCACCTGACTGCAATCTATCTGGCTCTACTCTGTTTGCAAAGTGGTGAAAAGCGATTGAATGATGGAAAGGTTTAAGTAGTGAATAAAGAACATCACCTCCTTCATTTTTAAAAGTAAACATTTCTCTTTATTACTTTTCATCTTTTCAAAAATATTATCTGAGTTTAAATAGTTTGTAATTTCATGAGATGCCATGTTGCTCATCTGCATCCAGACTGCTTGCATAAATTGCCGCGAATTGACTGCTGGTGTACAATAGACTGATTATTGTTTTACCACCGTATAAGATTAATTTGGAAATTCTGAAGGAAAACTAAAAGATTATTCTAATACATGAATTGAAACGTGCTTTAGTTTCAGACATAATCATTAACCCTTTCCTTCATATAAAAGTGTTTTCACACATTTGCAAAAAGAGAAGACCCATGCCAGATCCTATAGGAGCCATTTGATCAAGGGTCTGCTATGTTTGCAAATGGAATCTGATAGATCTGTTCCTTTAGTTTCTAAAATGGCTACAGTGTTACATCGTCCATATTTTATTACATGTATAACTATTTTGTCCATGAATATTCAGTAGGTACTGAAAATTGGAATAAACGTAGAACAGGGAAAGGGTTAAATAGTTTTAGCAGCTTCATCACAATCATTAGTAATGGCACTGTGGGTAAACTCATGATAATGTTAATTCAAACAGTTTGGACCCAGATAAGATGCATGTAACTGGATGTCTCGTCAGGTTGCAAACTGTTTGGCACCACATTGATCATATGTTTATGCCTGACAGCCATTCAAAGAATGTGAAGCATTAAGTAATACCCTGTTTGTCCATTCAGGATTTTGTCTGTGGATCAGAATTGATTTCTACTTAACCCTTCGCTTGCTGAATTTTAAAAAATTTACAAGTTGATTGTGCAACCAGTGCACTCCACAGCAGTGATTGCACAGCACAATACTTGTACACAGTGAAGATATATGTAATTATAAAACAGGGCATGGGTAAAGAAGGAGAAATGTATTTTAAAATTCAGCAAGTGAAGGGTTAATATCCTTTCTGAATCTCTCCCAATGAGACAACTTTTGGCATTTATGCAAATGGCTCCTGTAGGAGTTGTTTGATCAGGGTCTGCTCTGTTTGCTTATGAAATGATGTAGATCTGATTCTACAGTTTGTATCAAAGCCAACAATTTCTATGATTATTGGCCATTGTAAACAAAACAACAACAAATGAATATTCATGAAGTCATAAATTCTTGTTTAAATAATTCACCAGGGAAGTGGTTAACCCTTTACTCTATATAAATGCCTTTTCATGCCGTTGCAAACAGAGTAGACCCAGATCAGACTGCTCCAGTAGGAGTCATCTGAGCAGGGTCTGCCTTGTTTGCTTATGGAATAATATAGATCTGATATTACAGTTTCTATCAGTGCCAAAAATTTCTATGATTATTGGCCATTGTAAAATATAAGTGAATGAATTTTCATGACTATCACAAATTCTTGTTTAAGGTTCCACGGTCCTATGGAAATGCTCTATTTATCACAATGGTTTCAAAAAGTGACTTTTACAGAGGCGTCAATAGGGGTATATATGAGGGAATGGGTTAACCCATTCCCTCATATTGACGACTTTTGATGACTCTGTAAAAGTCACTTTGTGAAACCATTGTGATTAATAGAGCATTTTGCTCCTATAGGAGCAAATGCTCTATTTGTCACGATGGTTTCAAACTACAAAAATCTAAAATGTTCCTTTTCTGTAGTTAATGCTCCTTTTCAGTAGATTTATTCAAAGAGGTTGTATCTAAAATAGCCTATGAGGTAATGGGTTATGGGTTAAATGCTCACAGAGAATGTTTTTCTGTTGTTTGTTATATAGGTCATAGTTATACATTATGTATAGTGTCATTCACCAAGGGATTGCCTACATTGAATAATTAATGAAATTATATAAAACAGAAATGTATTCTTGGTTTGTACCTATAGATACTGGAAATATTGACATCGTTTTGTATGCTACACCATGGTTAATTTAAGAATTCAGTCTAATGTCATGAAAATTAGCGCAGAGATAAAAAGAGTAATATACTTTTGACTGCAAAAGAGTATACCCAAAGCTAACCATTGTTTGAATGTGTAGCACCTTAGGGCTTTTCATTAAAGTGTAACAAAGAGTTGTGACAACTGATAGGGGACTATGGCATTCAGCTTTCAATATTTCCATAACTTGTTAATATTACTTCTGTTAACCCTTTGCTTCATATAAACATGTTTTCATGCATTTACAAACAGAGTAATCCTCCCATAGGAGTCGTCTGATCAGGGTCTGCTCTGTTTGCTAATGGAATTTGAAAGATCTGTTTCTTTAGTTTCTAAAATGGCTACAGTGTTTCACCTTTCATGTATCATTATAATTATTTTGCCTATGAATAATTATGCAATAGGTATTGAAAATTTGAAGGGAAAGGGTTAAGTCATGGAAGCAGTTTACGCAATTTCATGAGAAGCTCATATTCGCAGCCAAACATCATTCTTTTAATCCTTTTTCTTATACAAACACTTGTTCACACATTTGCAAACAAAGTAGACCCAGATCAGACAACTCCTGTAGGAACCGTTTGATCAGGGTCTGCTGTAGTTGCTTATAAAATTGAATAGATCTGATTCTACAGTTTCTACCAATACCAAAAAAATGTGTGTTCATATGCCATTATAAAAAATTAGTCAATAAATATTCATGATATCATTACATGTATTTCTTAAATGAATATTTATCAGGTAAAGGGTTAAATACTCATTAGAATCTCCTCATAGATTTGATGGAAACATAGAGAAAATATTTTTCCTGAAAATATGCCTTTATTTTTTTCAGCACTGGTTTGACTATTTAGTAAAACCTCTTCTAAACCGGATGTTCAATTTAGTATAAATATTGGTCTTGTAGACAGGTGTCATTTTAATGCAGGGTGAAAGTCATTCAGAAAGCTCCTAGAGGAGCTTTCTGTATGACTTTTATCCTGCATTAAGCGGCCACCTGTCTAAAAGTATCTAAATTCTTCTCTTCTAGAGTTCTGGTTTATGGGCGTTTTAGTGTACCTGATTGCTATTTGTATTGTATTAGCCTGCTGTTTTCTTCATATATATATATATAGTTATAATTATGTTGCTGAATGTTCTTTCAAATTGTCCATTTCAGGTCAGTGTGAGTCAGACAGCATTGATGGCAATACCTCACTTGGAAAGCTGCATAGATCAAGAACTAGTGTAAGTACAGACTCTTGCAGGTACAAGCTTTAAACACTTTAAGGCAATTTAACCCTTTTCCTCCTGAATAATCATTTAAGGGATGATGACACCAGGAATATTAATTCGCTGCATTTTTAGCTCACCTGAGCAAAGCTAAGGATGAGCTTTGTGAGACTTGAATGTCCGTCGTCCATCATGTGTTATACGTCGCCTACTATTTGCTTGTGAACACTCTAATGGTCACAATTTCAGTCCAATCTTCATGAAACTTGGTCAGAATGATTGTCTTGATAAAATCTTGGACATGTTCGAAAGTGGGTCATGTGGGGTCAAAAACTAGGTCACTGGGTCAAAAAGTACGAAAACCTTGTGAACACTCTAGAGGTCACATTTTCAGTCCAATCTTTATGAAACTTTGACAGAATAATTGTCCTGATAAAATCTCGGATGTGTTAGAAAGTGGGTCACGTGGGGCCAAAAACTAGGTCACCAGGTCAAATAGTAAAAAAACCTTGTGAATACACTAGAGGTCACAATTTCAGTCCAATCTTCATGAAACTTTGTCAGAATGATTGCCCTGATAATATTTTGGAAGGGTTAAAAAGTGGGTCATGTGGTGTCAAAATTAGGTCACTAGGTCAAATGGTAGAAAAACCTTGTGAACAAGCTAGATGTCACATTTTAGCCCAGTCTTCATGATTTTCCTAAGTCATAATGATTGTCCTGATAAAATCTTGGAAGAGTTTGAAAGTGGGTTAAGTAGGGCCAAAAAGTAGGTCATTAGGTCATATCTTAGAAAAAAATTGTTTATACCCCAGTTGCCACATTTTTAGCCCAATCTTCCTAAAACACGTCAGAATGTTTGTCTTTGTGATATCAAGGTTGAGTTGATCATGGTGGGGGTGGGATAAAAAAGTAGGTCACTAGGTCAAATCTTATGAAAATCACTCTAGAGGTCACATTTATAGCCCAAATTGGGCAATCTTCATGGTCAGAATGATTGTCTTGATAAAATCAACATTCTAAATCTGAGAAAATTTTGTTCTTCAGAACCACTGCTCATAATCCGCTATCAACATTGTTCCCTTAGGTCAATATTGGCCCCATCCTGGGACTACCCAGCTATAATATTAAATCTGTGGTAATCAGGTGAGCGATTAAGGGCCATCTTGGCCCTCTTGTTATAAATGTATAAAAACAGGACTTTTTGTTATACGCCCGAAGGGACGTATTATGGTATGGCGCATGTCGTCCGTCCGTCCGTCTGTCCGTCTGTCCGTCTGTCCGCACTCACCAATGGGTAGTTGTGTGACTTTTTCTAACTAGTCACACAAGTAAAATCATTAACCTGGCCATCTCTTGTGACATTAACCTGGCCATTTCTTGTGACATTAACCTGGCCAGTTGTGGGACATAGGGTTAGGGTTAGGGTTAGCTTCCAGATCATTCTTTTCCAAAGTTAGAGCCAAAAATAGTTTTTCTTGTGGGACTAGTCCCACAAGAAAAGATCAAAGGAAAAAGTCACACAACTACCCATTTGTTAGTACGTCCGTCCGTCCGTTAGCAATTTCTTGTGCAACTAACTCCTCCTTTATTTTTCAACATAATTTCTTCAAACTTTCAGGAATGATAGATACTGATGTGTAGTTGTGCATATCAGTGAGATAACTCTCATATCATTTTCATTCTGGAGTTATTGCCCTTTGATAGTTTCGGGTAGCAATTTCTTGTGCAACTAACTCCTCCTTTATTTTTCAACATAATTTCTTCAAACTTTCAGGAATGATAGATACTGATGTGTAGTTGTGCATATCAGTGAGATAACTCTCATATCATTTTTCATTCTGGAGTTATTGCCCTTTGATAGTTTCGGGTAGCAATTTCTTGTGCAACTAACTCCTCCTTTATTTTTCAACATAATTTCTTCAAACTTTCAGGAATGATAGATACTGATGTGTAGTTGTGCATATCAGTGAGATAACTCTCATATCATTTTTCATTCTGGAGTTATTGCCCTTTGATAGTTTCGGGTAGCAATTTCTTGTGCAACTAACTCCTCCTTTATTTTTCAACATAATTTTATAGAACAGCCTTCGGGCGTATATTGCCCTGTCTTGCGGTGCTCTTGTTTTGGTTGTGGCAGAAACTGTAGATTCAGATCAATAAAGGAGGCCCACATGGAAGATTGGGTTTACCTAAATGTGTAGCCTCGTTAAATAAAGTCATTATTATTATTATAATAAATAAATAGAGCAGACCCTGATCAGACATATCCTTCAGGAGCCATCTGATTTGTGTCTACTGTTTTTATGCCCCGCCTTTAGGCGACGGGGACATTAAGTTTACCCTTGTCTGTTCGTACGCCCGTCCGAAATTTTCTTCAAGGATTTCTTGGCTTGATATTTGGTCTGGAGCATTATCATAGTGAGTTGCAATGTATCTCCCCTTTTCAGGTCTATCATCCATCTACTTCCTGTTTGCTGATACTTTGATGGAATTTTGGATATTTTTTAATGACAAAATATTTCATCAAAGATTTCTTCGCTTGTGTAAGCTGCAATGATTTGATATTTGGTCTGAAGCATAATCAAAAAGAGTTGTACCGTGTCTCCCCTTTTTATACGCCCGAAGGGTCGTATTATGTTATGGTCTCCATCGTCTGGCCGTCTGGCTGGGTGTCCGTCTGTCCGTCTGTCTGTCCGTCCGTCCGTCCGTTAGCAAATTCGTGTCCTGGCTATAACTTACTCATTTTTTCTCCGATTTTCAAAATTCTTTCACACAAATGTTCAGTATCACTTGAAGGTGTGTCGCGTACAAAACCCAATTGTGAACTTTCAAGGTCAAGGTCACAAATAGGGCGTTAGCAATTTTCGTGTCCTTGCTAAAACTTACTCATCTTTTCACCAATTTTCAAAATTCTTTCACACGTATGTTCAGTATCACTTGAAGGTGTGTCGCGTACAAAACCCAATGGTGAACTTTCAAGGTCAAGGTCACAAATAGGGCGTTAGCAATTCTGTCCGTCCGTCCGTTAGCAAATTCGTGTCCTGGCTATAACTTACTCATTTTTTCTCCGATTTTCAAAATTCTTTCACACAAATGTTCAGTATCACTTGAAGGTGTGTCGCGTACAAAACCCAATTGTGAACTTTCAAGGTCAAGGTCACAAATAGGGCGTTAGCAATTTTCGTGTCCTTGGTAAAACTTACTCATCTTTTCACCAATTTTCAAAATTCTTTCACACATATGTTCAGTATCACTTGAAGGTGTGTCGCGTACAAAACCCAATGGTGAACTTTCAAGGTCAAGGTCACAAATAGGGCGTTAGCAATTCTGTCCGTCCGTTAGCAAATTCGTGTCCTGGCTATAACTTACTCATTTTTTCTCCGATTTTCAAAATTCTTTCACACATATGTTCAGTATCACTTGAAGGTGTGTCGCGTACAAAACCCAATTGTGAACTTTCAAGGTCAAGGTCACAAATAGGGCTTCAGTATCACTTGAAGGTGTGTTGCATACAAAACCCAATTGTGAACTTTCAAGGTCAAGGTCACAAATAGAGCGTTAGCAAATTTTGTGTCCTGGCTGTAGCTAACTAGACCTACATCATTACCTTTAAAGTCAGTCATATTTGAAGGTGAAAGGTTAAACGCACTTATGTCACGTTCGGTTTAAACTTTCTCGACTTTTTTTCCAAAGTTCAAAAAAGTCTGAAAGTCTGAAAATGATTGCTATGTACACTGTTCTTACCATGCTCATATCTTGGATATTTTTCATTCTGGAGTTATTGCCCTTTGATAGTTTCGGGTAGCAATTTCTTGTGCAACTAACTGCTCCTTTATTTTTCAACATAATTTTATAGAACAGCATTCGGGCGTATATTGCCCCGTCTTGCGGTGCTCTTGTATTCTAAAGTTATGGTCCTTGAACTTCGTGTGTTCGTTGGTTTGTTAGTCAGTAAACTTTTAGTTTGTCTGTTGTTTTCTGGGAAAACTATTAAAATGATATAAATGAAACTTGACACAAATGTTTTAAGCAACAAAATTTGAAGCTGAGTTTATTTTGAGGTTCATTCAGTTTGTCTTTACAGTGTTATGGCCGTTGCACTTTACAAAAATCTGCAAAAATGAGGATTAGCTGTAACTTTTTTATTTAATAAGATATTCACTTCATTTTTTTAAAAAATAGTATCACCTTAATATGGAAATCAAGATCTGAAGTACAGATTAGAAAATGTCAACACTTATAAGGCATGTTAAATCAGAGAAAGTTTGCAAGTGGGCGTATTATGTACCGTATGCGGTACTCTTGTTAGGTCTGTCGTTAAAATACTCCCTGTTTTCCAGCGGGGGTATTTTTATTTGCAAATGCTTCAAAAGGCATCTCAATCAGGTATACTGTCATATCGTAAAAATTGTCGATCTGTCTGTCTGCCTGTCTAGACTTGTTTTTAGCTCACCTGAGCCAAAGGCTCAAGGTGAGCTATTGTGACCGCCTGTCGTCCGTCGTCCGTCTGTCCGTCTGTCCGTCTGTCCGTGTTGACGAGGGTCTACTTGTGCTGCGAATTCCTTGAAAAAATGGGTACTTGTGCTGCAATTTTGTCTTCTGTGACAGTCACACAAGAAAATATGTCCAAACTGGCTTAAATTTACTTCTGTGACAAATCCTTGGTGTCCATACAAACTGCAGCACAAGATAGTTGGACACATTGATCAACGTTGGACAGAGTTGGGTTCCATGGGGATTGGACAAGACCACAGTTTTCATTAAGTTGACTGGTGTCTTATTTCATTTGATCAGGGTGGTTGAGACGCATTCCATTTTTCTATGTGTTTTGTTGTATGCGCCTGAGTAATAGAGATCACACTTGGACCAGTCTAGGAAACCAATCAAATAGTGTACCCTATTGGTAATTTGAAAGGCCAATTTAAACTTGGGTTAAAGTATGTCTCAACAATTTATAGTACTGGAGAGAATAGCTAAAATATCATTAGCTGATCAAACAGAAAACTCCTGGTACAGGATTAATTGTCTTGCAACGATGAAACTCCCATGAAAACGGATGATAAAACGTGTACCCCACCCACTTCAAAATTATAGCGCATCTACGGTCACTGATACTTCGATTACGTGAGTATCCAATCTTTAAAACAGATTTTCTATTACAGAAATCCTATTTAACGAGTATTTGGATTGTTTTTTATAATTGGAGAAAATATTCATATGTCATACATGGTTTTTCACGTCATGGCATTTTGTTTCAGCCAGTGCATTTCTGACATTAGTAACTAATAACAGATGCAACATGGCTAACTCGCTAAATGCCAGTTGATTTTTCTGATTGCCAGTGCCAAAATAAGCACATGCTAAAAATGAAAGATGAATTTCAAGGTTAGAGGCTTTTTAAACAGCTTTATACAAAGGATAAAACTTTCTTTAACAAGGTGAGTGAAATTTTGCCATTCTCTATCCTTGTTATTCTGCGAGTAGGTATGATTCCATATTAAGATGTATAAATGGAATCTGTCCCAGCCTACTCGTCTTTATAAAATCTCTGTCTTGTCCAACCACCTTGGGAGGGTCTTTTACAAGGGGTGTATACATTGTGGCACTGCCTAGGGGGAACCCCTGCCCAATTTTTCAATTTTGACCCATTTTGTTTGTTCAAAAGTGATTTATCAAGTACAGATTTTATTCTTTTATAATCAAAGATTTAAACAAAATTTAACATCCGATGCCTCAAAATTGCACCATTCGAAGTGTTATTTACTGCCGAGAAAATTTACCTTAAATTGCCTATTAGAAATTAAGATTTCCATATGTACATGGATTTTATTTACACAAGTGTGATTTAAATTAAAAGTTAACAGTATAAATATCTCTCAATACCAGTTTGGAGATTCTAAAGTAGATATCTAAAACAACCTTTTGTCATTCTTAATTTTTTTGTCTGCTTGAATCAATGAAAGGTGGGTTTTTTTCTTCAGGAAGGAGAGCTTATGCGAGATTGCATCAAAACTACACAATTGCTTTAAATGACATTTCCTCCCAAACCGCTGACCAGATTTCAAAATAACTTCATATAAATGTTCACCATATTGCCCTCTTCTGCTGTCCATGTTTTGTGTGACTCCCAAGTCATTCTTTTACTTATGTGACAGTGTTGTCCATGTCTTGTGTGACTCCCAGGTTATATTTCTTTACTTCTGTGACATTTGTCCATGTCTTGTGTGACTCCCAAGTTATATTCCTTTACTTCTGAGACAGTTGTCCATGGCTTGTGTGACACCCAAGTTATATTCCTTTACTTCTGTGACAGTGTTGTCCATGTCTTGTGTGACTCCCAAGTTATATTCCTTTACTTCTGTGACAGTGTTGTCCATGTCTTGTCACTTGTGTGACTCCCAAGTCATATTCTTTTACTTCTGTGACAGTGTTGTCCATGTCTTGTGTGACACCCAAGTCATATTCTTTACTTCTGTGACAGTGTTGTCCATGTTTTGTCTCTTGTGTGACTCCCAAATCATATTCTTATATTTCTGTGGCAGCTTTCCTATGCAAACAGTGTAGACACTGATCAGAGGGCTCCTTATCCATTTTTTGCTAAAAAAGTACTGCAGCTACAGTTGCTCAGCTTCACATGCTCATGCATCTTGATGAGTACAGCATGTTGCTTTGGAGTTTAGTGACCTGTGACCTTGGCTAAAGTTATAGACAAAAGTACTGCAGCTTCAATTTCATGTGCTGATGTGCCTCATTGAGTATAGCATGTTTCATCACAGTTTGGTGACCTCTGACGTTGACCTCTGTGACCTACATTTACATTGAGCATTAGCTTTTTTGCTAGCTCTGTTACCCAAAAGGTACAAGTGCTTCACACACCAGACATACTTTGGCTACATATGTATGTGGAATCGTGGGTATGCAAGACTTTAATTCTGCAGAATTCTTGTGTTGGGTCACCTATTTTAATAGGATTACCAGGATACTGATTGATCCTTATTAAAAAAAGATATACTAAAATACTGAGGTTAAAAAAAAGATATACTAAAATACTGAGGTAATTCATATGGAATTCATATGGATTTTGGTAATCAAACTTGCTTCTGTGACTGATGTCTAAAAATACTTCTGTGACTGTTGCATAAGTGTGGTGCAGTGCGTACACTTTTTGAGTTGTCACATAAGTAAATTTTGTTGTCACACAGGCATCGCAGTCACACAACTACCCGCCAGTAGGTCCGTCCGTCCGTCTGTCCGTTCACTTTTATTTCAAATGACTTCTTCTCCTAAACCACTGGGAGGATTTCAACCAAATTTCACAGAAATGTACCTTAGGATGTCCTCTATCAGTTTTGTTAAAATCATGACCCCCGGGCAAAAAATGGCCCCGCCCCACTACTTTTACAGGTTTTTTTTTTAAATCTTTAAAAATCTTCTTCTCTGAAACCACAATTTCTAGAGCTTTGATATTTGGTATGTAGCATCATCTGATGGTCCTTTACCAAGTTTGTTAAAATGATGACCCCCGGGTTAAAAATGGCCCTGCCCTGGGGCTTGTAGTTTTTACATAGACTTATATAAGGAAACCTTTAAAAATCTTTGTCTGAAACCACATAATCTAGAGCTAAGATATTTGGTATGAAGCATCACCTAATATACCACTACCAGGTGTGTTCAAATAATGACCCCTGGGCCATAAATGGTCTCACCCTGGGGTTTTATGCTACTTAACATCAGAATCTGTAACACTTAAAAGGTAATTTCCTCACAGTTATTTCCCTTGTCCCATCAGCATAGCCATAAGGGACAAAGGGAGATAACTGCATTGGAGTGCTAGTATCATTCTATTTATAACTATTTATAGTAAAATGTTGAAGGTGAATCAGTGTAGCTGTTTTAGAAGGCATAGAAACATCTATCAAATTCCGTTAGCAAATAACAGACCTTGATCCTATAGGAGCCACCTTATCTGGGTCTACTCTGTTTGCAGATGCATGAAAACAAGTTTATAATTAAGGGTTAAATATCAACTACAGATCCTAAACTGCAGACCAGCAGCAGTTCAAAGATTACAGCTGCTGGTCAGTAAAATCTCTCCAGGTCAATGCCTGACTCTTAACTCTTTGCATGCTAGTGGTGAAACTGTGATTACCTATGCCAACAGTTTGGATCCAGATGAGAGGCCGCATACTGCGGCATCTCATCAGGATCCAAACTGTTTGTCATCTTAACCATATTTTTGCAAAAAAATGAAAGTAAGTTTATTTTAAGAATTGAAGCAGATGACAATAACTTTTTGTTGCAGACGAAACATTAAAGGCATTTTGACCCATTAACCCCAGTGTGTAGTGTGAGTGATGTTACATGGTGTCTTCCAATGTCTCTCAAATTAGATGTGAGAGATATAGGAAAGTAACAATTCAGCCAATCAAGGAAAATGATCACTATCTAGACTTTTGATCTGGGTCCAAACCCAACTGATGTAAGTCATGGTAATGTTTAAGAAAACTGTGAAAACATGATTATGCAATGGCCCAACTGATATAAGTCATGGTAATTCTTAAGAAAACATGATAATCCCCCCCCCCCCCCCCCCCCCCCCCCCCCCCCCCCCCTGATAGGTGTTAAACTTACTACTGTGGATTAAGTCTGCTGCCCCAAAAAGCACCGTAAATATAACTTTTTTTTTATAAAATTTGATGACAACACATTAAAAAGTCCTAAAATGTCTGAATCTTGTATGATATTAATGAAATAACTGAGTAAATATAACTTAATTATAACAGTAGACGTAACTCTTCTCAATTTCAATTGTTAAAAATACTAATGACCCATTTAATTGAATTATCATCAGATATTCACACCTAGAGCTAGACTTATTTCTAAACACCTACTAAAGACTACTTTTGTTTGCTAATGCTTAAAAAAATTGTTAATGCCATAAATAGAAGTTTTAGCTTTGAAAAAAACTGTAAAATCAAATCTATATCTTGTCAAATGTAAAAAGAGCAGACCCTGATCAGACAGCTTCTATAGCAGCCGTCTGATCTAATCTACTCTTATTTTTAATGTGTAAAACACATTATTTCTCTGAAGAGAAGTTTTTGCTTTGACAAAAACTGTAGAATCCGATCTATATTGTGTCAAAAGAAACAGAGAAGACCCAGATCAGACAGCTTCCATAGGAGTCGTCTGATCTGAGTCTACTCTGTTTGCTAATGCATAAAAACAGCTTTATATGAGTGAAAGGGTTAAACGATTTTTAAAGATATTCTTATGGGTCATTTCACACAAAAACTGGCATTATGTACTGCCTAGCACTCTATTTGCCTATATACCTGGGTCAAGGTATAATTGCATAGCTTTATTGAAGTCATTTGAATTTCTCAAAGACCAGTTTTAGGCATTTTGAGCTAAGGCAAAAATGGCACAAGTTGTAAACAGTTTAGATCTTGGTCAACTAGTCACTTGGTATTAGTTCTGAATTCAGTTCAAGTTTATTCAGCAGTGAAAGGGTGAAAGCAGTGCACTAAGCTTATTTCATCTGCTAGAAATGTTGTCCACTGAAAAATTAACATGTCAATATACATGTATTACTGTAACTCAGGTGAGCGATATAGGGCCAATGGCCCTCTTGTATCTTTCCATTGATTTGTCTGTCTGTCTGTCTCCTTCTGCCTGTCTACTTTCTTTCTTACCAGCTAAGCTTCAATGCAGGGACAGTGTTTTGCATGACATACAATTTGTGTACTCGTGACATACCTCATAGGACATTCTGTCTCTCCGGTTGACTATATGAAAAATGTACACACAGCCATGATGTTTTCCTTGATGAGTGCCACAATTGGTGTTATTATTAGATCATATTTGTTATTATACCCTCACAAACAAAGGTATTTGGCTATGGAAACCCTTTCCCTCATGAATATTTATGTAACAAATACATGTAATTACTTTTATCAAAATGGTTTCAAAAAGTGGCTTTTACAGAAGTGTCAAAAGGTGTTAATATGTGGGATTGGTTTAACAGAACAACAAAACAGTGAATTTCCCACATATAGGATGCAGCCAGTAAAAATCAGTAAACTACAACAAACATCAAGTGATTTAACCCTTACAACGCTGACTATTCAAAAATTCAATCAGGTCAAGCTTATGGTGAATGTTTAGGGATTTTTCTAAAGAAAAAATGACACGACAAACAGGGCAGACCCTGATGAGAGGGCTCCTCTTAGAGCTCTCTCATCTGGGTTTGCACTGTTTGCAAAGGACATTAGTGACTCGTGTCCCGCACAGTAAGGATTAAATATCTGAGATGTAAATGTAAATGTCTGATTCGCAGAACCAAGGACCAAGTTTTATTATCAAAAATACCTTACCTGCTATGCTTAGCTACTATACCAGTATGCTTTTAACACCTTCCGGAATTTTTTGGTGCACCACCTGCCTATGCCCTGATTTTGTCATGACCCGGACACATGCGGTCCGCGATTTAGACTTAATCACATTATAATCCTCATTCTATTTCCGGAAGGCTTACTGTACAGACGTGTATCGACAGATAAGGTCAGTCAGAACAAACACCACACTCTGGAAATTCGAAGACTAATTCGAATACTATTGGATACGCTCCAAATTATTGGAATTAATCATATCGTATTCGATACTTGATAATTGATTTTACTCCAAAAGCTCTCGTAAATTGCAATGCCCCAAATACGAGGCGCGTGCAACCACAGGAAAGGAGACTGGGATTCTCACAAGACCTGTCTTTCTTGCTGTGGTTGCAGAGCATCATCTCCGTGCGACACTTCTATTAAGTGGTCACAGGAGAAATGGAAGCAAGCAGCTTCCAGACGGACGCATGCGAGCCGGGCTGCAAAAAAGCGTGCATCGATAGATGCACGCTCGCAGCGCTCCGACTCGTCTGTTTCCAGTCGCAGCGTGGCGGGGGCCCGATCAAGGGATCGCTCGCCATTGCTGAGCGACTCGGCAGCCGAATTATCGGCTGCCAACCCTCCCAAATCACTTGGGAAAGGTGCCGACCTATTCACACGTGGCACCGGGCAGGAATTGCCCGGTGACGTCATAGGCCCGGCCTTTACCTCGCCAGGCACCGGGCAACATTTGCCCGGACCCGGCTCCGGGTACAAATTGACTGGACCCGGCTCCGGCCATGCCTCGCCGGGTCCCGGCTCCGGGCAAAATTTGCCCGGACCCGGCGCCGGGTATAAATTGACTGGGCCCGGCTCCGGCCATGCCTCACCGGGTCCCGGCTCCGGGCAATGTTTGCCCGGCCCGGGTTTACCTAACCCCGGCCCCGGCCAAAACTTACCGGGTGAATTACCCGGCCCGGTCTTACCTGGTCCCGGCTCCGGCCATGACTCGCCGGGTCCCGGCTCCGGGAATAAATTACCCGGCCCGGGTTTACAAAGAAACTCCGGTCATCCCGGGCAGATTAATTTGCCCGGTGATAATGAGACTGCGCTTTACGCAGACACTCGCCGGCCATCGGATTTTCTTTTCCCGCATTTGTGCCGCACAGTGCATCAACCAAATGTAGACACTACCATGTTGGCTCTGCACAATAGCACTCGCGGATCTCCGGCTAAACCTTCAGGGCATGAAACGCCCCAGAAGCGAGAAAGCCGCGGTGATTCACGGAGACATTCAGTGAGCTCCCGAGGTTCATCCCGAACCGGAAGTAGTTCAAGCTCTTCCGGAAGTGGATCCTCCACAAGCCCTCACCATTATAGGAGAGGCCATCGGAGTAATTCTCGGCGGCGCAAACGCACTAGGAGTCATTCCAGGCGTCGGCGCTCGCATTCGAGACACTCCCGGCGGCGCATGCGCACTCGGAGTTCTTCCAAGCGTCGGCGCTCGCATTCTAGAAGCCATTCTAGACGCCGTTCACGTTCGAGGAGCCCCTCGAGACGTCGGCGCTCACGTTTTAGAAGTGATTCTAGACGGCGTACATCTAGAAGTCGATCGCGCTCTCATAGGAGGCATTGGTCTAGGCGAGTATCTCACACGAAATCATCTCGCCGACACCTCTCTCCATCCAAGAGTAGACATGAGTCTAAACGCTCTACACGTCCTACTCCTGTGCATAAACAGAGCGGTCGCCAGGCAACTCTTCCGGTGACACCGGGAAGAGAAATGCCCCCCCGGATGTACGCCCCCCCGGACATGCAATTGCCCCCCCGGTCAACTGCCCCCCCGGACATACAAATATTGCCACCCCGGTCATCTGCCCCCCCGGTCATTCCTATTGTATCAATAGGACAACCGCTGGCGGCCCTGCACACCGGCAATCAGTTTGCACACCCACATAGGGTAGTGGCAAACCAAATTGAGCAAAATCAGTCAACCCAATTGACTTCGGCACACGGTTTGAGGCCTCATATGACTTCTAATAGAGTCACACAGAGCCTCCCGTCAAACGCCACACCTTCAAATCCAAATACTATTTGGATAAGAAACGAATCTGGCATTCTGGAGATGGCGAACATTGGGCCGTTGATACACAATCCGGTCTCTAGTTCGAGCCTCCCTGCGTTTCTTCCTAACAGGCCACCGTCGCCCCCCCTTTCTATAAGGGCACCGGTTGACGACTCTCTTATGCAGGAAGGTGACAATGTCACTGTGGTACCCAGCAATAGAGACACTATGGCCCCCCCGGAACTACATCCGGACTTGTCCATGAGTAATGGCGATCGCCCTGATCCCCCCCCCTCTGAACCAGATGGCTCAGAAGCGGGACAGGAGCTAGATCAATACTACCTGGCCCCAATCAACCAGGTGTATGAGGCCATGTTTAGTTCTCTAGATGAGGAGAGTTGCCCTCGACCTCCTCAGACAGTTATCGGGGAACCGGTAACTGTCACCGAGAGGAGGGCCCGCAAGCGTGAGCCCGACAGAGTCGGCCGCTCCGCGCGGGCAGACTTACGTCTACCGATCGGTTCTACCACCACGGCGGTTTTCCAGGCCTTGGAGCTGGCAAACAAAGTCAATGCCAATCAGGTCTGGAAAGCCCCAAAGGACTCTTCGGATCCTAAACCGGTGGAGGGTGGCAAGAGTTATAAACCTCCTGTGCCTGATCCCAAGACAGGGTTAGATCTGTCTAAGATCCCCCACCTAGACAATGACGCGGGGAAACTGAAGCAGATTTCAGTCCCCACAGCTTCATCAATCGCTAGTATTCCATACTCTATGCTGGAGTCGTGGGAATTACGCGAGAGGAAGGCATTAGGGCTGGCCAATCAATTGGACCTGATGGCAGCCTCTGCTTTTGAGATGTCCTGTGAACTTACGGATGCAGTGCCCGAAGAACTTCGGGCACTTCTCATCCACCTGTCTCGCACGACGCAGATGTTGTCCTACAACTCTGCGTCGTCGATGGCGGAAATGTTACGTTTCCGTCGAGACATGGTTCTCGATACGATCACACCCGGTTTCATGCTGGAACCGGGTATGACATCTCTCAGGACGGCCCCCTTTACAGCTGACACGCTTTTTGGGGGGCGCATCAACGCTGCGTTAGCTTCCGACAAGGACGACCAGCTGCACGCTTCGTTGGCACGGGGTAGCATTAACCAACGCTCGGGCGGAGTTTTTAAACAACCTGTTTCAAAATCCCCCGCAGCAGCCCCTCAGTCCAGGAAGGGAGGACGAAAAAGCACCTTTAATAGGCGCTCGATCATCCCCCCTCCTGGAGGCCAGAACCGGCAACCTTCATTTAAGAAGCGCCCCGGTAAAGGCCGTTTCTCGAAGGCCGAGTCTAAGGACTCCAAGCCTTCTCCCTACAAGGGCGGCCCTCCAAAGGGCCAGCCCTAGGGACTCGCCCTTTCTGCCGCCCCCGCCTCCGATGCCGGAGATACCAGTTGGAGCCAGGTTGGTGTTCTTCACCGAACGCTGGCTCCAAATAACAACAGACGCGTGGGTCCACTCCCTTGTGTCAAACGGCCTCACCTTCCAATTCAAGGAAAGGCCGCCTCTCTCACGCGTTCCAATCGAACTGGTATCTTCGCATCCACATATCCCAGACGCCATTCTCGGTCTTCTGGGAAAACAGGCGGTGGAAAGGGTTCAAGACGTCCGGTCTCCGGGCTTTTACAGCCGTCTCTTTCTTGTACAAAAGAAAAACGGCTCATGGAGACCCGTCATAGACCTGAAAGTGCTAAACAACTTCCTAGTGAAGCCCACTTTCAAAATGGAGACTCCGGCCCTCATCCGGAAATCCATCAGACCCATGCATTGGGGTGTGTCTCTGGACCTGGAAGATGCATTCTTTCATGTCCCAATCCACACCAGCTACCGGAAGTACCTACGGTTCGCATATCGCGGCCAGGTGTACCAGTTCCGTGCTATGCCGTTTGGGTTGGCAATAGCACCTCGAGTTTTCACAAAACTCATGGCTACTGTAGGTGCACACCTACGTCTGCGAGGTGCCCTACTCCTTCAGTACTTCGACGATTGGTTACTACACCAACTGAACCGCGAAGTACTGTTGTCCAACCTACAATTCGCATGGAACGAGATCCTTTCTTTAGGGCTCCTCCTCAACGCGAAGAAATCGGAACTAGTTCCAACTCAAGACTTTACGTTTGTGGGAATGAATTTCCTCACACAAACGAACAGAGTCAGAGTTTCTCGGCAGAGAATCGCAGACCTTCTGACGCGGGTCAGATGGGTCCTGTCTCAACCTTTTCTCACTGCCAAACAGTTCCAATCTCTCAACGGTATCCTGAGCTCTGTCTCAGACTTCGTAGTTCTAGGGCGGCTTTACCTCCGCCCTCTACAGATCTACCTGTCAGATCGTTGGAAGTGGACAAGAGAAAATCAGCTAGCTCTGATTCCTATTCTCCCTTCCCTGGTTCCACACCTTCACTGGTGGCTCAACGAGCAAGTGTTGCTGGAGGGAGTTCCACTACTCCCTCCACAACCGTCCCTGCATCTCATCACGGATGCAAGCATGGTGGGCTGGGGAGCCCACCTGGAACCACTCAGCGTGACGGTGTCGGGCACATGGTCTCCACAGGAAACCAAGCTCCACATCAACAATCTGGAAATGAGGGCAGCTCATCTGTCTGTCCTCCACTTCCAAGAGCACATTCGAAACGAGTGCGTTTTACTGTCGACAGACAACACCTCGGTGGTGTCTTACATACAGTGCCAAGGGGGAACACACTCCCGCTCTCTGTTTCAAGAGACGAAGGTCCTCCTGGACTTGTGCAGGGCCCTCAACGTCTCAATATCAGCCAAACACATTCCGGGTCGCCTCAATGCATTGGCGGACGGTTTGTCTCGCAAACACCAGCTTCTTCCTTCGGAGTGGACACTCCATCAGGAAGTAGCGAATCTGATATTTTATCAGCTGGGAGAGCCAATGGTCGATCTGTTCGCAACAAGGAACAATCACCGCCTCCCCCTGTACGTAAGCCCAGTTTACGACCCAGCGGCTTGGGCAGTAGACGCGCTTTCGTTCGATTGGGACCGGCTGGACGCTTACGCCTATCCCCCGCCAATCCTGATCCCTCAGATCCTAGCCAAGATCAGAGTGAGCAATTGCCAGATCCTCCTGGTGGCCCCCTGGTGGCCCAGGAGATCATGGTTCAACGACCTCCTAGGTCTGCTCAGAGCCCTCCCCAGGAGTCTGCCCAGCAGGCCAGACCTCCTGTCACAGAGAGGCAACCGACACGCGGACCCAGACATGTTCCACCTACACGTCTGGCCGTTATCCAGCAATCTCTCCGTAAGAAACGCTTTTCTTCGAGAGCAGCAGCCCTCATTGCATCTGCAAGACGGCAATCCACCAGATCGGTATATGACTCCAGATGGAACATATTTACCGATTGGTGTGTTCGAAGGCAAATTGATCCACTCAATCCCTCTACTAGACGGATAGCGGATTTTCTTATCTACCTGTTCGATGAGAAAAAGCTGTCGCTTAGTTCCATCAAAGGTTATAGATCCATGCTTTCTCAAACCCTGGCCTTTCACAAATCTTCTAAGGTTTGTTCGGACCCTACGATTTCCGAGCTCATACGAGCAATGGAACTCAAACGTCCAGTTACCAGATCACTTGCTCCCAAGTGGGATCTAGCTTGTGTACTTTGGTCTCTGACTAAGGCCCCCTATGAGCCATTGGCTCAAGCGACCCTACAGTTGTTAACTTGGAAAACAGTGTTCCTTCTAGCCATGGCTTCAGCCAAGCGCAGAAGTGAGCTTCATGCTTTCTCTGTAGAGGATCGCCATCTTCGTTTTGATTCCTCAGACGGCTCGGTTACGTTGTTATGTCAACCCGGCTTTTTAGCCAAAACCCAGCTTCCGTCTACGGCTCCTAAGCCGATTAAGATTCCCAGTCTTTCCCGCACCTGCGGCGAAAACGACGAGGATAGACTTTTGTGCCCGGTGCGGGCTCTCAAATTCTATCTGAAAAGAGTGAAACCTTTTCGCGGCACACGCAAAAGGCTTTTTCTCCCTTTAAAAGGGGGGGGGGACGTGTCTGCGGCCTCCATCTCTCGTTGGGTTTCTTCGACAATTAAGAAAGCTTACTCATCACTCTCTTCTAGAGATCTATCTCTATTCAAGATTAGAGCGCATGAAGTCAGAGCTTTGTCGACATCCTGGGCTTTTGTAAATCACACACCCCTAGCGGATGTGTTACAAGCGGCTTTTTGGAGGAATTCCACCACCTTTTCAACGTTCTATCTGCGTTCGTTCGAAAGTCAACATGATAATCTATACATGTTAGGCCCTTTAGTGGTGGCACAAACTGTGGTGACTGCGACGGAACATACTGACTAGTACACTATTCCGTGAAAGTTCATACCATAACTAACGAAGACTAGCTGAGAACCTTGGTTAATGGGTTTTGCTGTGATGGGGAGCAACACGCTAACCTTCCCGCCTCAGCTGCAAACTCAGCTAAGCATAGCAGGTAAGGTATTTTTGATAATAAAACAAATTTTTTTAAGTAAAATTCATTTTAATTATAAAATACTTACCTGCTATAGGTAACGCCCACCTCCCACCCCGCTCTGCGTTCTGTTATATTTTTGCGGAACTAGAATGAGGATTATAATGTGATTAAGTCTAAATCGCGGACCGCATGTGTCCGGGTCATGACAAAATCAGGGCATAGGCAGGTGGTGCACCAAAAAATTCCGGAAGGTGTTAAAAGCATACTGGTATAGTAGCTAAGCATAGCAGGTAAGTATTTTATAATTAAAATGAATTTTACTTAAAAAAATTTGTATTGACATTAGCCAAAGGACATGCTTTTTCTTTGAGCAAATGACGTCAGTTCTATCATATTGTCACATTTTAAATCCAGCGTACTGTCTTGCCAAATTACTTTACCTGATTGAGTTGCCTTTTGATGCCTTTGCAAACAGAGTAGATGCAGAGCAGATGGCTCTCTGTTTGCTAATGGAATAATTCATATCTGCTAACCATGGAGAAACATTCCTGTGTGCATATATATATGCATCATCTAATCATTAATGATCTAATTAATAGTTATGATGTCATTATTTCTTACGTGAATATCGGGTAAAGGGTTAAGCAAATGATATATGTAAGTCTGTTGCAAACAGTGTCAACTCTGATTATGAATTTATGATAATACTATTGTTAATGTTTATTAACCCATTCCCTCATAGGCTATTTCTTATTTCCAACCTCTTTGAATAAATCTACCAAAAAGGAGCATTTACTAAAGAGAAGGAAACATTTAGAATTGTGTAGCCTTGAAACGACTGTGATCCTATGGAGCAAATGCTCTATTTATCACAATGGTCTCAAAAAAGTGATTTTTACAGAGTTACAAAAGGCGTCAATATGCGAGAATGGGATAATTAAGAGAACCTATCAAAATGTTTAACCCTTTACCTCACAGAAACTCCTTTTCATACTTTTACAAACAGGGTAGAAGATCAGATGGCTCCTATGGGATACCTTTGATCAAGGTCTGCTTATAGTTTACTTATTAGATAATATGCAATTATAAATACTTACTGATACTCATACAGCCCGTGTTACTAAATACTTACTGATACTCATACAGCCCGTGTTACTTACTAGTAATATTCATGTGGGTTAACAATGTGACAGGTCTGTTGTTATTATGCCCCTTCAGATCAGTTGTCGTGGGGCATATTGTTTTTGCTCTCTCTTGGTTTGTCTGTCACAACTATTAACGTTGGTTGGTTGGTTTGTCTGTCACCAACTTTAATGTTGGCGATAATTTTGTTGCCATTGCACATACAGTCAACCCGATTTATAACGGCACTCAATATACCGGTAATTTCGGGTACCGGCAGAAAAAGCTTTCAAACGGAATTATTTGCTCTTTATTTAACTCATTACAACATCCATGGTAAACCCCATTCATTTATTCGAAACAAAACGCTTTTTGAGTGTTGCGAATTGTTTTCTAGTTATTTAAAACCATCATTAAACAAAATATCGACCATCTAAATTTTTTACATGGAAAAGTGATACTAAAATAACTCCCAGATTCAGCATTCGGCCGGAATATTATACATGTACCTGCTGCACAAAGCGGAAGTGTATGATTGGCATTTTGCAAAATGCAATTGCTATAAATCGTAAAATAAAAACACTGTTCATGTCTTGATGCATGTAAATTTATTCCACAGAACTGTACACATGTGTATTTGTTTTAATGCATAATAAATGATTTCATGTAAATAAGTAATTGCCAAGCCGGTAGATGATAGCTGAAAGCCTACTCAGCAATAATATACTGGTGGGTGGGGTAAACTTACGGTTCCAATAGAACGGCAATTTTGTTACAGCAGCAATATCAGGATTCACGAACACTGCTGCTGTAATGAGGGTTGACTGTACATACTTCAAACTTGGCAAGCATGTGCAACTTATAGAGACATAATTTTTAGGGGCGACTTATTAAGGTCAAGGTCATACATCAAGGTCATAGGTCATATCGGGGGAGGGGGCATAGTGTTTCACAAACACATCTTGTTCTGTTTTGGGTTCGTGCTAACCTTATGCAAGCTATGTGTAAATGTGTGATTAACTTTGAAACAGGTTTGATCTAGATGGTACATCAAGTAATTCATATTCCTCAGTACTCACACTGTTTGACACTTAGATTATATGAGCTTATTTGTGTCATCAGCTTCAGAGAGTGACACTTAACCCCTTACTCCATGAATATTCATGTAAGAAATAATGACATCATGAGTATTAAATAGATTAATTGTTATAATGGCACATGGACGCAGGAATCTATATAGCCATGGTAGTAACTGTAGAATCATATCAATATTGTATCATAAGCAAACAGAGCAGACCCTGATCTGAAGGCTCCTACAGAAGGCGTGAAATTGGAGGAAAGGGTTAAAGATCTCTTCTCTGTCATCTGTCTTTTGATCTGTCACACTTGTTTCGTCACTTTTTTTCCTTCTAATACTCAGTGGGATTTACTTCAAACTTGGAGTACATGCAAATAGTGTCAAGTAAAAGACCATTATAAGCTTTTGCATCAGTACATGTTGAATTACTCCAATTTTTGTTCTAACACTTCTCCCAGCTGGTGACACATGTGTTTCTTGGAACATTCTACTTTAATTACAAAGTGAACCAGGTTTGGATTGGCCAAAAGTTTGCTCAACAGGATAGAGGTTACAGAGATAACTGACTGACCACATTTGGCTGACAGACAGTCCTCTATCACGATGGCCCAATTCAGTTTTGCCATATAATAATTACTGATCAATGATCTAGGGGAAAAGATTGATTTTAGATAAACATCACGAGTAGATGTAGGTTAACACTCGGGGATGTGAATTGAGGGCTTAATGTTAATCTAATGTAACTATGATCTATGGTTGACCTTGTGATATCTAATGTAACTATGATCTATGGTTGACCTTGTGATATCTAATGTAACTATGATCTATGGTTGACCTTGTGATGTCTAATGTAACTATGATCTATAGTTGACCTTGTGATCACCTTAACCCTTTGCTTCATGAATATTCATGTAAGATTTAACCCTTCTCCTGTTCTTTGTTTATTCCAAACTTCAGTACCAACTGATTATTCATGGACAAAATAGTAATAATGAAATATGGAAGGTAGAACTATTTAAGAAAGTAAAGAAACATCTTCCAAATTCCATTAGCAAACAGAGCAGACATTGATCAGATGACTCCTATCGGAGCCATCCCATTTGGGTCTACTCTGTTTGCAAATACGTGAAAATGCGTTTATATGAAGGAAAGGGATAATGATATCATGAATAGTATTTGTTATAATGGCATATGGACACAATAATATTTGGCCATGTCAGAAAGTTTACAGAAACTGTAGAATCATGATCCATATCATATCATAAGCAAACAGAGTAGACCCTGATCAGACGGCTCCTATTAGGAGCCGTCTGATCTGGGTCTACTCTGTTTGCAAAGGTGCACAAAGGCATATTTATGGAGTAAAGAGTTAAGACAATGAATGCTGAATTTTCAAAGTGGAATGACCCATCAGAGTTTAACACTGTTCCTCATATTAATGCCTTTTCAAACCTTTGCAAACAGAGTTGACCAAGGTCAGATGGTTTCTGTAGGAGCTGTCTGATCAGGGTCTGCTCTGTTTGCAAATTGAATGACATAAATGATATCAGGATCCAAACTGTTTGACACTGTTTGAAAGGAAACTAAATAAAAACTGCTTTTAAAATTAAAGCGGATGCTTAGAAAGTCAGTGATACAAGAGAATTTCTCTAAAGATTGTTCTTGTGATCTTTGATGGAGTTTAGCAAAAGACGTCATTTAATGAAATTGTTTGTTAAGATCTATTTTTAGCTCTCATGACCTATTATGAAGGGAACTGAATGATTTATATATAAAAGATAAAAGATCAACTACAGACCATTTCTCTGAAATTTGGTGGAGATCCATTCAATGGTTTAACAGATGTTGTATAAAGGAATTGTCAGTTAAAATCTGTCTTTAGTAACCCTTTCCCTGTTTTGTATTTAGGCCAATTTCAGTACCTAATGAATATTCATTAACAAAATAGTTATAAAGAAATATGGAAGGTGGAACATTGTAGACGTTTTAGAAAGTAAAGAAACAGATCTATCAAATTCTGCTAGAAAACAGAGCAGACCCTGATCAGACGGCTCCTCTAGGAGCCGTCTGATCTGGGGCTTCTCTGTTTGAAAATGCGTGAAAACACGTTTATATGAGGGAAAAGGGTAACTCCCATGACCTTATTATGCAGTGGACTGAAATGATTTAGAAAAAATCTCATAGAGGGTCATCTACAATTTTCTGTGAAATTTAGTGAAATCAATTTAGTGAAATCAATTTAGTAGAAGACTTAGAAGCCTTATACAGAAATTGTCAGTTACAATCTATATTTAACAGTACCATGACCTACTTATGAGTGATTTATTTAACTTTTATATACTATTATAGGGTTACCAGTGACAATCTTTATAGTAAAATGCGGTGGAAAAGTCCATTCAATAGTTTAGTAGTAATTTATTAAAATCTATTTTTAACCCAGTATGTGTTGTAAATGTCATTTAAAGAAATTGTGGATGACAGAAACAGGATGATTCCAATAGCTTATCTTGGCACTTTGTGCCAATTGAGCTAAAAATTGGGACTGTTTAACCCTTTCCCTCATATAAACAATTTTTTCCATGTCTTTGCATACAGGGTAGACCAAGATCAGATGGTCCCTGTATGAGCCATGTGATCAATGTCTGTTCTGTTTGCTTATGAAATTATAAAAAATTTGATGTCAGTTTCTGCTAATAATAAAATATCCTGTGTAGATAATTCATACCATGATATAATTTCAGGTAATAAATATTCATGATGTCATTACTTCTTACATGAATATTCAACAGGGAATCACTTAACCTTTTCTCTCATATAAACACATTTCCATGCATTTGCAAACAGAGGAGACCCAGATCAGATGGCTCCTATAGGAATCTATAGGAATCGTCTGATCAGGGTCTCCTATGTTTGCTTATGACATGATATAGATCTAATTCTACAGTTCTTGTCAAAGTAAAAAAATGCCTTAAAAATCTTATATTAAAAAACTATTCCACTAATAGATATCCATGATATCTCTTACATGAATTTTGAACAGGGAAAGGGTTAAGTAATGAAAGCTTTTCAGAAAATTACTACTGTTGTTTAATGGTGTTCTTGCAGAGTTTCCAATCACCAAAGATTCTTAGTTTGTCTTCCATTTCAGTTAGACATATGGCAGGTGTTGATCATTTTACAACATTATAAGTTGGTTCCAAAGACAACAGAAGATAATTATGTTTTCTTGATTAGTAGTTATTAGGTGTGTTTAGGGAGCATATAATAAATTGAAGGGGATTCACTAATAGAATTGCTGTCTGGATTACTAAACTTAAGTTTCAATGAAGAGTGAAAGTTTAACCCTTTTTAGCTCACCAGAGCACAAAGGGCTCAGGGTGAGCTTTTGTGATCACCTAATGTCTGTCATGCGTCGTCAGTCGTCAACAATTTGAACCTTTAAAAATCTTCTCCTCTGAATCTACAGGGTTCTCAGCTTTCATCTTTGGCACATAGCATCATCTTTAGGTCCTCTACAAAAGTTATGTAAATTATGCCCCTGGGGTCAAAATTGGCTCGCCCCAGGGGCGGGCAGTTTTCAATAGAAACTGGAACGTTCTCAGCTTTCATATTTGGCACATAGCATCATGTTCAGGTCCTCTACAAAAGTCATATAAATTATGCCCCTGAGGTCAAATTGGCGCCGCCCCAGGGGTGGGCAGTTTTCAATAGAAACATATAGTGAAAACTTTGAAAAGTTTCTTCTCTGAAACTGGAAGGTTCTCAGCTTTCGTATTTGGCACATAGCATCATGTTCAGGTCCTCTACAAAATTTGTATAAATTATGCCCCTGGGGTCAAAATTGGCCCCATCCCAGGGATGGGCAGTTTTCAATAGAAAAAAATCATCATCTCTGGAATTGGAAGGTTCTCAGCTTTCATATTTGGCACATAGCATCATGTTCAGGTCCTCTAAAGAATTTATATAAATTATGCCCCAGGGTCGAAATTGGCCCAGCCCCACGGGTTGTAGTTTTCAATAGAAACGTATAGTGACAACTTTGAAAATCTTCTCCTGAAACTGGAAGGTTCTCAGCTTTCAAATTTTGCACATAGCATCATGTTCAGATCCTCTAAAGAAGTTTTGTAAATCATGCTCCAGGGTCGAAATTGGCCTAGCCCCAGGGGTGGCCAGTTTTCAATAGAATCATATATAGTGAAAACATAGCACATAGCATCATGTTCAGGTCCTCTACAAAAGTCATATAAATTATGCCCCTGAGGTCAAATTGGCGCCGCCCCAGGGGTGGGCAGTTTTCAATAGAAACATATAGTGAAAACTTTGAAAAGTTTCTTCTCTGAAACTGGAAGGTTCTCAGCTTTCGCATTTGGCACATAGCATCATGTTCAGGTCCTCTACAAAATTTGTATAAATTATGCCCCTGGGGTCAAAATTGGCCCCATCCCAGGGATGGGCAGTTTTCAATAGAAAAATATCATCATCTCTGGAATTGGAAGGTTCTCAGCTTTCATATTTGGCACATAGCATCATGTTCAGGTCCTCTAAAGAATTTATATAAATTATGCCCCAGGGTCGAAATTGGCCCAGCCCCACGGGTTGTAGTTTTCAATAGAAACGTATAGTGAAAACTTTGAAAATCTTCTCCTGAAACTGGAAGGTTCTCAGCTTTCAAATTTTGCACATAGCATCATGTTCAGGTCCTCTAAAGAAGTCTTGTAAATCATGCTCCAGGGTCGAAATTGGCCTAGCCCCAGGGGTGGCCAGTTTTCAATAGAATCATATATAGTGAAAACTTTGAAAATCTTCTCCTGAAACTGGAAGGTTACATTCTCAGCTTTCGTATTTGGCACATAGCATCATGTTCAGGTCCTCTACAAAAGTTATATAAATTATAGCCCTGGGGTCAAAATTGGCCC
This sequence comes from Azorinus chamasolen, assembly GCA_963576725.1. Taxonomy (NCBI): domain Eukaryota; kingdom Metazoa; phylum Mollusca; class Bivalvia; order Cardiida; family Solecurtidae; genus Azorinus; species Azorinus chamasolen. The sequence continues at coordinate 31,532,172 of OY755246.1, read as the reverse complement.
CGCCCTAGGGGTGGCCAGTTTTCTTTAGAAACATATAGTGAAAATTTTGAATATTTTCTCCTCTGATTGTTCTGTGAGCGATATCAGAGGGCCATCATGACCCTCTTGCAATGGTTAATATTCAAAGTGGATTTGTCCATAAGTGTTATTCAATATTGATGGCTTAAATTAGCTAGATGATTTTGATTGACAGAGTAGACCCTGATCAGAGAACTCCTTGTGGTCAGCCCAGACTGATCGGAGTCTACACTGTTTGCAATTACACTAATTTCCAGCATTTAGAGTATTGGTACATTATGTACATTACAATTGAAGACTAAATATCAAGAAAGATTGAATATCACTAATTTTCAGCTTTGAGAGTACAGTAAAACCTCACTATAACGGCCACTAAATTGTATTAATTAGTTTGTATTTAGGGCAGGTGGCTGCTTGGGAGCGTTCTGTTTTACTTTCACCTTGCTTTAAGCAGCCACCTGCCTTTGACACAAATTATTTGATGTAATTTAGTGGTCGTTATAGTGAGGTTTTACTGTATTAATACATTATGTGCAATTGAAGATTAAATATCAAGAAAGACTAGATATCAAGTTAACTCTTTCTCTGTTGAATATTATTATTAATATGTATTAAATAATAATGTCATGAATAGTTATTAGCTGGATTTTAACAACAGCATACATACAGTGCATTGTTTGGTATTGGTAGAAATTGTAGATATGGATCTATTATAATTTTATTAGCAAACAGAGCAGATCCTGATCAGATGGCTCCTATAGGAGTCATCTGATCCTGGTTATAGGAGCCGTCTGATCCTGGTTTATTCTGTTTGCAAAGGCATTAAAATGCATTTGTGTGAGGGAAAGGGTTAATTTAATTTGCACAAATTTGCTGACGTTGCAATATTTACAGGTTATTTTGTCTCAGGGAGATCATTCTAAGCCTCTGCTCTTTTTCATCTCCAGAAGAAGATACCAAAATTCTAACGAGTAGAGCAAGACTCTATAGAGTTCTTTTGTCTTTGAAAGTGGTAGTTTAGATGGTGGAAGTGTCATCTTGTCACCAGGGAATTAAAGTCTGAACAGCTGCAATGAATATACTCAAAGAATGTGATCAATATGAGGTCTGATAGACTCATGTTTGTGTTGTTAACATTTCAAAACTATGAACCAATTTATGTATTCTGTAAGCAGTTTGGATCCAGATTGATATGCCAAGTAACTTGACGTCTCATCTGGATCTGAACGGATTTGACCTCAGTTACTGTTATTCTTTTTTTTAATGACAGAAAACTAAAAATTATACATTAACCTATTCCCTCATAGGCTATTTTTAGATCCAACTACTTTGAATAAATCTACCGAAAAGGAGCATAAACTAGAGAAAAGGAAATGTTTAGAATTTTGTAGTTTGAAACCATTGTGATAAATAGAGCATTTGCTTCTATAGGAGCAAATGCTTTATTTATCACAATGGTTTCAACAGGTGATTTTTACAGAGGCGTAGAAAGGCGTATTTATGGAGGAAAGGGTTAAAAATCATAGGAGACAAAAAAAAAATTGCAGACGAAAATTACTTAGTATTTGAAAGAGCTAGTATGTTTAGATGCTCCATTAGACTAATTGTGACCTCAATGGAATTGTGTTCATGGATGACAGTGGCTGATGATCATGGAAAAATTGTATTATCGTAGTATTTGGACAGAATTTAGGCAAAAAATGCAAACCCAGATCAAATGGCTCCTGAAGGAGATGTCTGATCAGGATCTACACTATTTGCTTCTATGTCAGTCTGATTGAAAGTTACAAAAATGATCCCAAACGACTGTCCAGCTGTAGAAACTGGTGGGGAAGGGAAGTTAGATGTCCAAATACTTTAACCCTTTCCCTCATATAAATGCCTTTTCACGCATTTGCAAACAGAGTAGACCCAGATCAGACGGCTCCTAGAGGAGCCGTCTGATCAGGGTCTGCTCTGTTTGCTGATGGAATTTTATCTATTTCTTTACTTTCTAAAATGACTACAACATTCCACCTTCAATATTTGATTATTACTTAGATTTTTTCCATGAATATTCAGTAGGTATTGAAAATTGGAATAAACATAGAACAGGGAAAGGGTTAAAGGTTATGAGGGTAAAATTATGATGCAGAAGTTTGATGCTGAAATAGATTTAGGAGACTGTCTTAAACAGAAGCATCAGTGGTGCAGTGTTCTAGCAGCGTACAAAATGCCACATGTATAAATGTTGGAGTACAGCTTTATCTTTCACAGTTGCTTCCTTGTGGTGTACAAGTGGTCATCTTGAAATAATCAAGGAAGAAAAGGCAATGTTGTTTATAGTATGTGAAGATTAATATCAAGTGTTTAATAATTTAGTGGGTTTTAAATGGAAGCTTAAATAATTAGTGTCAATTCTGGATAAGGCCATACTATACAACTTGGTAGCAGATATTGGAATCTGCATGTTTACAACAATATGCCAATTTTATGATTAATAAAATCATGTTAGGGTGAAATTGAGTAGGGTATGGATTAAATGGACTGAGCTAGTGGAAATAATACAGGTTGTCTGAGGCTTCAATGGGAAAAGCATGAAGAAGCTGATCAAGTCAAAGGTATGTGCTGCTACTCATAGACTTTTATTTAGGGAATCAGAATTGGGAGGTATTTTTAAACCCTAAATTTCCCAGTTTAATATTTTTTCAAGATTTTATTACCTCATTAATATTCATGGAATGGAACAGGAGTTTGGTTTCAACATGATAGAAACTGTAAAATCAGTCTATAAAATTCCATAAGCAAACAAAGTCGTTAAAAGGTGGTACTAGTAGCTCCCTTGACTTTCTACGCTTGACATTAAAGGGGTAGTTCTAGGACTGGTTGGCCCGGTGTCAGGATAATGTGACTGGGTGGGGTGCCCTTGTCATGTGCCCATGGTAGGGGCATTCCAGTGGGGGTAGCACTACAACTTGTCTCATGCTGGTGCCATCTGCAAATAACTGAAATACTGTTAATAGAACGTAAAACCCAACTCACTCACTCATTATGTCTCCCCCATTTATGTGGAGACATATTGTTTTTGCCAGAGTTGTCTGTCTGTCTGTTTGTCTGTCACAGACCCTCTCACCAGGTTCTGCTCTATTTATCATTTTACACTTTTCTTTTTTAAAAAACTTACGAATATTCAGAGGAATCTGGACCTTTTTGAATTTTGGAATTCAGTTAGAATTTGTCGTAAGCAGTCATCAAAAAGAGGTATGATTATGGGTCTGTAAGGCAGATACCAATGGGAGCTTTCTACATTACTTTTGCCCTGCATTAAGCAAACACGTGTTGTTTTAAGTCTCCTTATGATGTTCAATAAATGAATGGCAGCTTGGGACAGGTTCTAGTGTAGTCCATTTGACAATTTAGCAATGAAAGAGTAAATACATCAAAAGATTAACTGGACATTAAGATGTCATAGCAGTATTTGATACTGGTAGTCACAAGAAATTGAGCAGACCTGTACACTTGAAAATGTTTGGTATTTAACCATTTCCTTCATATAAACGCCTTTTCATGATTAACAAACAGAGTAGACCCAGATCCGACGGCTCTGATCTGGGTCTACTCTGTTTGCAAATGTCAGTGCATGTGTGTCCTGCATTCAAACGGCTTAATGGTTATAGGTCTAACTTGATGATAAAATATTGAACTCTAAAACATTTGCTTAGAAAAATATAGATAGTTTCACTCGTAACCCATTACCTCATAGGTTATGTTTAGGATCCAACCTCTTTGAATATATCTACTGAAAAAGAGCATTTACTAGAAAAAAGGAAAAGTTTAGAATTGTGTAGTTTTGCCAAACGATTGTGAAAAATAGAACAATTGTTCTTATGCAGCAAATAGAATGCTCTATTTATCACAATGGTTTTAAAAAAAGGCTTTTACAGGGCTGTCAATATGAGGGAATGGGTTAAATGTGATTTAATGTCCAATTCTGACCTCAACTTTTATTTTAAAGTTCATGAATTAAAGAGGGTAATTGCCAGACACTACAGAAGACATGGCCATGGAATATCACAGTACTGGTCATGGCCATAAGGTAATCCTGTGTGACAATGTCCATAAAATACATGTATCATACATTGAAGTATAAAAAAAAAAATAGTTTTCTGTTAATGGCAATGAATGGTTGAACAGACTTCCGTCTTAAGTGTCCACTAATTTTCAGACAATACTTTGAAATAGCCACAGACTGTCCTTAGACAGCTGTTGTTTGTAACCTCTGACATTGATTTTGAAACAAGAGGAAAAAAATATGATATATCCTAGCACATTACCAATATTGAGGACAACAATTAAGTGTATGCTTCTAGAGAGAAGGCACCATCTTTAGTGTGTCCTTATGGAATGACATGTTAATCCTTGTTGATTTGTAAATTGTTCAGTAGCTGAAAAGATAATGCTCAAGGGATAAACATTTCGCTTTTGATTATTTGCAAATATAATTCATAGGCTCTAATGATTGCTTTGCATTTACATAATTATATCGTGTGTAAAACTCATTTATTATTAGTGACTTGTAATGCTTGATCTTTGTAAGTATACATTCAGATATGTTTTCTTCTCATCATTTTAGCCGAGTTGTTTAAAAAAGCAAATTTTCTCTGTTATATATATTACAATTAATTTGCAGCAATTATTATTTACCCATTCCCTCATAGTGATGTCTAAATCTGATGCCTCAGTAAAGTCACTTTTTTAAACCATTGTGATAAATAGAGCATTTCGAGGGCTTGGTGCAAGACTATTGTAACTCCTTCACAAAGTGAAGGAGTTACAATAGTTTTGCACCAAGCCCTCGATTTGCTCCATAAGATCCATTCTTATCACAATGGTTTCAAAACTACACAGTTCTAAAAAGTTTTCCTTTTTGTAGTAAATGCTACATATTAGTATATTAATTCAAAGCGGTTAGGTCTAAAAATAGTCTATGAGTGAATGTGTTAACTTATTTTATAATAATCATTATAAGTTATAACATCATGATTTGGCACTCATTTGGTGATGAATATTGACTTGTAGATTTTTTATCAATTTTTCATGTATATGTCAAATTTTAATGCATCATGCCCTAGACTGACATGGTAGCAAAGAGACCTCAGTACCTAGTTCCAGACCAAATGACTTCTTTGGGAATCAGAAACCATTTGATCTGAATGTGCACCGTTTTTTATCTCCAAATACATAGGGCAATTACCAATAACAATGCTATGAAAGAAATAGTTCTAACCTTGCACTCGATCTGGATCAAAATGTCCAGTTACTACTCATCTTCAAATGTCCAAACTATCTGTGTGATTGTACGGGTCTACTCTGTTTGCGAGGGTGTGGAAAGGCAAATTTTTGGAATAAAGACATATTCCATTACTCCATAAGTACACCTTTCTACACCTTTGCAAACAGAGTAGACCCAGATCAGACGGCTCCTGTAGGAGCCATCTGATCAGGGTCTACTCTGTTTGTCAATGGAATTTTGATAGTTGTGTTTCTTTAGTTTCTAAAATGGCTACAATGTTCATCCTTCCATATTTCATTTTGACCATTTTGTCCATGAATATTCAGTAGGTATTGAACTTTGGAATAAATATAGAACAGGGAAAGGGTTAAGAAATTATATCAGAGTTTGAGCAAACTAGTTTTTGTGGCAGGATAAGCGTTAATGCATTTTGGCATCAACCCTTCGCCTGCTAAGCATTTGATGGCTATTGTTTGAAAACAGTTAGATCCAGACGACACTCAAGTAAGATCCAGACGACACACCGTGTAACTTCATCAGGATCCAATCAGAGTGTGTGACACTTGGTCAATAGTTTCTCAAAAGCTTTAACCCTTTACTCCATGAATATTCATGTAAGTAATAATGACATCATGAGTATAATTTATCATATTATTTTTATGATTGGACATGGAAACTAGAATTGTATCTATATTAAACCATAAGCAAACAGAGCAGACCCTGATCAGACAGCTCCTACAGGAACTGTCTGATCTGGGTCGACTCTGTTTGCAAAGGCGTAGAAAGTCATATTTATGGAGTAAAGGGCTAACAAATTGGAAGTAAGTGAAAATGATAACATATGGATGGTTAAGCAGATGTCATATTTACTGCAGGCTAAAGATTAAAACTAAAAGCAAACTGAAATGGATGTCTACACGAAACATTGGATATAATTTGTACTGCCTCTTAGTCTTTTTTTTTTTCAATTTTGTTCTAAACTACAATGTAAATGACAACAATTTGGATGCTTTGAGGTGCTGATTTAACCCTTTCCTTCATATAAACATGTTTTCACGTGTTTGCAAACACAGTAGACCCAGATCAGACGGCTCGGCTCCTACAGGAGCTGTCTGATCAGGGTCTGCTGTGTTTAAATGGAATTTGATAGATCTGTTACTTGAGTTTCTAAAATGACTGCAATGTTCCACCTTCCATATTTCATTATAACTATGTTGTCAATGAATATTCAGTACATATAGAAATTGGAATAAATATATGGTAGAACAAGGAAAGGGTTGGCTTGGTTCGATGTCTTGTATGGATACATATAACCTGTTTTTTGAAGGTTATAAGACATGATTTTCCATTTTCATGCAAAGAGTTACTTGGTACATGGCTGTTATTTCACTTAGACTTATTTCCATATTTGCCCAGAGAGGTTGATATTCAGTGATTGTTTTTTCCTATTTTGGAAATGGCTAATGGCCTTTTAACACCACAATTTGTAATAAATGTGATTACCTTGCGTATGGGTAACATTGATTCCAGAATTGGATTTTCCAACTCAAATAATAAGTAGTTTTGCAAGTTAAAAGCAGAAAACATAAACAAAGTGGTAATTAAATGAAGATTAACCTTCTTAATGCAGAAAATGAATCCACTGGCATTTGCAAACAGTGAAGACTCAGGACAGAGGGTTCCTACCTTCAGATCAGGGTCTGCCTTTTCAGCCTTTATCCCTTTGCTCCATAAATACGCCTTTCTATGCTTTTGCAAACAGAGTAGACTGAGATCAGACGCTCCTATAGGAGCTGTCTGATCAGGGTCTGCTCTATTCGCTTATAATATAAAATGTAGTTCTGACCCTTTGCATGCGAAAATTATTGCTGTTTGAAGGGGGGGGGGGATATACTGGAATCACTGTTGGTCGGTCAGTCCGTACATATGTACATGAATCATTAGTAGAGAGGGGGAAAAACGTATAGTATTTCATTTAAGAACGTTTGTTATACCCCCCTTTTGAAAAAAAAGGGGTATATAATTATACATATTGCTTTGCACATGTCTGTCGGTTGGTCGGTAGATGGAACGGTTTCCAATCAATAATTGAGAAACGGCTTGGCGTAGAACCTTCAAACTTACTGTGGTGGTTGGTCATGACCACTAGATGACCCCTATTGTTTTTAAGGCCACTAGGTCAAAGGTCAAGGTCACCATGACCTTAATCAGTGAAATGGTGTCTGATCAATAACTGCTCAAGGGTTTGGCTTAGGATCTTCAAACTTGCTGTGACAGTTGGTCATGACCACTACATGAGACCTAATGTTTTTAGGTCACTTGGTCAAAGGTCAAGGTCACCATGACCTTAACTGGTGAAATGGTTTCTGATCAATAACTGCTCAAAGGTTTTGTCTTAGGATCTTCAAACTTGCTATGGTGGTTGGTCATGACAACTAGATGACCCCTATTGTTTATGAGGTCACTAGGTCAAAGGTCAAGGTCACCATGACCTTAACTGGTGAAATGGTTTCAGATCAATAAATGCTCAATGGTTTGGCTTAGGATCTTCAAACTTGCTGTGGTGGATGATCATGACCACTACATGACCCCTGTAGTTATTGAGGTCACTAGGTAAAAGGTCATGGTCACCATGACCTAAACTGATGAAATGGTTTCAGATTAATAACTGCTCAATGGTTTGGCTTAGGATCTTCAAACTTGCTGTGGTGATTAGTCATAATCACTAGATAATCCCTATAGTTTTTGAGGTCACTAGTTCAAAGTGAGGGGTTCTGTTGTGTATACATGTTTTACAAAAATCTTGTTCACATACAGAATTGGTAGATCTAATTTCAGGAAGTATCATAAAAAAATAAAATATTTTTTTATATATTGAAAAACATTGTCCAGAGCATATCCCCTATATTGCTTGAAGTAGGAATACTAAATTTGGTTTGTGAGTACAACTTTGGATGGCAGATTGTCACTTACAGTTTTCAGGTCCCTGTGACCTTTACCTTGACCACTGACCTACGGTATAGAAAAACCTTGTCCAGAGCATATCTTCTATACTACCTGCGATAGGAATGCAAAAGTTGGTTTGTGAATACATCTTAGGATGGTAGAGTGTCAGATACAGTTTTCAGGTCTCTGTGACCTTGACCTTGACTGTTGACCTCAGGTACAGAAAAACCTTGTTTAGGTATCTAACATACAGGTGTTGTCAGTCCTTGGAGTTGCAGTCAAGGCTGCTGTGCAGGGGTATTCATCACCTTTAGTGATAGTTCTAGTTTTGCATTGGATGTATGCGGTATTTTGTGCCAGTTTCACACTCTTGTTCTAGATCAAGACTTATTTTGTTTAACAAACACTAACTGATTACATTTTTGAAAAGAAACTTAAGAAAACTGTTATTTGAGAATTGTAGTCCACATGTTGAAGAAGACAGCTGTATACCAAGGCCATTCAAATCTATATAAACCTTTTTTGATAAATGTCATACAGAAATATAAAGTTGGTATTTTATACATGTAAAATGTCAGATTTCTGTGAAATGTCAATAGCTGAATGTATGGAATAATCCTTATCCCTGTACTCCCATGAATAGTTGTGTAAAAAATAATAATGACATCATGAATATTAATTAGATGATTCTTTTATTATGTCGCATGAACACTAGACATTTTGGTGAAGGCAGAAACTGTAGAATCAGATGTATATCATTTAGTAAGCAAACCAAGCAGACCCAGGCTGTCTGATCTGGACCTAACTCTGTTTGCAAAAGTGTTTAACCCTTTCCTCCATAGGCTATTTTTAGACCCAACCTCTTTGAATGAATCTACCCAAAAGGAGCATTTACTAGAGAAAAGTAAAACTTTAGAATTTTTTAGTTTGAAACCATTATGATAAATAGAGCATTTGCTCCTATCGGAACAAATGCTCTATTTATCACAATGGTTTCAAGAAGTGGTTTTTACAGAGGCATAGAAAGGCATATTTATGGAGGCAAGGGTTAAATGCGTATCTATGAACTCCCCATCTCACCGGGACCCAGAATGCTTGATTGTCTGGTTATTTTAGAAATGTCATGAAAGGACATGTAGCAAATTGCAGGTTTTAACTCTTTCAATCTGGGCCATGTACATGCTGCATTTGCAAACAGTGTTTACCCAGATTAGAGAGTCCTCTTATCAGAGTCTGCACTGTATGTCATTCAAAATGCTGTAGCAGTGTTAAGCCTTTCATACTAAATGGACTCTGTATTTAAACACTGATGGGCTATTCCACTCTGAAAACTCAGGGTTGAAAGGGTTAACCCTTTACTCCATGAATATTCTGGCAAGAATCGACTTTGTAATGGCACTTTGAACAAAATATTTTGTGTCAGATCTACATTTTATACTATAAGCAAACAGAGCAGATCCTTCTGATCTGGGTCTACTCTGTTTGTAAAAGCGTAGAAAGGAGTATTTATGGAGTAAAGGGTTAATGGACTACAGTTAGTAAGTGTGCAGAGATAAATATAGGAGGAGGCTATTACAGGGCTACAAATGGTATGAGATGATGGTGCTATTATGTATTGATAACCCTATGGGCAACAGATGGTGTTATTGAAACAGTACTGGAACTAATCTTTAAAGTGCATTGACCAGCTACGTGGAAATTTGCTAACAATGCAGACTCATTTCTGGAGTGTTTGTGTATCTCTTTACGAGGATCTGTCCTGTTACGGCATTTAAATAAACATGACTTAACCCTTTTGAATGTAGGACACGAGTGCACTGTCATTTACAAACAGTGTAGACCCAGCATTCAAAGGGCTATGGTTAGCTTGTTAGTGGGTACTTTATAATTATGATACATGCAGTCTGAATGCTATGATACTCTGTATGTAAAAGGTTAACCCTTTAACCCTCACAATGCGGGACACGAGTAACTAATGTCCTTTGCAAACAGTGTAGACCCCAATGAGAGGGCTCCTAGAGGAGCCCTCTCATCAGGGTCTGCACTGTTTGTCATGTTACACTTTTCTTTAGAAAAATCCCTAAATATGAACCATTATAAGCTTGACCTGTTTGAATTTTGGAATTGTCCATTTGAACATTCAGGATTGTAAGGGTTAAGTGTTTATTTCTCAAATTGGAATGGTGCATGCCATCGCTGTTTAACCGAAGAGTCTATTCACTATGAAAAAAGGCTGAACTTTGCTAGATGATTTTGACTAACAAACAGTGCAGACTCTGACTAACAAACAGTGCAGACCCAGATTAGAGGGCTCCTTTAAGAGCCCTCCGATCTGGGTCTACACTGTTTGCAAATTTCAGTATGTGTGTGTCCTGCACTTAAAGGGTTCAAACTATTTGATTTTCTGATAGTTGTGCTAGGGAGAAATCTTTGAAAACCCTGTTAGGAAATTTAAGCAAACATCATTTTATTTACCGACTACAGCGATTTAATGGGTTAAGGTTTAATAAGATAATAATGAAGTAAGGGATGTCAATACTGGACCATTTCAGACTTGATGGATTTACCGGCTATTAGTATTCACAGAAGTATACCATTAAGCAAAGTCATGCAGCAGCATATGAAACAGGTATTGTCAATTATGATTGTCATTAACCACTTCCCTGTTGAATATACATGTAAGAAGTAAATTAAATGATATAATGAATATTTATTAGCTGAATTTTTTGTAATGGCATATGGACCCAGGCTTTCTTGGTTATTGGTAGAAATTAATTATAGAGTTGAATCTATTGTAATTTCATAAGCAAACAGAGAAGATCCTGATCAGCTGGTTCCTACAGGAGCTGTCTGATCTGGATGCACTCTGCAAAGGCATGTGTATATTAAGGAAAGGGTTGACCCTTTGAATGTTGGAAGTAAGTTAATTTAAGTATTGGCAGATAGTGTTGACCCAGATCAGAATGACTGAAACTTCTGTTAACCTTTTTCCTGATAGAAACACTTTTTCAGACCTTTTCAAACAGCGTAGACCCAGATCAGATGGCTACTGTAGGAGCCATCTTGACAGTGACTACTGTATGAGCCATCTTGACAGGGTTTGTTGTTTGCTGTTTGCTTATGAAATAATATAGATCAGGTTTTACCTTGACAAACAATCCTGTTTTCACCATCCATTATAAAATTCAGCTCATTCATATTATGCAGGGTTGCAACGTGTCAGGGAAAAGTCAGGGAAATTACAATATGGCGTTCGTGGTATGAAATTCTGTATCTGTATCTGCCAATTAATCTGAATGTAGATCAAAATTCAATGAGTGGCAAAGACTGAGATTGCGGTAAGAATGTGAAAAATAAGTTCAGCCAAAGATGGCTAGAGAAAGAATTTGGTAAAGAAATGAAAAAAGTAATAATTGAAACCTTCCTGGGCAAGCCTTGTGTAACACTGTAAATAAACTTTGTTCCAAATAAATGAATTACGGAAACCGCGGTGGTGTAGCCTTCGAGAACCATCAGAAAACCGCTAAACATGTCCAGTTATTGAAACAGTGGTTTTCCAGTCACAGGTAAAAACCAGTAATGTCAAGTACTATTCATCAGAAAGTGGTGTTTGAATATCTTTCAATAGCTATTCATAGCTAATGTTAAAGGAATTGGTCAAGCTGTACCAATACAGAAAAATTATATTTTGTTGTTATAAAACAATTTAATGAATTAGAAGATGAATGACAAACAACAATGAGTGAATGAATGAGTTTGAATGTTAACTTTGACTAGAAAATCTGACTATAAATGAGTAGAAAAATGTAAACATTGGCTAGAAAGTTATAATACTATACCAACTTTATATAAGATTTTGTATCTGTCATCTCTGAGTTCTATTTGATATAATTTTTAGCTCACCAGAGCACAAAGTGCTCAGGGTGAGCTTTTGTGATCGCCTGATGTCCGGCATGCGTCGTGCGTCATCAGTCGTGCGTCATCAGTCGTCAACTATTTGAATCTTTAAAAATCTTCTCCTCTGAATCTACAGGGTTTTCAGCTTTAATCTTTGGCACATAGCATCTATCTTTAGGTCCTCTACAAAAGTTATATAAATTATGCCCCTGGGGTCAAAATTGGCCCCACCCCAGGGGTGCCTTGTTTTCAATAGAAACATATAGTAAAACTTTGAAAATCTTCTCCTCTGAAACTGGAAGGTTCTCAGCTTTCATATTTGGCACATAGCATCATGTTCAGATCCTCTACAAAAGTTATATAAATTATGGCCCTTGGGTCAAAATTGGCCCCGCCCCAGAGGTGGGCAGTTTTCAATAGAAACATATAGTGAAAACTTTGAAAATCTTCTACTCTGAAACTGGAAGGTTCTCAGCTTTCATATTTGTCACATAGCATTATGTTAAGGTCCTCTACAAAAGTTATATGAATTATGGCCCTGTGGTCAAAATTGGCCCCATCCCAAGTTATTTAGTTTATATTTGGTATAGTTACAATTAATTAACATGAATGGTAAATGTGCAAGACGCAATTTTCACGCGTTTAGCGCTAGGCATTGCAGAATTTATGATATCCACTTGAACTTTGAGTATTTTTGTCATATTGGCATGAAATATGGGGTGATGGTGTTGCAAACTCCTCCTTCAGTTTTAAAGTTATTGAATTTATATTTGGTACACATAATAACCACAAATGGTTGATGTGCAAGACACAATTTTCATGTCTTTATCACAGGCCATTGCAGAATTATCTCCCCCTGAACTTTGATTTTTTTTTGTCATTTTGGAATGAAACATGGGGAGTTGGTGTCACAAACTCCTCCTTCAATTTGAAATTTATTGAATTGATACTTAAGATCCATAATAACCACAAATAGTACATTTGCAAGACACAATGTTCCTGTGTTTAGTGGCAGGTATTACAGAATAATCTCCCCTTGAACTTTGGGTATATTTGTCATTTGGTCCTGTTACATGGGTAGTTGGTGTCAGAAACTTGGATTTGCAATCAAGGCTGCAGTGTGTGGGTATTCATCACCTTTAGTGATAGTTCTAGTTCATTTGGCTCCTCTAGGAGTCCTCTGATCTGGCTCTACACTGCTTGCAGGGGTGAGAATGGCTGTTTGTGAAAGACGAAAATTGGCAGGAGTCAAAGAGGCTGCCTAGGCCCCTTGCGGGACATTGGCAGCGCCCATGTGTGTTGAAGGGGGGGGGGGGGGGGGGTGTACTGGTACAATATATACCAGGGTGGTTGTACTGGTATGATATATACCAGGGTGGTTGTACTGGTACGATATATACCAGGGTGGTTGTACTGGTACGATATATACCCTGGTACGATATATACCAGGGTGGTTGTACTGGTATGATATATACCAGGGTGGTTGTACTGGTATGATATATACCAGAGTGGTTGTACTGGTATGATATATACCAGGGTGGTTGTACTGGTATGATATATTACCAGGGTGGTTGTACTGGTACGATATATACCAGGGTGGTTGTACTGGTACCATATATACCAGGGTGGTTATACTGGTATGATTTATACCAGGGTGGTTGTGCTGGTTAATGATATATACCAGGGTGGTTGTACTGGTTCTACATATACCAGGATGGTTCTGCTGGTATTATGTGTACCAAGGTAGTAGTACTGGTACTACATGTAACAGGGTGGGTGTACATTTACAGTACAAATTACCATTGGAAGAACAAGAGCAAATTAACATAGCTTGCATGGTTTCTAAATTCACAACTTGGTGTAATGTTTTGAATAGCTGGGCTTACCACAACAGGTTGTGTGGCTATACATTACAAAATCAAAAAAAGGAAATTAATAATGACTCTTTTGCCTGCTAAGTAATATGGTCTTCAACATTTGTCGTCTGCTACAAAATATGAAAGAGTATTATCTCCTTTGCTTTTCAAAAACCTTGATGATAGTCTCGAACAGTTTTGATCCTGATAATCATGCAACATCTTGATGTCTCATCTGGATCCAAACTGTCTGTATCTGTTATCACTAATTTGCCACTTGCAAAAGATAAATACACATACTCATAATGTACTTCAAATAAGACATATTGCTTCTATGAATAATTTTATGGTATAAGTTTCAATAGTGTAAAAGTCTTTTCAAGTGTTAGATCTTAACTACTTACATATTTCCACATAGTTTGCAAACTGCTTGGAGTCAGATGAGATGTGAAATGACTTGCTGCCTCCTCAAAACCAAAACCCACTCTGATCACTTTGTTTTGGTTTGTTTGGATGAGGGATGAGGGTTGAAATAATACAAAAGAAACAATTATTTCTTGAATGAAAGCATAGAGCTACAGATAAAGGTGCATACCCCAATACTAAAATTGTCATTTCTCCACCCAAACCCTATACTGTGACCATTCTTTAGAATCTCTCGAAGAGACAATTCTAAAGAGAGGTCACAGTATAGGGTTTGGTGGAGAAATTCTTGAAAATGTTTAATTTACGCATCGTATCTGGGGCTCTGAAAGCAGTCAACATTTCAAATCAGACTTACCGCGTGTTCAATGGGTGTAATTTGGGATTATTTTCCAGAAACAGGCAATTCCAGAACCCACCAGGAGTGCACAATAAGTCAAGTTTAGAGATCATTAGTTGGCTAATCATGTAGATCATTCATCTTTTTGCTGCCAGTGATGAATACATTATTACCTATGCAAACAAATTGGATCCAGATGAGATGCTGAGTAACTTGCATCTCTTCAGAGTCCACATTGTTTGATGCTTTAAAGAAAGTAGAAGAAAATACAAAAATGAAAATTGTAGCAGACGAAAAAATTTGCAGACGACATTACGTGGCGGCAAAAGAGTTAATTTTGAAATTAGATTTGATATTGCTTTTCAACGTTACCTGATTGAAAAAAATCTGACTGTTTGTTCAGTTTAGGCTCAGATTAACTCTTTGCATACTGGAAAAGAAATTATGATAGCTATATGTAAATAATTGGATGCATATGAGATGCTGAGTATTTTTTTTTTACTCGGCATCAATCAGGATCTGATCTGTTTGTTAGACACTTATAGACTGAAAATGAAATAAAACTTTGTAATGGACAACATTTTTTTTGCAGACAAAAGTTCCTTAGCATGCAAAAGTTAATTGAAGCATCAATACAATTACATGATGCAGTGGAAGGCAGGCTGATTGCCTGCCGTGGCAAATAGCCTTATACGATGATTTAGTGCAAAAATATAGTTACTTGGACTCTATTGACAAATGCTTAAGTTTTGCAAACAATTTGAATGCAAGTATCTGGAGACTAACCAGGATTCAAACTGTTTGAGATACTTATTGTATATTTGAAGGCTGTCAGAAAACTGAAGCTTGTGTCAAATTTATTTGTTAGTTAACACTTTCCATCATATAAATGCCTTTTCACTCTTTTGCAAACTTAGAAGACACAGAAGCCGTATAGAAGCTGTCTGATCAGTCTGTATAGAAGCTGTCTGATCACAACCTCCAACGCAGTTATCTCCCCTAATCGCTACGCTGAAGAGATCCCTGCCACCACAACATCCATGTGACCATGGTGTACATCATGTGATCAAACTATGGCAGACGCTATTTCGGCGTAACTAAGCTATTGTTTTCAACGTTGTTAAGGCGCCGTCATTATTGTGACGTCACCACGATATAGAGAATTAAAAATAATCGTGTAATATAGGTTACAAAAAAACTTTTTTTAGGAGAGCAGATTATTGTTCTACTTTGCTGGCTTTACCGGTGCTGAAATATGAAACAAAATCGAAAACTAATAATTGATATTAACATTCAAAAAAATAAAATATGCAAAAACAAATTTTAGCTAAAATCTAGCTAAAAAAACTTGTGGTGGCAGTGATGACCGTACGTAGTGACAAGGGAGATCACTGTGAGGAGTTTGGTCTGATCAGTCTGTATAGAAGCGGTCTGATCAGTCTGTATAGAAGCGGTCTGATCAGTCTGTATAGAAGCGGTCTGATCGCTTCTGATCAGTCTGTATAGAAGCGGTCTGATCAGTCTGTATAGAAGCGGTCTGATCAGTCTGTATAGAAGCTTTCTGGTCAGTCTGTATAGAAGCTGTCTGATCAGTCTGTATAGAAGCGGTCTGATCAGTCTGTATAGAAGCGGTCTGATCGCTTCTGATCAGTCTGTATAGAAGCGGTCTGATCAGTCTGTATAGAAGCGGTCTGATCAGTCTGTATAGAAGCGGTCTGATCAGTCTGCTCTGTTTGCTTATGAATGATATACATTGTAGATATGATCCTAAGCCTATAATTATAATTATTATGTCTCTCCCAGTATACTGTGGAGACATTTTGTTTTTGTGTTTGGCGTCCGTCTGTCCGATTTTAATTTGTCAGCGCAGTTTCTCCAAAACCTTTGATCGGATTTTCATGGAACTTCATAGGATTGATCAGCACCATGCCTAGTTGTGCATATCTTATTCCTGCTCCGGTTCAATGATTTTCTGCAGAGTTTTAAGAGACTTTGAGACTTTTAAGTTTTTACATGGAAAACTTCTGTCTGCACGGTTTCTCCAAACCTATTATCAGATTTTCATGAAACTTCATGGGATTGATCAGCATGCCTATATGTACATATCTTATTCCTGTTCCGGTTTGATGATTTTCTGCAGAGTTATGGGACTTTGAAATTTTTACATGGAAACTTTTGTCCGCGCCTCCGAAACCTTTGATCAGATTTTCATGAAACTTCATTGGATTGATCAGCACCATGCCTGGATGTGCATATCTTATTCCTGTTCCGGTTTGATGATTTTCTGTATAGATAATATGGGACTTTGAATTTATACATGGAAATTTTTGTCGGTGCGGTTTCTCAAACCCTTTGTTTAGATTTAAGATGTAAGTTTTTGTATCAAAAACAATTCTAGTTATTATTATTATTATTATGATTATTATTATACCACATTTATATAGTGCTCTTTTCACACAGGGTATGACGTTGTGATTCAAGTCCCTTTGTAAATTTTACCGTACAAACATTAAGCTAATGAATATTCATGACTTATAGTTCTCAGGTGAACGATTTAGTAACTTCTTGACTTTCTTGTTTTTATTCAATGTGGAAGACATGCTTCACCTTTCATTTTCACCAGTTTTGCTATAGAAGGTAAGAAGGCCGTGCCTGCTCATACAGATAATTTTATATAGTTAATTTTATATAGTTTCATAACCTACTCCTGTTTCAATTATCTTCGTTTTCTTTCATTGTTGCCAAATTTCTTTCTCCAATTTTTTTTTTTTACAGTGACATTAAATAAAGTTAATTGCCAATTAACTGTAAATCTAACAGTATTTGAAAATTTATGATAAGATTTCGGTGGTTTATGATAAATGTGTCTTGGCAAGATCACTTTAAGCCTGAAATTTATTTCTTTAGCTTACCTGAGCTACTGCTTAGAGTGAGTTTTTGTGATCTGACATCCATCTTTCAACTTTTAATTCAAAAGACATCTCAAACTACAGATGGAAGTTGATTAGATTTGGCAGGGATGAGCCATGGCTAGTCCACTACCAAAGATGTTCAAACAGTTACATTTGGTGCAGAACTCTGGTCACCATTGTAACCAAAAAGAAACACTTTAACACTATTCTTATCTAAAATTTGGGCAGTTCAAAATTTTGTAGAAATATTCAGTGGTGACCCTCCATTATGATTATTCAAGCCATTTAAACATGGTTGTCAGTGGCTTATAAATCTAGTTTTCCATATTTGGCCAATTTGGCCATAACGAAAGGTTTAAAAATCTTTTTCACTGAAGTTACAGACTGGGTTTCATTGCTTTGCAGGAATGTTCCTTAGGAGACCCTTAACTAAATTTGTTCAACCACTGTGATTTGTCATAAAACATGACTTCCTGGAGTGAGGCTAGCTAGTTTATGTGCCGCCTGCTTTAGCAAGGTGACACTAAAGAAGATGTTATTTAGGATGGATTTGATATTTGCCATGGCAGAGCCTGAATTAGACAAAATATTTCCTGTGTGAAGGAAACTGTTCAGCTGAATGAGAATTTTGTTTGCTTTTGCACTGTTCTTAAAATTATTTTCCTCAAGATTATGAGATAGTTATTGTTAATAATGTCCTTACATAAACTCACAGGAAAACCTGTCAAAAGCACCACCTAAAGGAAGTTTAACCCATTCCTGTATAGGCTATTTTTAGATCAAACCTCTTTGAACAAATCTACCAAAAAGGAGCATTTACTACTAAAAAGGAAATTTTTTGAATTGTGTAGTGTTGAAACCATTGTGTAGTGTTCAAAAGTCACTTAAATTGTGAAACCATTGTGATAAATAGAGCATTTGCTCCATAGGAGCAAATGCTCTATTTATCACAATGGTTTCACAAAGTGACTTTTACAGAGGGCGTCAAAAGGCATCTATATGCGGGAATGGGTTAAAGCAGGTGGCAGCTTATAAATGCAGAACCACAACCCCAGTAGAGCCCTATCATTCCCCATTAACCCTTTCCCCATTCTACGTTTATTTCAAATTTCGGTACCTACTGAATATTCATTAGAATTAAATATGGAATGTGGAACGTTGTAGATAATTTATAAAGTAAAGAAACATCTTTCAAATTTCATTATCAAACAGAGCAGACCCTGATCAGACAGCTCCTATAGGTTTACTCTGTTTGCAAATGCATGAAAAGGTTTTATAATGGGAGACATATTGTTTTTGGTTGAGTTGTCCGTCTGTCCGTCCTGTCACACTCGTGTACGCTCCATATCTCTCACAAATATGGAAGAATTTCAAAATGATTCGGCACAAATGTTCGACTCAACAAGACCATGTGTAGAGCGTTCGATTCAGGCACGTTGGTCAAAGTTCAAGGTCACAATTCAAGGTCAAATGTTTTTAGCCACGCCTTTGTTTCCGCTCAATATCTCAAACCCTTGGAAGGATTTCAAAATGCTGTGGCACAAATGTTCTCCATAACAAGGCAATGTGCAGACAACAGGATTCAGGTACATTCTTCAAATGTCAAGGTCACAATTCAAGGTCATGTTCACAATTCAAGGTCAATTATTCACACTTTCTTTTCCGGACGATAACTCCTACATGGCTTATGCCATTTGATTGAAACTTCATACATTGATAGAACATGATGAGAGGAAGTGTCATATATAAGGGTAATAATTTTTGCTTCAATACTTTTGGAGTTATTGCCCTTTGTTACTTTTTTTGGTTCAATCAATAACTCCTGCTCTACTGCTGCTATTGGAATGACATTTCATGTTTGGAAAGAGCATGATGGAAGGAAGTGTTTAATGCACAAGTATCTTAACTCTGGCTTCAATAATATTGGAGGTATTGCCTCCCATTTTCTGCTGAGTTATGGGACTTGAAAAATTTTACATGGAAATTTTGTATGCAGGGTTTCTCCAAAACCTTTAATTGGATATTCATTAAAATTCATAGGATTGATCAGCACCATGCCTAGTTGTGCATAGTTTATTCCTTTTCCGGTTCGATGAATTTCTGCGGAGTTTTGGGACTTTGGAAAAGTTTGTCCACGCGCTGGGGGAGACATCAGTTTTTGTATCAAAAACAATTCTAGTTAATCATGCTTTTAACCAATTACTTGATAAAGATGCATATTTACCCATTTGCTAATAGTGTAGAGACATCAGATCTGGATCTACTCTGTTTGCAAAGGTGTTAAAAGGCATATCTATGGAGTAAAGAGTTGATAACCAAACCTGAACATCACTCTGTAAGTGATTATACGGGCAACAAGGATTTTAAAGTTTCACTGATCATATTGGAAGATCAGTTAGAAGAGATGTGTTTGTAAATCACACATGCTTTTCCTGTCAGACAATCAATCATAGTGCTAATCATATTGATCTGCTATTGATCTGTACTGGAGATTACACTGATTCTGAACTTGTTCTACTAATGATCAGATAGAGGTTTATCAAATTGGTAGGCACATCCCTACAGATTTAAGAACTGAAATATTGTCTGTGAGATTAACTTAAACTAACTCAGCAAGTCTTTGGCATAACCCTTTCCTTAATTTATTTTAAAGTATTTTAGTTGCAAACAGAGTAGACCAAATAAGACGGCTCCTGTAGGAGTTGTCTAATCAGAGTCTGCTCTGTTTGCTTAAGAAATTATTATAGATCTGACTCTACAGTTTCTGCCAATACCAAAAATGTTGTGTACATATGCAATTATAAAATTCAGCTTATATATATTCATTGTGTCATTATTTCTTACATGAATATTCAATAGGCAATGGGACAAGCAACTTGTTATGAAAAGAAAAATGTTTTCCGTTTTCACACCCATTTTGTATCAGTCAGTATACCAATTCATCTGTCTATCCACCCAATTCCGTAATTATACATGTATGGTAAATGTTTGGCATGGCAAACTTAACCCATTCCCCTCATAGGTTATTAGTCCCCCACCGGTTACCGGTTGGGGGACTATAGGTTTGCTCGATTCCGTCTGTCTGTCCGTCTGTCCGTCTGTCTGTCCGTCTGTCCGTCTGTCCGTCCGTCTGTCCGTCCGTCTGTCCGTCCGTCTGTCCGTCTGTCCGTCTGTCACGCTTCTTGTCCGGGCCATATCTCCTACAAAGTTATGCCAAATTTTTTATAACTTCACACATTGAAGAAGCATGATGAGGGCTAGTGTCATGCACAAGGGTCATAACTCTAGCATCAATATTTTTGGAGTTATTCCCCTTTTACATATTTTTTTGTCCGGACCATAACTCTTTATCTACTGGTTCAATTGATTTGAAACTTCACATATGGAACAATCATGATAAGGGGTAGTGTCATACACAAGGGCCATAACTCTAGCATCAATATTTTTGGAGTTATTCCCCTTTTTCATATTTTCTTGTCAGTCCGTCTGTCACACTTCGTGTCCGGGCAATATCTCCTACAAAGTCAGGCCAAATTCATTATAACTTCACACATTGAAGAAGCATGATGAGGGCTAGTGTCATGCACAAGGGTCATAACTCTAGCATCAATATTTTTGGAGTTATTCCCCTTTTACATATTTTTTTGTCCGGACCATAACTCTTTATCTACTGGTTCAATTGATTTGAAACTTCACATATGGAACAATCATGATAAGGGGTAGTGTCATACACAAGGGCCATAACTCTAGCATCAATATTTTTGGAGTTATTCCCCTTTTTCACATTTTCTTGTCAGTCCGTCTGTCACACTTCGTGTCCAGGCAATATCTCCTACAAAGTTAGGCCAAATTCATTATAACTTCACACATTGAAGAAGCATGATCAGGAGTAGTGTCATGCACAAGGGCCATAATTATAGCATCAATATTTTTGGAGTTATTCCCCTTTTTCATATTTTTTTGTCCGGACAATAACTCTTTATCTACTGGTTCAATTGATTTGAAACTTCACATATGGAACACGCATGATGAGGGGTAATGTCATGCACAAGGGCAATAACTCTAGCATCAATATTTTTGGAGTTACTCCCCTTTTTCATATTTTCTTGTCGGGACAATAACTTTTTATTTACTGATTCAATGTATGAAAGTAGGTACTAATACCATTCAGGTGGTCATGTATATACCATGGTCAACCACACCATGGGTGGGTGGGGTGGGGAGAGTGGATGTTTTTTTCAGTCCGGTGGGGGACTTATGTCTTGCATAGCAATACAACATGCCCTTGTTTTTATAGTATACCCAGCCTCTGAATAAATCTACTGAAAAGGAGCTTTTCCGTCCTCTATCTGTCGTCGTCAGTCTGTCCATCACACTTTTTTTTATACCCCCACAAAGGTTTTTTTTTTTTTTTTTTTTTTTGGGGGGGGGGGGTTATACTGGAGTCACCATGGCCGTCCGTCCGCCTTCCAAACTTCCAAAGTATAAAAGCTATTGACTTCAAACTTCATATATAGATAGATCACATTGACGTCAAGTGCAGTGCACACGGTTTGTAAATCTGTCTTCAGTATTTTTGGAGTTATTGCCCTTTGTTATTTTTCATTTTCTGGAGTTTTTTCTACACCTTTACAGATATTGAAATGATATTTGGTATGTGGCTTTATTATAATGAGTTACAGATCAAGTTTGAATTTCGTTACGCTTCATTGATTTTTCACGGAAATACAGTGATTTTACTTAGAAATTTTCCGGAAATTCAGGTTTTCCGGAGTTTGTTTTTTTAAACCTTTTCAGATTTTGAAGTGATATTTCGTATGTGGCTTTATTATAATGAGTTACAGATCAAGTTTGAATTTCGTTACGCTTCATTGATTTTTCACGGAAATACAGTGATTTTACTAAATTTTCCTGAAATTCAGGTTTTCTAAACCCTTGCAGATATCAATGTGATATTTGGTATGTAGCTTTATAATAATGAGTTACAGATCATGTTTGAATTTTGTTACACTACAGTGATTTTTAACGGAATACAGCATTTTGACCTAAAAATTTCTGGATTTCCGGAGTTTTTTTTCTAAACTGTAACAGATATTGTAGTTATTTATTTCTATAACCCCTATCTCTGTGTCAAATGTGCTAGTGGGGGTATTCATCACCTTTAGTGGTAGTTCTAGGGTTTTTTTACACCGACACTTCTCCCAGCAGGTGACACATGTGTTCATTTGAACACTGTTGTTAAAAGATTGTGATAAATAGAGCATTAAATTTTGTTCCTATGGAACAAATACTTTATTTATCACAATGTTTCAAAAAGTGACTTTTACAGAGGCTTAAATATGAGGGAATGGGTTAAACAGTGGTATGAACCCAGATCAAACAGCTCCTGAAGCAATTTGATCAGGGTCTACACTATTTGTGTCTTGAAATTTTCAAATTGGTGTCAAATTCACTTGATACAAACTGGTGGAGAAGGAGGTTTGGCCAAGTTGAACTCTTCAAGAAAACAATTTAATCAAGACAATCATATTACCTAGAATTACATTAAACAGATATCTGTTTTTCTCAGGCCTGCTCATAATTAGTTAATCAGTGATGTTTTTAGACAATGATCTGCTTAATGCAATTGTGTTTTGTTTTTTGTCAAGATATTGAAAGGAACAGATTTGTATGGTACATGTTCATGAAATACTTTGGTAAAACTTCACATCTGGTACATGTTCTGTACTGTTTAAATCACATCTGATACATGTGTTGTACTGTCTATGTCACATCTGATACATGTGTTGTACTGTCAATATCACATCTGATACATGTGTTGTACTGTCTATATCACATCTGATACATGTGTTGTACTATCTATATCACATCTGATGCATGTGTTGTACTATCTATATCACATCTGATACATGTGTTGTACTGTCTATATCACATCTGATACATGTGTTGTACTGTCTATATCACATCTGATACATGTGTTGTACTGTCTATATCACATCTGATACATGTGTTGTACTGTCTATATCACATCTGATACATGTGTTGTACTGTCTATATCACATCTGATACATGTGCTGTACTGTCTATATCACATCTGATACATGTGTTGTACTGTCTATATCACATCTGATACATGTGTTGTACTGTCTATATCACATCTGATACATGTGTTGTACTGTCTATGTCACATCTGATACATGTGTTGTACTGTCAATATCACATCTGATACATGTGTTGTACTATCTATATCATATCTGATACATGTGTTGTACTGTCTATATCATATCTGATACATGTGCTGTACTGTCTATATCACATCTGATACATGTGCTGTACTGTCTATATCACATCTGATACATGTGTTGTACTGTCTACATCTGATACATGTGTTGTACTGTCTATGTCACATCTCATACATGTGCTGTACTATTAGCTTTGATTAGCGCTCAGCTGGATTCAAACTGATGTCAAAGGTTGTCTTTACAAGTACTTCCATACCTTTCTAAATGTTAACCCTTTACACCATAAACACGCATTTTACCCTTTCCCTCATATAAACACCTTTTTACGCATTTGCAAACATAGCTACTAGTAGACCCAAATGGCTCCTTTAGGTGCTGTTTGCTCAGAGTCTGCTCTGTTTGCTTATGGGATAGTATAGATATGATTCTTCACTGTTACACATTGGAAGACTTACAGAATATTTTTGCCTTTGACTTAAGGGCTGTCTTAATCCTTGCCTGATGAATATTCATGTAAACAATAATTAATTTGACTTGTTTATAATGGCATGTACACACAGGAACTTTTGGTCATTGCAAAAGCTGTAGATACAGATCTATATTATTCTATCAGCAAACCAAGCAGACCCTAATCATAGGTTTCTCATGGATGTCGGTGAAGTAGCTATAACCTACAAAAATGATCTTACTTCAAATCTCACAGATGAATTTTTTTCTGATTCTTTTCAATATATTATTCCATAAACAAAGCTGACCATACAGGAGCCATCTGAACTGTGTCTACTCTGGTAGCAAAAAAAGTTATTAAAAAGTCATGTGAAGGGTTTATTGATGGTGTTCGCTGCAACTTCATTGGTTGATTTGATGATAGCTAAGGTAGCTGTGTGACATACAGTTGAACTTCGATATCTCAAACTCAGATAACTCGACCTTCGTCGAAACAAAAGTTCAGTCCTTCCAATTCTAAATACAATACAGAGAATTGCTCTAAAATGTCTTAACTACGCATATCTAGAAACACGTGTGACAGCTTAATGCAGGTCTAAACTGTGCTGAAAGCTCCTACAGGAGCTATCAACATTGCATTAGACCTGCATTAAGCTGTGAACTTAAGAAATTGTCAGAAATCAGATGACTCAAACTTCTGTTATCTCAAACTAATTTGTATGGTCCCTTGATATTTTAGATATCTAAGTTGAACTGTATAAGAAATTTCTAAAGATGTGTAAGTTCTTCTGACACATACAAGTTCTAAGAACACATAAAATTTGGCCATGCTTGAATCTTAAAAATCAGATATTTATTATTTCATATGCAAACAGAGCTGACCTGATCAGATGGCTTCTGTTGGAGCTCAGTCTGATGTGGGTCTACTCAGTATGCAAAGGTGTGAAAGTGCGTAGCCATCACTCAGGTAATGGATTCTCTCTTCACTCTAGTGGATAATTTGTAATTACCTATCAGAGCCTAGAGCATTGTAACAGACAATATAATTATGCAGACAACAATTGCATGCAAATTGTTCGATTTGAATAAACCTTTATATTACCGTTTCTCATTTAATGATTTACCAATCTCATTTTATATTTTCAGTCTGAGTCGAAGCTATTTTCTCCAATTACTGAGAAGGGACAGAGTAGCACTAGTACCAACACTCTTCAGCCTCCTATAAACAAAGTGTCCAAAAGAGAGTCCCTCAAGGTAAGTACAGCTATGGAACTATGGAATAACTACAACTTGTATACAATCTAGGAGATGTGTAAACAGCCCTGTAGCTAAGAGAGTTACTTAGAAAATCTGATAAATATTTTCTCATCCAAATCCTGTCTTGCTGCTACTCATTTGAATCACCATGGAAATGTGATTCCATGATTCGATTAAGATAGATAAACTTGCACCTCAACTACAGCCCTGCATTTTTAGCTTGACTATTCGAAGAATAGTGGAGCTATCCTACTCGCCCGGCGTCTGCGTCCGCATCACACCTTGGTTAAGGATTTGGTTAAAGTCAACTTCTTGCCTTTAACCTTTTGTATAAAGCTTTGAAAATTGAAACACTTGTTCACCACCGCAAGCTTCATCTTAGACAAGAGTACATAACTCTGTCGAGCATTTTGACAGAATTATGGCCCTTTTTAACTTAGAACTTTTGGTTAAGGTTTTTGTTGAAGTCCGCTTATTTATATAACCTTTTGAGATAAAGCTTTAAAACTTGGAACACTTGTTCACCATCACAAACTTCATCTGTAGGCAAGAGTTAATTACTCAGTCAAGCATTTTGACAGAATTATGGCCCTTTTTAATTTATAATTTTTGGTTAAGGTTTTTGTTAAAGCCCACTTATTTACATAACCCTTTAAGATAAAGCTTTGAAACTTGGAACACTTGTTCACCACCACAAGCTTCATCTGTTTTAAAAAAAATTGGGATGTATTTTGGAATCCAGGCCCTGTCTGTCAAGTTGTTGTCTGTCTGTCTGTCTATGTCAAAGGTCAAGGTCACACAATTGGACTTAAAATTTGCGTTTAGCAAATATGTTAACCTCAGTTTATGTTGAACAAAGCCTCAACGGGCGTATATTGTGCCCACTGGCACACTTGTTGTGAGAGTTGTCTGTAAATAAAAATTGTTTCTGTTCATTGTAGGACATAGATAGGTCAAACAAGCTAAAAATAGATTTAAACAAACAATTTCTTTAAACATCTCTTAAATTCTATCAGATTTGTATAAATTATTCCTGTCTGTTGCACAAGTAGGTCACACAAAATCTATTAACCAGGTGAGTGATATAGGGCCATTATGGCCCTCTTGTGGTATCTTCTTTGAGTTCATTATCAGTCATTATGATGAGATGAGTTCTGAAATACTTTTAGGAGAAGAAGCGTAACTATCGCAGCCAAAAGAAGGAAGCAGCTCGTGAACTATTGAGTACACTTAAAGATCCAGCTGTCATAGTGTTGGCAGACTGGCTTAAAGTCCGAGGGACCTTGAAGAGCTGGACCAAACTATGGTGTGTACTGAAGCCAGGCCTTCTGGTGCTGTACAAAAGTGAGAAACAAAAGGTGAGCATTGATATTGGATAGAAGTAGTTCTCAAGGGTGGGCATTGATATAGAACAAAATTGATACAAGACCGAAATAATTCTCAGGGATGAGCATTGATATAGAACAGAAATAGTTCTCAGGTGTGAGCATTGATATAGAACCAGAAATAGTTCTCAGGTGTGAGCATTGAAGTAGGACGGAAATAGTTCTCAGGTGTGAGCATTTATATAGGACAGAAATAGTTCTCAGGTGTGAGCATTGATATAGGACAGAAATAGTTCTCAGGTGTGAGCATTGAACTAGGACAGAAATAGTTCTCAGGTATGTGTGAGCATTGAAGTAGGACAGAAATAGTTCTCAGGTACGTGTGAGCATTGATATAGGACAGAAATAGTTCTCAGGTGTGAGCATTGAAGTAGGACAGAAATAGTTCTCAGGTGTGAGCGTTGATACAAGACAGAAATAGTTCTCAGGTACGTGTGAGCATTGAAGTAGGACAGATAGTTCTCAGGTGTGAGCGTTGAAGTAGGACAGAAATAGTTCTCAGGTGTGAGCATTGATATAGGACAGAAGTAGTTTTCAGGGAAGAGCAGTTATTATATTGTTCCGTGAGGAAACAGAGCAGCTCCTGATGAGACAGATCTTGGCCACCTGATCTGTTTGCCAAAAAGCATTTGTATGAATTAAAGATTTATGTAAAAAAAAGCACAACATTATATTGTGTTAACCCTTTCCCTTATATAAACACTTTTATGTCTGTAGGATCCGTCTGATCAGGGTCTGCTCTGTTTACTTATGAAAATATAATAGACCTGACTCTACAGTTCTTACCAATACCAAAATATTATGTGTACATACCGGTATGCCATTATAAAAACTTGGCTAATAAATATTCATGATATCATTATTTCTTATATGAATATTCAACAGGGGAAGAGTTAAAGTGAAAAGAGCACCACATTATATGTGTGTTACTCACACAGTGTATTTACATAAGTGAAGCAGCAGCCTTACCCAGTGACGTAGTGAAAGATGTATATTGATTAGCAGCTGTTTGAAATTCTAAGCTTCATGCTAACAATTGATCTTTTGCTTAAAGGTTAAAGTTATGATATAACAAACCTACATACATGATTGACCTTTAGTGTAATACAGAACTCATCAGTCTCACTGGTGATAAGAATTTTTAACATTTGTATGAGAATTTTTCTGGTCATATTTGAATTTAGGGATCTTTTGGCCGGGGCAAAAACTAGAATCAGATCTGTGTTCAAACAGAGCAGACCCTGATCAGACAGCTCCTACAGGATCATGGTCTAGTCTGTTTTCAAAGGCATAACAATGCATGTATAACTGGAATAAAGGGTTAAATTAACGCCCAGGTCAGACACAGCTTAGCTTGGTAGGTGAATAGGATAAGTTGCTTCTTTATGAACAGTAGGATGAAGGTGAAAATGTAACTAACATTTACCTTGGTTCATCCAGACTGACTTTATTTTACGAAAATACCTCTTTGCAAATAATTATTTTTATGCCCCAGCCTTTAGGCGACGAGAGCATTAAGTTTTACCCCCGTCCATCCGCATGTACGTCCGAAATTTTCGTCAAGGATTTCTTGGCTTGTTTAAGGTGGAATGATTTGTCAATTGATATTTGGTCTGAAGCATTGTCATAGTCAGTTGTTACGTGTCTACCCTTTTCAGGTCTGTCGTCCATCTACTTTTTGTTTGCCGACACTTTGATTGAATTTTGGTGATTGTTTAATGACAAAAATTGTCGTCAAAGATTTCTTTGCTCGTGTAAGCTGCAATGATTTTATATTTGGTCTGAAGCATAATCATAGTGAGTTGTACCATGTCCCGCCTTTTCAGGTCTGTCGTTCATCTACTTCTTGTTTGCCAGCGGGGGCATCCGTGCATAACTCATTCCCTCATAATCTATTTTTAGAATAGATCTATTTTTGAATAGATCTACTATAAACAAAATCTAATGCTCTGTGTGTCACAATGGTTTCAGAAAGTGACTTTTATAGAGGCGTCAAAAGGCCTCAGTATGAGAGAATGGATATAAAATACAGTCAGATTGTGGATCTTAACCCTTTACACCATGAATATTCATGTAAAAAGTAATGGCATCATGAATTACGCTGTATTCTTATACTAACATATGGTTGTAGGAATATTGAACCAAGGCAGAAGGTGTAGAATCAGTTCTATATTATGCTATTTCTCAGCATCTTCTGAGTCATCTCTGTTTGCACAAGGAATAGTAAAAACCTGATTCTACAGTTTCTGAAATAGTAACCAAAAATTCCTGTTTTCATTTGCCATAAAAAAGATACATCTTATTAATATTTGTAGTAATTATTTCCTACATGAATATTCATGAGGTAATGAGATAATACATGTTACACATGTAGATGTACCTGAATCATTTCAGAGCAGTCATTGGGTTGGCACAGTTCTCCTTAATACATGTCGGTTGATTGAGAGGCCTTCAAAGAAGGACGGTTTCTGTTTCAAGCTCTTCCATCCACTAGAACAGTCACTATGGGCAACAAAGGTAATACAGTATTTACTTGCACTTTATAAGTATCCTGCCCAGTGTGGCCTGATCCAGAGAAGATGTTGAATTAGTTGATTCTCTCTTCAGGATCTAAGTTTCTTGACAATAAGACAAAAACAATTTCAAAGCATTGAATTAACCCTTCCCCTCATATAAACGCATTCACGCATTTGCAAGTAGAGTAGACCCAGATCAGACAGCTCCTATAGGAGTCGTTAAGTCAGGGTCTGCTCTATTTCCTTTTGACATGATATAGATCTGATGTTTCAGTTGCTGTCAAAGCAAAACATTATTTGAAAAGTGAAAATTGAGCTAATAAATATTCATGCTGTCGTTAGTTCTTACAGGGAAAGGGTTAATCAGTGGTAAGAAAAAAATGCAGCAAGTCAGTTTTTACAGCTTGAATTGTTATTGAGAATGTGAATGCTTGCATCATTCAAATTGCTACCTCACTGGAAAGAGACGAACAACCAGTATAGTTCTAAATCACACACAATGATTCCAGAATTTAGTTTGATGACAGTCTGTACTGTCAAACACTGTAAGCCTTGGTCAGATTCAAGTATTTTAAAACACCGGTGATACTTTTACTTCAGCTTTAAAGCAGTTGTTGAAATCAATGTTCAGACCTTGGAAAGAGGGATTAGTTTTTTAGTAGCCCTTCAATGTGTTGTGTAATTAGTCATTCAAGTATTTCCGAGTTTGTGCTAGTCTATTAAGTCTATAACCTTTTCCTAGATATAAATGCTTTTTCATGCCTTTGCAAACAGAGTAGACCAAAATCAGATGGCTCTGCTTGGCCTACTCGGTTTGCTTATGACATAATACAGATCTGATCCTGCTGTTTTTGTCAAAGCAAAAAATTCTCCTGAAAATTTTACATTTTAAAGATTCGGCCAATAAATATTCATGTCATTATTTCTTACATGAATATTGAACAAGTAAAGTTTAAGAACACTATTGAATCTTCAACAATTTCAATACTGTTGTCAAATAATAATTTGAGCTTTTTCCTGATAAAATATAGAGAAGCATTAATGTAATTGTCTCTTTTCAAACATCACCAGGGTCCCAAAGGGGAGACAATCGGTGCTATCGTGCAGCCACTGCCATACTCATACCTTATCTTCAGGGCCCCATCAGAAGCTGCTGGTAAGTGTGGTCCTGGTGAGACAGTTAAAACATTTTAGTCAGTAATTCTTAGAGAATAGTCAAATATGTGATTTGAATGAATTTAATTTACAATTTTAACCCTTTCCCTCATATAAACGTGTTTTCACGCATTTGCAGAGTAGACCCAGATCAGACGGCTCCTAGAGGAGCCGTCTGATCAGGGTCTACTCTGTTTGCTATCAGAATTTGATAGATCTGTTTCTTTGCTTTCTAAAATGTCTACAATGTTCCACCTTACATATATCTTTATAACTATTTTGTTAACGAATATTCATTAGGTATTGAATTTTGAAATAAACATAGAACAGGGAACCAGGGTTAAGGTGTTTTTACAAGAATTATTCTACTAATTCAACCTTTTGAAAATAATTGATGATCCGAACAGTGCACACCCTGTGTTGGAACCCTGCTCTTAAAGCATTTTAATTCCATACTCCAACTGTTTATGTTTTCCGTTGTAATTTCTAACCCTTTACTTCATGAATGTTCATGTAAGAAATAATAACATCATGAATATTAATTACATGTAGTTTAATTTTTGCAATGGAATATTAACACATGGAATTTTTGCCAAAGTAAAAACTATAGAATCAGATCTATATTATTCCATAAGCAAACACAGCAGACCCTGATCAGAGTCTACTCCGTTTCAAAAGGCATAGAAAGGCATATTTATGGAATAATGAGTTCAAGTTCTTATATCACTGTAGGCAAGTGCTGGATGGATGCATTAGAATTGTCCCTGCGCTGCACCAACCTTCTAATGACATCTATGAAGAAGAACAGTACAGGGAGTGCTGAGGGAAATGATGTTGCAGTGGAAAATGAGCTGTCAGACTCGTCCTTCCACCTCAATGCCACAGAACATGAACAAGACCATGACCAAGGCGAGAGTATGGATGAAAGCGATTGCGAGAAGCACTTTGCCAATCAAGGTTAGTAGATTTTAAATATATTTAATCCTTAGCTTGACAGAGATGCTCTTTGATAGGCATGCAAACAATAGGGTAACGGTCTGTTTGCTCATGGAATGGTGTAACTGATGGTATAGTTTCTGCCATGGCCAAAACATCCTGAATTCATATTCCTTTGTAATAAAATTGGGTAAACAATATTAATGATGCCATTATTTCTTACATATTTAATTATCAGGTAAGAGGTTGAATGTCTATTGATACCCCTGGTAAGCAAAACTGTTATGAGAGACATTTTGTTGTATCATATCCTGAAATAAAACTTAACCTTTTCAAATGTCATTGACTTTAACCCTTTCCATGTTGCAATTTCATGTAACATTTTTAATCATAACATCATGGATATCTATTAGTGAAATATTTGTAATGACATATGAACACAGGAAATTTTGCTCAGGCAGAAACTGTAGAATCAGATCTGTATTATACCTTAAGCAAACAGCACAGAACCTGACCAGGTGGTTCCTATAGGAGCCATCTGATCTGGATCTACTCTGATTACAAATGCACGAAAATGCGTTATATATACACAATGTACAAGGAAAATGTATATACACAATGTACAAGGAAAGTGTTATTTCTTAAAGTGCATATTTCTTCCATTGTATCAAAAACAGCGTTAAGAGTGTCAACAATGATTGTGAAGAGAAGTGGAGTTTCTTGGTATCTAATCTGGATCTTAAATGTTTGCAAAGATTATCAAATTACAAATAGTTGCCAAAACATAGAGACAGTATTTGAACTTTTGCCTGTTCCTTGATGGGCTGGAGTTGTTGGTTTTTCATGCATGAATTACCATCAGCAATATGTTTTGTTTGTCAAGGTGTTTTCTCTGACCTGTTATCATAATGAACGTAGGAGCCATCTGCTCAGGGTCTGCTCTGTTTGCTTATGGTATAATATACAGTAAAACCCTGCTAATATGACCACCTAAAAGAGGTATAATTCTAGGTGCTAGATGCAGATGGTAGCTTAATGCAGGACAAAGGTAATGCAGAAAGCTCCTAGATGAGCTTTCTGTATTACTTTTGTCCTGCATTAAGCAACTACCTGCTTATAACGACACCCATGTTTATTCATTAAGCGGTCGCATTAGAGGGGTTCTACTGTATATCCGAACCTACAGTTTCTGCCGGAGTCGAAATATCCTGGGTTCAAATGCCATTATAAAAAAAAAATCTAATTAATATTCACGACATCATTATTTCTTATATGAATATTCATGGAGGAAGGGTTAATTAGCTGGCCTTTTTATGCCTTTGCAGACATAGTAGACCCAGATCAGACAGTTTCTGTAGCAGTATATATGTTATGTGTTAGCCATGGCAATAAATGTCCTTACTTTACAGTCATCAAGTAAAGGGTTGAATAACTAGACATCACATTTAATAAGTGTTACATACATTTGCACAGGGCTGGATGAGGACTATAAGACAGACAGGGATGCCTCAGACTCCAGTCAGTCAGAGGACGAAGATGACCAAATAACAGATGACACACTAAGGCCCTCAGAAACTCCATATGTGGACAATCTTGTTGAAGAACTTGGACAGGTACTTTGTGTAGATTATTCTTAAGTTAAATGATGGATTGCATGTTTATCTTACACTGAAAAGTTAAACAATATAATTTGTTACCACTTTGTTAACCCTTCACCTGTTTCATAGTTGTACAATATTGAAGAAATAATGACATCGTAACTATGTATCAGCTGAATTTTATAATGACATTATGAATAGTGGTATTTTTTACCATGGCAGAAACTAGTACTACTAGATCTACTATCGTTTCATAAAGAAATTAAGCAGACCGTGATTAAAATGCTCCTACATGAGCCATCTATGTTTGCAAAGGTGTCAGAAGGCATCTGTATAAGGGAAAGGGTTAATACATATTGTAGAGTTTCACAAACACTGTTTTACTATTTTCACTATTTTACAGCTAGGGGATAGCTGTCAGACAGAGGAGGTGAATGAAGAGAACAAGAGCATCATCTGGACCCTACTGAAACAGGTTAGTTACCATTATAACAGTGTTATAGTTACAGCTTTCAACTGTTTTCATAGCATGGATATTTCATGATAACGTTGCAATAAATGGATCCAGTTGAGATGCTGAGTAGTTGGGGTATCTTATTAACCCTTTCCCTCATATAAACGTGTTTTCACGCATTTGCAAACAGAGTAGACCCAGATCAGACGGCTCCTAAAGGAGCCGTCTGATCAGGGTCTACTCTGTTTGCTAATAGAATTTGAAAGATCTGTGTCTACTTTCTAAAATGGCTACAGTGCTGCACCTTCCATATTTCATTATAACTATTTTGGCCATGAATATGCAGTAGGTACTGTAAAATGAAATAAACATAGAACAGGGAAAGGGTTAAGATTCAAACAGTTTTGACACTCTGACCATGTTTGTATGCCCCCTCAGATCTGTGATTGAGTGGCAGGTCTGTTGGTTGGTTTGTCAGTCACAACTTGTAACGTTGGTGATAATATTGTTGCCAATGCACATTTTTAGGGGCGACTTATTAAGATCAAGGTCAAAGGTCATATTTGTTTTTGCTCTGTCTGTTTGTTGGTTTGTCTGTTTGCCCTCAACTATAATGTTGGCGATAATTTTGTTGCCATTGCACATACAAACTTGGCATGCGGGGATGCTCAAAAGCCCCTTGATCAAAAGCCCCTTGGCTCCAAAATTACCAGGAGATCAAAAGACCCTTGATGGAAAATGCAAGGCGATCAAAAGCCCCCTGATGGAAAATGCAAGGTCATCAAAAGCCCCCTGATAGAAAATACAGGATGATCAAAAGCCCCCTGATAGAAAAATCCCCTTGGTATTAAAGCACAACAGAACTTTAATGTTTGAAAAAAAGTCATGTAATCAGATTCTAGTTGGTTTTGAGTCTGAGTCTGAGTCTGGACTCGACTCCAAAAAGTTTTATAACCTCGAGACCTGAAGAGTTTATTAGTGCTTCATCAGAATTAAAACTGTTGGGAAAGGTAATAATTGATATCACAATTGAATTTCAGAGACTTTGCCAAAGAAATGACCTCTGCTTAAAGTAATGACTGCTCAATATCTGAAAACAACGCTATATTTGCACAAATAATTTAGATACTGATCAGACAGTATAACTCAGTGTCTGCTCAAGGGTGCTTTGATCAGGAGGCTTTTGATCACCTTTCATTTTCTATCAGGGGCTTGATCATCCAGCATTTTCCATCAGGGGACTTTCGATCACTTTTCATTTTCCATCAGGGGGCTTTTGATCAGTTTTCATTTTCCATCAGGGGCTTTTGATCACTATTCATTTTCCATCAGGGGGCTTTTGATCACTTTTCATTTTCCATTAGGGGGCTTTTCAATTTTCATTTTCCATCAGGGGGCTTTTGATCACCTTGAATTTCCATCAAGGGGCTTATGATCACCTGGTCATTTTGGAGCCAAGGGGCTTTTGGTCAAGGGGCTTTTGATTTACACTCTTGGCAAGCATGTGCAACTTATGGAAGCAAACAATTTTAGGGGTGAATTATTAAGGTCAAGGTAATACATCAAGGTCAAATGTCATATCGGGGGAATAGTATTTCACAAACACGTCATGTTTTAACCCTTTCCGAGTTCAACAATCATGTAAGAAATAATGACATCATGAATATTTATTAGCTGAACTTTTATAATATAAAATTTTCAAGGATTTTGTTTTGCTTTGACGATAGCTGTAGAATCAGATCTATATCATGTCAAAAGCAAACAGAGCAGACCATGGTCTGGGTCTACTCAGTTTGCAAATGCGTTACATTACTATTCTGGAAAAGAATTCTGACATTAATCATGTATCCAAATCCAAATTCTGACATTTAATAATGTATTTCAGGTGCGGCCTGGTATGGACCTCTCAAAAGTTGTGCTTCCAACATTTATCCTTGAACCAAGATCCTTCCTGGATAAATTGACAGACTACTACTACCACTGTGATATTTTATCTGAGTAAGGACAAATTAAACTTACAATTTTCAAGTCTGCTCTTACACTCTCTGGAAAGAGGATTTTAAATCTATGTGGCATTCATTCATTTTTGTCATTCAGTAGTTTGTCACAGCTCAAAAAGATGTGAAATATATTTTATATTGGCAGCTAAACATGATCGTAAGTGCCTTCATCTTTAGATTACAGAAGTGACCACACAGGACAAGTCTAATTTGTATATTTTTAAGACGGATTGTAGCTTACTCCAGGACCAAAGTAATGCAGGAAGCTCCCGCAGGAACTTTCTGCATTACTTTTGACCTGCTTTAGTATCCATCTGCTTCTGAGGACTCCAATGTTTATCTCTGTAAGTGGTCATTAAATTAAGATGTTACTGAATGTACTGTTTGCAGGTCTCTGTGACCTTGACTATCTTCTGTGACCTTCGCTAACTAGAAGGGATACATAATTACCTTGCAACAGTTGAGCTTGTGCTCAGTACTTTATAGACTTTAATACTTGTAACAAGAAGTACTTTTTGTCTGCAAATCTTTTCATCAGCTCCATTTCTTTTCGAAGTTTCAATCTGTATATGACAGTGAGTTGCTCAGTGTCTTTAATGCTTTCCTTGTTATTTGTTTATTCCAAATTTCAATACTTATTGAATATTTATGGACAAAGTAGTTATAAAGAAATATGGAATGTGGAACATCAAGACCATTTTACAAAGATCTAGCAAACAGAGCAGACCCTGATCTGGGTCTTATCTGTTTGCAAATGCAT
Source organism: Azorinus chamasolen (assembly GCA_963576725.1). Lineage (NCBI taxonomy): Eukaryota > Metazoa > Mollusca > Bivalvia > Cardiida > Solecurtidae > Azorinus > Azorinus chamasolen. The sequence goes on along the minus strand of OY755246.1, from coordinate 31,495,758 downwards.
GAAAAGGTGTTTATATGAAGGAAAAGATTAATATACAGTGAGTTTATAAAAACATGTTTAATTTCATGCCTACACTGCTTCTTTATTGATAGATCTAGAGTCATTAAACTTCATGCAAATGTTTATTTGGATGAGAAGTTTTGCACTTGAGTTTTAGTTTTTATATTGAACTGGTAGACTTACGGTGTTTGTCTAAGTCAAAGTTGAGGCATTCTGTATGTCAAGTTTGTGAGAAATGTGGAAGTGTGGGCATCTTTGTCCTATGGACACAATTCTAGTTTCTGCTGTAGCAGCTGCTATTGTGTTTTCTTCTGACTATGCAAAGAATTAACCTTGTTCTATAAAGATGTGCCTTTGCAAACAGAGTAGACGCAGATCAGATGGTTTCTGTGAGAGCCATCTGATCAGGGTCTGCTCTGTTTGCATTTGAAATGATATAGATTTTAATTATAGATTAGATTATACAGTGCATGGCATTATAAAAGCTGATGAACATTTATACAGCCATTACCTCTGACATGAATATTCATGAGGTAAAAAGTTGATGAAAAATGATATAGAATCTGGGGTCTGATCAGGGTCTCTACTGTTTGTCGCTAGAAATCTGCTTGCCAAATATACTCTTTCATACTGAATTGATTTAGTCATTAAACATTGATGAACATTTCCACTTTGAAAATTCAGCATTGAAAGGGATAAGCTGCTTTAAGATAGCCTAATTGGCAGTTGTGCAGTAATTTGCTGGTTGTTTTTCAGAGCTGTACTTCAGGAAGACCCATACACTAGGATGAAGTCTGTAGTTAAATGGTACCTGTCAGGCTTCTACAAGAAACCAAAGGTAACTAAAGCCCAGCTGTGTGAAGACTAGCCTCTGTAAATTAAGCTGTAAATTGCCTGCTGTGTTTGAAACATGGCTTATGATCAAGTTATACAATGTTGCTGATTAGTGGGAAAATAAGACCCAGATGACCTGTTATATTTGAAACATAGCAGCTGAAGAGATTCTACTTTGTTTGAAGCTGTTGTGGATAAAACCATGTAGACCTTGATCACACACTTCATTTTGGATTTACCAGCTGATCTATGTCAGCACTGTTTGCATTGTCCACAGCTTGGTTTTCAAACTGCTGGAATTATATAGCAGAGTACTTATGTCTTAATAACTGTATATTTAATATTCAATATATTTCCTTCCATTAATCAAGGTGGAATAGAAGGTTAAATCAGTTGACCAGCCAGACTGTGAACCAGATTTATTAAGTTTCTTTTGAATGTTTGTACTTATTTACAATTTTTAGTATAGAACATTGACACAGGAATTTTCAGCTGTAGCAGAAATTTTAGAATTATATCTATCTGATATGCTTCTCAGATCATATGACATAATGTGTTTGTTCTGATAACAGTTCACAGCACAGTAGATAAGAAATATACACAAAAAAATTAATTTTTCAGCAAACCTGTGTTGTTATTATTATTTTTGTTGTATTTTAATTGGAAGATTGACGTACATTGATTTAAAATATAGAATTAACCCATTTCCTCTTGACACCTTTTGATCCCTCTGTTAAAGTCACTTTTAGAAACCATTGTATGGTTTCAAAACTATACAGTTCTAAAATTTTCCTTTTGCTCCTTTTCAGTGTCAGAATTATTCACAGAGGTTGGGTCTAAAAATAGCCTTTGAGGGAATGGGGTTAAAGGAAGTCTTATCACAATGGTTTTAAAACTACAGAATTCTTAAAATTTTACTTCTAAAACTTCCCTTTTCTCGAGTAAATGCTCCTTTTCAGTAGATTTATTCAAATAGTTTGGGTCTAAAAATAGCCTATAAGAATAAATAAGTTAGCCTTGATTTTAACTATTATACTAATATTTTCAGGGACTAAAGAAACCGTACAACCCAATCATTGGAGAAGTGTTCCGATGTTACTGGCATCATCCAAATACCAATAGTCGCACATTCTACATCGCAGAGCAGCTCTCACATCATCCACCAGTTACAGGTTTCTATGTGACCAACCGCAAAGATGGCTTTAACATCAGTGGCAGCATTCTTGCAAAATCCAAGTTTTATGGTAAAATTTTTATGGTTTACCCATCACTAAAATCTTCAATGCATACATACATATATAACCATTTCCCTCATATAAACACCTTTTTCTGTATTTGCAAACAGAGAAGACCCAGATCAGATGGCTCCTATATTAGCCATCTGACCAGGGTCAGTTCTGTTTGCTTTTGAAATTATATTACATCTGGCTTGTCAGTTTCTACCAATACCAATACCAAAACATCCTGTATATTATATGCCATTATAACAATGCAGCTTTTTAGATATTCATGATATCATTATATATCATCATGAATATAAAAGTTCACCCTTTCCCTCTTGAACATTTAGTAAGACATATTGACATCATAAGTATTAATTACCGGATGTTTTATAATGGCATTAAGAACAAGGAAATATTTTACCAGGGCAGAAACTGTAGAATCACATCTATATTATTACATAGACAAACAGAACAGACCTTGATCAAACGGCTCCAATAGGAGCCATCTGATTTGGGCCTGCTCTTTTGAAGAAGGCATGAAAAAGTGTTTATATGAAGTGAAGGGTTAAAATATGCTGAAAACAACATAACATATTGTTTACATATTGAATGTATCTTTGAGATCTACCATTTGGCTTAGTTATCATTATGTTTATAATAGAAATTATAATAGATCTGTCTTTACAGTTTATACCAGTAACTACCATGAAATCGTGTACATGTATACATATGCTATCATAAGAATTAAGCTAACTAGTATTCATGATGTCATTACATGTATTTTTTATATGAATATTGAACAGGGAAAAGGATAAAAAGGGTTTTTATAAGGTTTGCAGTAAGTTTTTCATTGTGATTTTTGGTGTTTAAGTTTTTGCAATACAGTAAAACCTGTCTAAAGCAAGAATTAAAAACAATTATCACTCAAGGGTCTTCAAGGCATATGGTAGCTTAATGCAACCAATTTCTTGTTTAAGTTTCCATTGTTTAATTTATTGCTGGACACTCAAAATATGGTTTACTGTACACCAATTTTTGCAAACCTTTTTACAGGTAATTCTCTGTCAGCTATACTGGACGGTACAGCCAAGCTGACTTTCCTGAAGCGAGGAGAAGACTACTATATAACGATGCCTTATGCTCACTGTAAAGGTATGAACATTTGTTACTGCTGGAATTATCATAATATACTGACATGAAAAAGAAACACATCACATTATCTCTGGTGAAAGCGTCCATGTAAGGACATGTAAACTAAACACACAAGTATATGTGTTAAATAATGGGGGGGGGGGGGGGGGGGGGGGGGGGGGGTTCAAGTTGGGAGTATATGGAGGCCATTCTAAAACATGGACATTATTTTGGGCTAGGAAATTCATTCTGAGTCTGGAAATGTGAGTTCTGGCATTGACCTGATGGAATGTGACACAATAAAGCTGAACATGTGGTACAACGACTGGTTCCAAAATGATGTCACAATACCTTTATGCTGATAAACTGCCTTCAGTAAACACTAATGGTGTCTACAACGACTGGTTCCAAAATGATGTCACAATACCTCTATGCTGATAAACTGCATTCAGTAAACACTAATGGTGTCTTATGGCCATAACAGATTCCTCTCCACACCATAACCCCAATCCCACCAAATTTGTCACGCTTGATGACACAGTTGTCAATATAACCCTCACCATGACGCCTGAGTAATATGTGATGCCCATCAGGCAAAGACTCTTCTGAGAACTGCACTTCATGCCATTGAAAATGTATTTGGCATGTGCCTGTTCAACCAGGTATACTTGGCCTGATGTTGTTGAGGGATTAAAAGGCAAGCGCACATATGGATGTTGCAGTCGTAATCCAGCTTCAAGAAGCCTGTACAGAACTGTATCTCGACTAATTTGGTTATTGCGCAAACCCCAAATATTCTGTGCAGTTTCCATAGCAGTTCTTGAGTGATGATGCAAATGAGTTAGGCATATGTACTGATCCTGATGTCATGTTGTAACATGGGAACAACCACTTCTTTGACAATCTCCAGTCATGCCAGTTTGCCTAAATTGATCAATAGAAGAGATATCTTAGACAGGTGAACTCAGAGTACTCTAGCACTGCCATTTGGCTGCTAACATTAAGCAGTATCCTGACAGTGTCTTGATGTTATTTTCAGTCTGACGTAACATTCTAAGACTTAGAAAAAGTAAGTTTAGATATTGTGTTTGATGTAGCATTCTTCTTTGAAGAAAAGGAACTGCTATTTGAATAATGTAGAGTCCTTGTGAAGGAATGGTACCCACATGGGAATTTTGCGTTACATAAGGCATACAACACCACCAGTATTGTTTGATACAATAGCCTAAAGCAGTGTGAAGACTTTAGAGTTGAAATCAGATGTGTCCAGTTATCCGTGTATATAAATGTAATATACCGATACACAAAATGTAATATGAAAATGTTGCATTCATTTTTCATGTCAGAATAGATCTGATTTTACAGTTTCTGCCACTGGCAAAAAAATCCGATGTTTATATCACATTGTAAAGATTCAGCTTATAAATATTCTTCATGCCATTATTTCTTCCATGAGTATTCATGAGGTAAAGGGTTAACAGAGCTTGAGGTGAGAGTCCTACTGATCTATCTAATCTCAGTAGTCTCAGCCAGACACTTCCTTGTTGGTACTCACTTGAACTGTCTCTTGAGTAAAAGAGGGTTTGTAGAGAATTATAAAAAAAAACCCACAAATTTCCTAAAAATTAATCCTAATTTAGTCCTCCGTATGAACTGTTTCACAGCCAAAGTTGCTGCAAAGTGACTCACAGCCAAAGTTGCTGCAAAGTGACTCACAGCCAAAGTTGCAGCAAAGTGACTCACAGCCAAAGTTGCTGCAAAGTGACTCACAGCCAAAGTTGCAGCAAAGTGACTCACAGCCAAAGTTGCTGTAAAGTGACTCACAGGGCTTGCTGCAGTTGGTGAATCTGTGAAACTAAGTAACACTTATATTTAACCCATTACCCCATAGGCTATTTTTAGATCCAGCCTCTTTGAATGAATCTACCAAAAAGGAGCATTAACTAGAGAAAAGGAAAATTTTAGAATTTTGTAGTTTGAAACCATTGTGATAAATAAGAGCATTTGCTCCTATAGGAGCAAATGCTCTATTTATCACAATGGTTTCAACAGGTGACTTTTGCAGAGGCGTCAAAAGGTGTCAGTATGAGGGAATGGGTTAAGAGAAGGAATTGAAGGAAAGTCCGCAATGAAACTTAAAACAGGTGATATTGTTTGCAGATAATAAATTAAATGGTGCAAATAGGGTTAATATTGACTACCATTTATAGTTTCTTTTACGTGGGGATTTCATTTGAGAAAATGTATCAACCAATACATTCTAAAACATGTCATCATGGACATAACTCGTTCTTTATTCTTAGATATGCAGCATGTTTTATATGTTCCTGTTTTTTTGTCACAGGTATTTTGATTGGTACTCTTACAATGGAGATGGGAGGAAAAGTTCAAATAAACTGCCCAAAGACAGGATACAAGTGTGATCTCGATTTCAAATTAAAGGTATGCAGGCTGAAGCCAAACATTCATGTATTTTTTTTTTGTAGAGCACTGTAAAACACCTTATTTGATATTTTTAATACAACAATTAAGCATAAGGGGTGGAGACTTGCATGAATATGCATCAAGTAAAGTATTGATACAAACTGAATTCTTTTGGATTGCTATACTGAATTTCAATGATTGTTTGACTTTAGTAAATTTGCTTACATAACAGTGGGGGTTTTCTATCCTGTTTCAGAAAAATATGCCGAAATTCGTAACAGAAAAATTTATTATGTTGTAACATATGAAATACTTGTTTTTGTTTTAGCCATTCCTTGGTATAGGAGAAGCATCCAACAGAATATGTGGTAAGATAAAAATGGGTTCAGATACGCTGGCCAACATAGAAGGCCATTGGGACCAGGAGATCTACATCAAGGACAAGGCCACAGGGGTAAGTGGAAGAGGATATTGCTGTTCATAAAGAGCTGGAAGAAGTTAAGAACATTCAAACTTCTGTTAACCCTTTTCTCCATAAATACGCCTTCCTATGCCTTTGCAAATACTGCAGCCCCAGATCAGACAGCTCCTGTAGGAGCAATCTGATAAGGGTCTACTCTATTTGCGTTTGGAGTTCTGATTCTATAGTTTATGCCATGGCCAAAAATGCATTCATATGCCATTGTACAAAAAAATTAATTAGTATTCATCCTGACATCATGAATATTAATTTTAATCATTTTTTAGCTCCACTTTTTCAAAAAGTGGAGCTATTGTCATGAGCTATTGTCATGTTGGCGTCGGCGTTTGTTAACCTTCTTGTTAAGGTCCTTTTCTCAGAAACCATCAAAGATATTTGGATCATATTTGGTATGTATGTTTATTATCATAAGGGGAACCCATTTCACAAGGGTAGGTAACTCTAAGATTAATTTTGCCATAGTAATGCGACTTTTCATTGTTGGTTAAGTTTTATGTTCAGGTCCATGTCTCAGATATTTGGTTCAACTTTGGTATACATGTTAACTATTACAAGGGGGACCTATTTTACAAGGGCAGATAACCCTAAAATTAATTTTGCTATAGTTATCTCCCCTTTCTGACTTAGACTTCCACTACACTATCCAGCACTAAAGAAAGTGGAGCGCGCTGTCTGCGGACAGCTCTTGTTTATATAAAGGAATTGTAGAAGAAAAAAAATATACCTGGAATTGTAGAAAATGTCTATTAAATTAGATATATATTATTCAATAAGCAAAGCAGACCCTGATCTTGGTCCACTCTGTTTGCATTTCGACATATCTCAGATTAGGCGGTCAGTTTTGAAGATATGTGGTCAGGTGTTAAATCTGTAACTAACTGCTTAACAAAAGATATGATTTAGCATTTACAGGACTTGCTCTTATTACACAATTAAAATTGATGCTATAGCATTCATTTTGCATTTCATTAGTATTTTCTGGATTGAAAACTTTCAAATTTTAACTAGTAATCAGAATGTGCTGCGCAATATCAAGCTACCAAGCTCATCTCCTGAACAGCCAGCAATCTTACTACCATTTTATCACACCCATTCTAAACACCATTTGGTCTATAACATTTAACCCTTTACTCCGTGAATAATCATGTAAGAAATAATTATGTCATGAATATTCATAAGCAAGCGGAGAAGACCCTGATTAGAAGGCTCCTATAAGAGCCATCTGATCTAGGTCAACTCTGCAGAGGTGTAGAAAGGCATATTTATGGAGTATAGGGTTAAAGAGAGATTTTTTATTAGCAGATTAAAACTGGTCGTTTAACCCTTTCCCTGTTAAACTATGTTTATTACAAATTTCAATACCTGCTGAATATTCATGAACAAAAAGGTTGTAATGAAATATGGAAGGTGGAACATTGTAGCCATTTTAGAAACTAAAGACACAGGTCTATCAAATTTCATTAGCAAACAGAGTAGACCCTGATCAGACGGCTCCTAGAGAAGCCGTCTGATCTGGGTCTACTCTGTTTGCAGACGCGTGAAAACGCGTTTATATTAGGGAAAGGGTTAAAGCCTGTTTATCACAAGTGAATACTAGAACAAGTGTGACTGTACCATTCATTTGTAAACAGAATTAATCTAATTACAAATATATGTATAACTCAAGTGTTTAACCCTTTTCCCTTATGAATATTTTTACAAGAAATCATAATTCCTTGAATAAAAAAGGGAAATTTTTGCTATTTAGAAACTGTAGCATCGGGTTTATATACTTCCATAAGGAAACCGAGCAGTCCCTGATCAGACAGCTCCAGTAGGTGCCATCTGATCTGGATCTTCTCTGCTGGCAATGGCCTGAAACAGTGTTTATATGAGGGAAAGGGTTAAAGGCATTTTATATTTATTTTTACTACAGGATACCTCATTGTTTTTCTCACCCACATCAGAAGTGAAAATGTCACGACTGAAACGACACACAGTGCCTATAGAGCTGCAGACCGACATGGAGTCAGAAAGGTATTATTCCTTGCCCACCAGCCTCTGTATCCATTTGAACTGGCTATATTGTTCATCTCCAGTGTCTTTTTTGTTTTGAAAGTTGAAGATGATTTTTGTACGCTTGTTCTCAGAATTAATTACATTCCATGCAAGGTTTTTTCCTTCTGCATAACCCTCTACCTGATAGGGATACATTTTCAATATCTTTGCAAGCAGAGCAGTGGCTCCTGATCTATTGTATAGGTCAAGTTCTACAGTTGTCTAAAACTCTTGTGTTCAAATACTATTATTAAAAATATCAGCTAATTAATGTTCATGATGTCATTACTTCTTTCATGAATATTCATCTGGTAATGAGCTAAAGTTCCTGCTTAATTTTAAAATACGAATAAACTTGTTGCTATTAGAAACCAATCTTCATCCTAAATGTACCAGTAACATGCTAGATGTGAACTTTGTGTTTATTACTTTAACCCCATTACTTCATAGACTATTTTTAGATCCAACCTCTTTGAATGAATCCAAAAACATTAACTAGAGAACAGGAAATTTTTTAGAATTTTGTAGTTTTAAACTATTGCGATAAATAGAACATTTGCTCCTATAGGAACAAATGCTCTATTTATCACAATGATTTCAACAGGTGACTTTTGCAAAGGTGTCAATATGAGGGAATGGGTTAAACATTTACTCCATGAACATTCATGCAATAAATACAGACGCTGTGAACATTAACCCTGTCCCTGTTCTATACTTATTTCCAATTTCAATATTTACTGACTATTCATGGATATAATCAAATATGGAAGGTGGAATATTGTATCCATTTTAGAAACTAAAGAAACAGATCAATCAATTCTATCATCAAACAGAGCAGACCCTGATCAGACAGCTCCTACAGGAGCCCTCTGATCTGGATCTACTCTGTTTGCAAATGCATGAAAAGGTGTTTATATGAAGGAAAGGGTCAATGTCCTGAATTTTTATAGTGGCAAATGAAAACAGGAATTTTTGGTCATGGTAGAAAGTGTAGAATAAAATCTATATTATTCAATAAGCAAACAGAGCAGACCCTGATCAGATTGCATCAACAGGAACATTCTGATCTGGATCTACTCTGTTTGCAAAGGCATTAAATGGTGTGTATATGGAGTTAAGGGTTGTTTGTTTTGCAGTGTGTAATGATAAAGCTGATTCACATTACTATTGCAGACTTTGGAAGAATGTAAGCGATGCAGTGGTAACACAAGACATGCACAATGCAACTCAGGAAAAATACATTCTAGAGGAGAGACAGCGTCAGGAGGCCAAAGAGAGGAAAGCCCAATTATTGGAATGGGTACCACGTCTGTTTGAGAGAGACAGTATTACGGGTGACTGGATCTATAAACACATAGAGTAGGTATTGTTAGGTTAGATTAAAGATAGGGTCATGTTGTAGCTTAGTACTTGTGGACATAATAATTATGATAGGTTTATGCCTTTACCCCATAGATACATCTTTTAACCCATTCCCTCTTAGACTATTTTAGACCCAACCTTTTTGAATAAATCTACCAGAAAGGAGCATTTATTAGAGAAAAGGAAATTTTAGAATTATATAGTTTTTAAACCATTGTGATGAATATAGCATTTGCTCCATAGGAACAAATGCTATATTGATGACAGTGGTTTCAAAAATGACTTCTGCAAAGGCAAAGGCATTAAAAGGCGTCATCAAGAGGGAATGTGTTAATGAATTTGCAAACGTTGTAGACCCAGATCAGATGGCTCCTCTGTCTGGTTATAGGAAAGTGATCTGATGCTACAGTTCCTACCATGGCTAAAGATTCCTGAGGTCATATACTATTATAGAAATTCATGTAATTAATACTCATGCTGTAATTGTTTCTAAAATATTAATATTCATGAAGTGAAGGGTAGATGACTTTATACGCTCGGGATGTATTATGTCTTGGCACTGTCCATACGTCCATGAACTTTTGCTTGTCCGCTCTCTAACTCAAACAAATGTAATCCAATTCTTTTCAAATTTGGTCAGCTTGTATATTACCAATAATGTCTCAGTCAAGTTCAATAACCAGCAAGATTGCCTTAAACACTCCAGAATTATCTCCCTTCCTTTATGAGTTTCAGTGAACGTTTGCTTGTCCGCTCTTTAACTCAAACAAATGCAATCCAATCCTTTTCGAATTTGGTCAGCATGTATATTACCATAATATCTCAGTCAAGATTGATAACCAGCAAGTTTGCCCCAGACACTCCAGAATTATCTTCCCTTACTTTATGAATTTCTGTGAACTTTTGCTTGTCCGCTCTCTAACTCAAACAAATGTAAATCAATCCTTTCCAAATTTGGTCAGCATGAATTTTCATGAACTTTTGCCACCTGATATGGAGTAATATCCTTTCAACTTCAAGACATTTGACAGGTGTATTTTGTGACATTTTGGCATTCTTGTTTTGCCTTGTTTTGAGTTGGTTGAATAATGAAAATGTCTATAGCAAAATATTACGGTAGAATTACCATTTGTAACATATCACTTTGCTTATAGTTTACAAATAAACTAATTATGGTTCAATTACTTCATTTTTTTTTTTTTAAATCTGTGTATAGCTATTAAAGTTAATTTAAAAATGCATGTATAAATTTTCTGTGTGCAATTGAAGAATTCAAAATGCACATCAAATATTCCAAGGTAACTCCTCTATATATAGTGACCATTTAAGAAATAATCATTTGTGTCCCATCTGACATTCTTTTGGTGGTTGTTCTAGAAGATTTCTCCTGTATATTATATATATATATTTGTCTGCTTGTTTCAGTATGCGTCCATGGGACCTTACAAATGACAAGCTGCAGTTTGAGTCTGACTTCATCATTGCCACATGGACCAGACACAGAACTCCAGTAGTACGCACTTTGAGTATCACAAGTTTGGAACAACAGAAGACAGAGATACAAGTTGGTGTGCCTTCCCAGCGCCACACTAATAGGCAAATCCAGAGGCCTTCAGTGAAAAGACTGAAAATAATGGGGGAGGAGAGTGGAAGCTCTACTGCTGAGCTGGATACCAAACATGACAGTGACTCGTCAGAGCCAGGCCATAGTAAGTTGTTGCTTGACACAGACATGGAATGAGCACACAGACATATCAAGCATTCAGACCTTCAGGAAACTTTATATATTGCAAAGGAATATACAGACTGATGCATACTGGCTTGACCTATGGTTGGATCTATAACCCATTATACCTTGTAAAACTTTCTATAGATTTGTCATAAACTGACTAGTAAGATACATTAATATTGATATAATTTGCAATGTTTAGGATATGCTATAATCAGGGATACTTTCTTTATTGTCTGTCTATCTGTGACATCAGATTTTTTTGTCAAGCTTTCATTTCAGCAGTTGACACACATATTCCTTTGAACTCTCTTGTCTCATTAAACAGTCACCAAGTATTTGATGGCATTTACAGTTTATATGAATTATTTTCTTATCCAAACCATGCAATTATTCTTGAATTGAATTCATGGCCCTCTTTTCTACAAGAGGTGACACACAAATGTTCTTACAAACTTTTTTTACTGAAAGCCTAATTGTTTGTTAAGAACTGTGAACATTGACCCTTTCCTCCATGAATATTCATGTATAAAGAAATAATGTTGTCATGAATATTAAATAAATTAATATGATATAATAGCGCATTGACAGAGGAATTTTTGGCCATGTCAGAAAATGTTGAATCATACCTATATCATAAGCAAACAGAGCAGACACTGATCAGATGGCTCCTATAGGAGCTGTCAGATCTGGGTCTTTTCTTTTTGCAGAGGCGTGGAAAGGGGGTGTTTATGGATAAAGGTTTAAATAGCTCAAAATGACTTGACAGTTTAACCCTTTCTCTGTTCTATATTTATTCTAAATTTCAATACCTTCTGAATGTTTTAAGTGAAAAGGTGCTAACAATTTTACATGGGATTATATTCTCCAAACTTTTCAGGAAAAAGAGTGACAAGATCAGCATCAAATTCTAGAACTTCCAAGCTGGCTGAAGACACACTACAGAAAGTGCTTGAGCCTGTTACCAGTATGCAGAGAGAGACAAATGAGCTTGTGAGATCCCTACAGAAACAGTTAGTGCGGCTGCAGGCCGAGCACCAGCAACAGACTGTGCAGCTCCAGGCCCAAGGCAACCAACAATGGATCATCCTTGGAATGGTTATACTGGTTCAAACTATTCTTAGTTGGCTTTTGAGATGAGATGACATCGTACAAATGAAATATTCCAGAACCAGTCTAGAGAATTTTTTATAGATGGTCGAAGGATTTGACAGGGTGTTTGACAGATTTAGAGATTATTCACATCTAGAAATTTAGCTCCCAATACAGTATCTCTCATCTCCACTAGTTTGTAGATCTGAATAAGTCATTTCAGTACCATTGTGGCAAGTTTATAAATGAAGCTTTTCAAGTTATGGAGTAGCAATGAGTGTAGATCCAGATCAAACTTCTACTTTTTGCCTTTGTTTGTCTGTCCGAATATTTTGGAAAATTTAGGGTATCCAAGAAACAAAATGTAAAATTGCTAAAAGTGAGATATTAACCCTATACCTGATAGAGATGTATTTTTGTACCATGGCAAACAGTGTAGATCCAGATCTGATGGCTCTGGTAGGAGCTGTTTGATCAGAGTCTGTTCTGTTTTGCTCATGCAGTTTTACAGTGTAGATCCAGATCTGATGGCTCTGGTAGGAGCTGTTTGATCAGAGTCTGTTCTGTTTTGCTCATGCAGTTTTACAGAACTCATTCTACAGTTTCTTTCATTTCTAAACAGTTCCTTTTTAAATGTGACATAACAAAAATTCATTTAATAAATTTGTTAAAAGATAGATGGTTAGACAAATATTGATGAGGAAAATAGTTTCAGATGGAAGTTAGCATGGTAGATATGTCAAAACTAAATTTACACCACCTCAACAGAGCTGATATAGGAGCTGTATGCATTACATTTGTCCTGCATTAAGCAACAAACTGCTTTTAACCCTTTCCCTGTTCTGTGTTTATTTCAAATTTATATACCTACTGAACAAAACATTATAATTAATTATGGAAGGTGGAACATTGTAGCCATTTGAGAAATAAAGAAACAGTTTTATCAAATTCGAAATGCAAACAGATCAGACCCTGATCAGACGGCTCCTATAGGAGCCATCTGATCTGGATCTACTCTGGTTGAAGATGCGTGAAAACACGCTTATATGAGTGAAAGGGTTAAAGACTCGCCTGTTCAACAAATGCATGGCCATTAAGGACAGATTCTTCTGTATGTCATTATAAAAATTGAGCTAATAAATATTGATGATGTCATTAATTCTGAAAGTGCAACAGGGAAAGAGTTAAACATGCTTGACCAGTACTAAGCGATGTGTTAATTGAGAAACAAAGGAATGTGACATTTTAGTTGTACCATAAAACAGATTCACCTGTAAAGTTACTAAAAGATTGGTACTTACTGCTTAACATCTTTTACTGCTTTTATAGTAGGCGGTGAAATCCTCCACATTTATATACAGTAAAACCTCGATTATCCGAACACTAAAATATGTATTATTATCGATCTTTAAGACAGGTGGCAGCTTAATGCACGATGAAAGTCATGCAGAAAGCTCCTCTAGGAGCTTTCTGCATGACTTTCATCATGCATTAAGCAGCCACCTGCCTAAAAGGGTCTAAATTCGTTTAAAACGAAAATTCGAATAATCGAGGTTTTACTGTATATACACTGACATAAGACCTCAACTGGTGCAAATACATGCATTGTAAACCAGTACTGGATGATTTGGTTTTTATACACCTTTTGAAAAAACGGGACGTATAATGGAATCATTAGAATGGCACTGTCTGTCTGTCTGTCTGTAACATCTCTAATTCAAATTCTGCTTGGTGGAACCCTCTCAAATTTCACCACAATGTTTTATCAGGACATGCGACAGTAGCATGAGTGTGTCCCGTTACCTATATCGAAGGTCAAGGTCGCACAAGGACTTAGAATATGCATTTAGCATTTGCATTTAGCAAATAATTATGTTCACCTCAATTGATGCTGAACAAGGCCTCGATGGGTGTATATTGTGCCTGTTGGCACTCTTGTTTTCATTATAGTACCGATGATTATATCTTCTCATTTTTGTGTGTTTGATTTGGCCCTGATAACGTTATGCTTTCCTTTCTGACAATAATTAAAAAAAAAAAAATTAACCATTTCAACACTGAATATTCAGAGCGGAATAGTGCATACATGTACAGTAAAACTTGACCTAACGGTCACCTTAAATTAACGGTCACCTCGTCTTAACGGTCAGTTTGAAATCCTCCCGACACAAATCAGTCTATAATGCACCTGTTTTAGACGGTCACCTTCCTTCTGCGGCCAGCGGCCACCATATTTCATCCCAAACCCTATATTTCGACCCCATTAGACGGCCAGCAGACAGCCTGGCGGCCAGATTGAAATGTGTGAAAACCCAATACACAGCCAACTGTTGACACATGTCAAAATGGTGACTACGCATCGTAACTTTCCGACATTACGGAAATCACCGATCGAAATATCGTGACCGCTTCGGAAAGTTCCGTTGTGTTGAGAAAGTGCATAGATTGGCCGCTTCGGTGTTTTTCGTTATGTCGGAAGTGAACGAAATAAACCAAGCGTTGACCTTGGCCTTAGGGCAAGATTATAATCGATGGCCTGATAATCCTTTCAACTCCTTTACATGTTAATATGCAAATATGGGGGTGTTGAGAAGTTTGTCTGCACATTACCGAATCAAAAGAGATAATATCAAAACAAAATATTCACGCCTTTTCCAAATGTAAGTTCCTCACGTTAGAGAATCGAGTGAAGTGTAGACCTGTACATTTGTATTTCCGGATGTGTCGAATGATTCTGCCTGATGTTTTTGGGTTTTTTTGTGCGTGCAATTTACAGTACATGTTGTATTTTACCTGTATTTACAAGGATAAAATACATAATGTTTTGGATAAGGGATTAAAGTTCAAGTAAAATATTTTGCGATTGTCTGGCCAAACAGAAAAATATCCCAAAATATCTACCCCTCGATTAAGTGGTCACCTCGCTTAAGCGGTCAATTTGGCCGCTTCCCTTGACTGGCCGCTTAACACAGGTTTTACTGTAGTATGAAATGTGTAAACATGCTGAAGGATTTTAATATGGCCTCACCCTATCCAATTAACAAAGACTCACCTGGATGAATTAACCCTTTCCCTATTGAATATTCATGTAAGAAATAAGGACATCATGAATATTAATTAGCTGATTTTTTATAACATTGACTTTTCAAGGATTTTTTTTTGGCCTTGACAAAAACTGTCCAATCAGATCTGTATCATGTCAAAGGTAAACAGAGCAGACCGTAATCAGATGGGTTCTATAGGAGCAGCCTGATCTGGGTCTACTCTGTTTGCAAATACATGAAAATGCATTTGATATGAAGGAAAGGGTTAAATAAAAAAATGTTTGTCTATATGCATGTACACTAAAATGATAATGGGACCTGGAAATATTGCATTATCATTAACTCATTTATCCTGTATGCAAGCACCTGCTCTCACATACCTTCACATTTATTTGTTAACCCTTTACTTCATGAATATTAATGTAAGAAATGATACAAACTATTCCTCACAATTCACTATTCCTCTTAACATATTCCCTCAGGCTATTTTTAGATCCAACCTCTTTGAATAAATCTACCGAAAAGGAGTATTAACTAGAGAAAAGGAAAACTTAAGAATTTTGTAGTTTAAAACAATTGTGATAAATATAGCTCCCATAGGAGCAAATGCTCTATATTTCACAATGGTTTCAATAGGTAACTTTTACAAAGGCGTCAAAAGGCATCACTATGAGGGAATGGGTTAACTTATTGCACCGAAGATGAACCGCTTGGTTTATTTATTCACATGGTGTATCGGTTCTAGCTGAGCCGATACTTTGATCCGGGTCTTTTCAAGCTCAGGAAACCACACGGTCTTCATGCATTTGGAAAAATAGTATTTAGAACTATAATTAGATTATTTTTTATTATGGCACATTGACACGGGAATTTAGACCCCAATCAGACAGCTCCTATTGAAGCCATCTGATCTGGGTCCACTCTGTTTACAAATGCATAGAAAGGCGTACTTATGGAGTAAATGGTTAAGTGTTCCCTATAGAGAATTTTTACTTTAGTTTTCATGATTTTACAATTTTCATTTATTTGTTACTCTGGACATTTTGATTTTTACAATGTTTCACATTCAATCAGGGTTAGCCTCTTGGACCATAAATATTTTAAAAAGTTTTTATTTTATGCATGTATGTGTGTTTAAGTACTCTTCAGTTGACATAAAAACTTGTTAAAACGTGTTAAGATTTGTAACTTTTGCATAATATAACAACCTGAAATTAGTTTGCATAAATTGTGGTGCTCATTTAGTCTGATTGATTCTGTTACATAAACGATGCTTATCACTGTCAATCAGTGGCAAGTGAAAGTTTACAAGCATTTAGACATAGTATAGTGTTTCCATGTACTTGTTATTATACAAATGTGTTCAATTATTTGATTCATTTATTTACTTGTATTGTATGATTGTAATTTTTCCCATCTAACAAGAAACCTGAATGCCTATTAACCCTTTCCCTCACAGGTTATTTTTAGACCCTACCTATTTGAATAAATGTATTGAAAAGGAGCATTTACTAGTGAAAAGGATTTTTTTTATAAATTTTTTTTTTTATAATTGTTCAAGTTTTGAAGCCATTGTGATAAATATCACGATTGTTTTAAAAAGTAACTTAAACAAAGGCGTCAAACGGTATTAGTATGAGGAAATGGGTTAATTCTGAAAATCTATTGTCTTAGCTTTATATGTCATACAAAAACTCGGAATGTTTTGTTGTATCCATCATATGCATTGAACTCCTGAACTTTAGATGTCACAGTACTATACAATACTTTACACAGGTTGAAGATGACAACAGTATTTTTATATTGTGCTAACTGAGAGATTTCTAGAGTTAACCATTTTACCACCATTAATTGTCAAATCTGTCTAATAGAATTTGCTGTATTGTATGGAGGAAAATATTGTGATGAAAAGTACAGACTGTAGTGACACTATGCATGCTACATAGTTGTAGTCTGCAAAAAGTGTCATCTTCTACATTTTCTTCAGTTTCTCTTCAATATACAATGTCCACTCAGAGTGACAAGCAGTTTGGATCCCGATGACATACTGATTGACTCTGTGTCTTATCTAGATCCAAACTGTCGTAGGTTATCGGAATATCACTTCTGACTTACACAGAGTTTAAAACTTTTACCGATATAACACAAGCTGTTGAACAGTTAGCCATACGACCTGTGCTTTATAAAGTTAACCATATAACCTGTGCTATTATAACCTGTACTGTTATGAAGGTAGCTATATAACATGTACTGTTATAAAGGTAGTTGTTATAAAGGTAGCTACATAGCCTGTGCTGTTATAAAGTTAGCAATATAACCTGTGCTGATACAAAGATGGTTGTATAACCTTTGCTTTTATAAAATTAGCAATATAACATGTTCTGTTATAAAGGTAGATATAACATGTGCTGTTATCAAGTTGGCTGTATAACCTTTGCTGTTATAAAGGTAGCTATATAGCATGTGCTGCAATAAAGATAACCATATAACCTAGGCTAATATAAAGCTACCTGTGTAATTTGTGCTGTTATATAGGTAGCCATATATAACATAACACCTGTGCTGTTATAAAGGAAGATGTTTAATATAACCTATGCTATTATAAAGCTACCTGTGTAATTTGTGCTGTTATATCTAGGTAATTATATAACATATAGCAGTTTGAATCCAGATGAAATGTTGTGTTTCTTTCCACGTCTCCTGGATCTAAACTCATACAGCCATTAGCTACTGATTTGCCCACAGCTTCATGTCGGTTAACCCATAACCTGACAGAGACACCTTTTAACCCTTTACTCCATAACTTCGCCTTTCCACTCCTTTGCAAAACAGAGTAGATCCAGATCAGACAACTCCTGTAGGAGCCATCTGATCAATATCTGCTTTGCTCTGTTTGCTTATGATATAATATAAATATGATTCTACAGCTTCTGCCATGGCCAAAATTTCCTGTGTCTTGTGCTATTATAACAATTAATCTAATTAATATTCATGATTTATTACATGATTATTCGTGGAGTAAAGGGTGAATGCCATTGCAAACAGAGAAGACCCAGAACAAACGGTTCCTGTAAGATCCATCTGATCAGGGTCAGCTGTGTTTGCTGATTGAACTACAGTATATAGATCTGATTCTAGTTTCTGCCACCGACAAAATTCTGTGCTCATATACCACTATAAAATCAGCTTATATATTTATTTCTTACATCAGATAAAGGGTTAAAAAGTTTGCAAATTACAAGAATATCTACAGTTAGTATGGTATTTATTGATATTATTTTACTCATGTGCTGCTTGTTGTTAAGTGGACCAGTTTTTAATTTATCCTGGGAAATTCAAGTCTTCATTTTAGTTTAGAATACCTATATGGCATGCTGTTGTAGTGAGCACATTCATAATAACCATTGTAAAGACATCAGACTATAGAAGCCATTTGATCGGGGTCTACTCTGTTTTCTCATGATATAGTATAGATATAATCTCACAGTTTCTACCATTTGCAAAATGTCCTGTGTCCATATGCTATTATAACAGTAAATCTAAATAATGTTCATGATGTCATTATTTCTTACATGAATATTCATGGAGTAAAGGGTTCAGAAAGTATTGTTTAAAAATAACTAAAAAGATCCAAGTGCCAGATTCTATCTCATCTGGTTTCAACCTGTTTATAAATGCCAGTATGGTTGTGATTAGCATACGGGTTAGTGTTATTATAAGGACAACTTTTAACACTTTACTCCACACCTTTGTAAACAGAATAATCCCAGATCAGATGACTCCTGTAATAGCCGTCTGATCAGGATCTGCTCTGTTTGCTTGAAATATAATAAAGATATGATTCTGCAGTTTCTGCCATGGTCAAAAATCATGTGTCCATGTGCTATTATAACAATCTACTTAATATTCATGATGTCATTATTTCTTACATGAATACTCATGGAATAAAGGGTTAACCCTTTGAATGAACTAGAAGGGGTGTAACCAGTGGAGTTCTACATCTGAGATTTCTCCATCAGTCATTGCAATGATCATTCCTCAGCATGTTTTATTATGATTTAACATTTTGTTTCATGTAAACACCTTTTCACGCATTTGCAAACAGAGCAGACCCAGATCAGACGACTCCTATAGGAGCCGTCTGATCTGGGTCTGCTCTGTTTGCTTTTGACATGATATAGATCTGATTTTACAGGTTTTTGTCAAATCCAAACATTCCCTTGAAAAGTTAATATTAGAGAATTTGTGCTAATAATTAGATACTCATCCTGTCAGTATTTCTTACATGAATACAGAACAGGTAAAGGGTTAATTAAACAAGTCATGGATCTAGCCTTCATTGCTCTCAGTTGTATTTAGTCCCATTGGGTTTCAATATGTTTAAAATGCTGGTAATGTTCCTATAAAGAAATGGAAAGTCAGTTATAATATTACCTCATGAATTTTCGTGTAAGAAATAATGTTATCATGAAATCTTTTAGCTGAATTTTTAGAATGGTGTATGAACTCATGAAATTCGACCCATAGCAGAAGCTGTACACTCAGATTTCATAAGCGAACAAGAGCAGACCCTGATCAGCCATGTAATCTTGGTCTGCTCTGTTTGCAAATGTGTCTCGATCAGTTTGTTCAATAGAAATGCCTTTTCGGACAGACTAGTCTCAATGAGGTAAGTCTGATGTAGTATTGGGTGTGCTTGAATGGCACAATAGTGGGTACCACTCCTAACTCTATGCATGATCGAAAGATATGACTTGTCAGGGTTTAATGTAAACTGGAGTCATCTGCATCTCATATGCTCCAGGAGGTGTTAAGTTTCTGGATCCATACGCCATATTTGATCTTGGTCTGGCAACTTTCTCCTGTCTCTGCGTCACATAACCTATATGGTGCTGTAAAACCCAACTCACTCATCAGGTAAAGAGTTAATCCTTTCCTTCATATAAATACATGTGCAAACTAAGTAGACCCAGGTCAAGTGGTTCCTATAGGAAACATCTGATCAGGGTGTGTTATTTGCTTAAGGTATATAGATCTGATTCTGCAGTTTCTGCCACGGCAAAATGTCCTGTGTTCATATGCCATTATAAATAATCGGGCTATTTTTAGATCCAACCTCTTTGAATAAATCTACCGAAAAGGAGCTTTAACTATAGAAAAGGAAAATTTTAGAATTTTGTAGTTTGAAACCATTGTGATAAATAGAGCATTTGCTCCTATAGGAGCAAATGTTCTATTTATCACAATGGTTTCAACAGATGACTATTGCAGAGGTGTCAAAAGGCATCAATATGAGGGAATGGGTAAATATCAGTGATGTTATTTCTTACATGAATATTCAAGGTAAAGGGCGAAGAATGAAGCCAATCTTTATTTCTGATGGAAGATGACATTATCCATGCAAAAATGTTAAACTTAGCAATTGGAAAACCAATCCTGTACTCAGATATGTTCATTTAATAAGACAATCGAGCCACTTTTGGTTTTGATCAATTATAAATGCTGGTTTGTGTTATATTTACATATATATCATCTGCAGTATTTTGTTACATCTATCAGCTTTTTTTGTATTCATACCATTTATATGTAGTTGTTGTGTATAAACCATTATGTTTCTTACATTTGCAATATCTCATGATATTAATGGTTTATAGCTTGCTTTTGCCTAATTAGCCATTTACTCTAAGAGATGCCTTTTACCACCTTTGTAAACAGAGTTCCTATAGTAGTCCTTTCCTTTCAAAAACAGAATCACAGTACCAGTTTGGATCTCCATGAGATGCTGAGTAACGTAGCATCGCATGAGGATCCAAATTGTTTGCATTGATAAATAACCGTCACAGTGAGTCTGTAAAGAATTTAAATAATCTGGAAGTAATGTTCTGTAATACTTCTTTGCACGCTGTTAATGGATCCATCGTAATTTTTTCATAAAGTTTAGGTCAAGATGGGAAGAATTGTAATCTGCCTATTATCAAGATCCAAACTGTTTGATACTGATAATGGTGAAATAAACCAAAAATACTTCCAGAAGTTAAACAGATATTATATACTCAGCATGTTGAGAGTCTGTCTTGAGACTTTCAACCCCCAACCCCACCCCACCCTTCTTAACCCATTACCTCATAGGCTATTTTTAGACCCAACAGAGGTGTCAAAAGGTGTCGGTATGAGGGAATGGGTTAATTGTGGTTGTTATACATTTTTTTGTGACATGTACAATTGTTTCTAAATACTATTATTATGTATCTGCATGTATACTCAAAGGTTCAAGGGATATTGTTATAAACTGTTGAGTGATTCTGTTGAGAATAGAAAGAACAATGGGTGTTGTTATGAGGTGGTTATAACAATGGGTGTTGTTATGAGGTGGTTATAACAATGGGTGTTGTTATGAGGTGGTTATAACAATGGTGTTGTTATGAGGTGGTTATAACAATGGGTGTTATGAGGTGGTTATCAGTAAGATGACATTGAGGGTCGGGCAAAAAACTACTACACAAGTTAGCCTTTGTAGGCAATTACCTGTTGAATATTCATGTGTGAAATAATGATATCATGAATATTTATTAGCTGACTTTTTATAATGGCATATGTACACATGAATGTTTGGTATTTGTAGAAACTGTAGTCAGATCTATAATAACTTCATGAGTCTAACAGAGTAGACCAAGATCAGGTGGCTCCTAGAGAAGCTGTCTGATCGGTCTGCTTTGTTTGCTTATGAAATTATGATAGATTTGACTAAGCAGTTTTTAACAATGCCCATAATCATGTGGACATATGCATTATATAAACGTTCAGCTTATTCATATTCATGATGTCATTATTTCTTACATGAATATTCATACAGGGAAAGGTTAATTAGTAGATAGTAGTTTTGTACTAAGTCTTTGACATGTAGACAAATAAAGTCCATGGTTTAGCTCCTCCTCTGTTTGCAAATTAACTGCTTTTCAACAAATGATGATAGACCCATGGTTTCTGTATAAGTGATTAAGATGTAGTTCTAGTTACAATGTATATTAATTCCATCTGTTCAAATATAAAAGCTATATCCCAAATTCAGATACAGGCATGGGTTGAACACTCATGCAGAGAAGCTGGTTTTTGACAAACTTATTAAGCTTTTGTGACAAATATATCAACTTACTGCATGTGGGCTTGACAAATACATACACAAAATCCAGTGTACTTTAACCCCTTTTCCTGTTCAATATTCATGTAAGAAATCATGACATTTATTAGCCGCATTTTGATAATGTAAATTAGGGGGCATTTAGTTTTTGCGCTGTCTGTTGGTTTGTTTGGCCTCAACTTTAATGTTGGTGATAATTTTGTGACTTATTGAGTTCAAAGTCTACTGGGATCTGGGTCTACTCTGCGTACAAAGGCGTATTATGGAGAAAAGGGTTAAAACAGTTAAAGAAAAGGCTATACTGAGAAGCCTCATACATTCTCAGCATAATGTTAAGCCTTTACCCCAGAGACACGTTTTGAAGACTTTGCTGCAAACAGGTTAGACCCAGATCAGAGAGATCCTGTAGGATCTGGTCTGTTTGCTTAGGAAATATTATCTAGATGCCATTCTATAGTTTCTGTCCTGGCCAAAATTAATCTGTTCATAATACGACAATAAACATTCAGCTAATAAAACGTTTACCTCATGAATATTTATGTAAGAAATTTGGACTATGAATATTAATTAGCTGCATTTTTATTAGCTCACCAGAGCACAAAGTGCTCAGGGTGAGCTTTTGTGATCGCCTGATGTCCGTCGTCCGTCGGCGTGCGTCGTGCGTCGTGCGTCGTCCGTCGTTCGTCGTCAACAATTTGAACCTTTAAAGTTCTTCTCCTCTGAATCTACAGGGGTCTCAGCTTCCATCTTTGGCACATAGCATCATCTGTAGGTCCTCTACAAAAGTGATATAAATTATACCCCTGGGGTCAAAATTGGCCCTGCCCCAGGGGTTTTCAGTTTTCAATAGAAACATATAGTGAAAACTTTGAGCATCATCTCCTCTAAAACTAGAAGGTCCCCAGCTTTCATATTTGGCACATAGCTTCAACTTCAGGACTTCTACAAAAGTTATTTAAATTATGCTCCTGTGGTCAAAATTGGCTACACCCACGGGTGGCAAGTTTTCTAGCAAACTTGAAGCTGACTGCACTTTTAAGCATCTTATCTTTACTCAGTCTCATAAACAGGTCATCAGGTCAAGCAATAGAGATGGGGATGACCAGTGGCTATTTTTAGTACACCTGTATTGCTGGTAGTGGCTGTAGTAACCCTTTGCCTGTACTGTGTTTATTATTAATTTGAATGCCTATTGCATATTCATGAGCAAAATGAAGTATGGAAGGTGAAACATTGTAGCCATTTTTTTCTCCAAATTTCACAACCTACTGAATATTCATAGACAAAATAGTTATAATGGAATATAGTAGGTAGAACATTGTAGCCATTTTAGAAACTAAAGGAAGATCTGTCAAATTCCATTAACAAACAGAGCAGACCCTGATCAGATGGCTCCTATAGGAGGCATCTGATCTGGTCTACTGATTTTTCAAATGTGTGAAAACACGTTTATATGAGGGAAGGGTTAATTAATAATAGTGATTGGCATTATGACATTACAACCTGCCCTGCAGTTCAGAAGAAGGGTAAATCATGTAAAGGCTCCAGAATGCCAAATTAAAGATTTTAAATAAATTATGAAATAATTTTTAACATGAAATTGTATTACTTGAAAATATTAAGTTCAGTGAACTTATGAATATGAAATTATTATGTAATAATTTATAATAATATTCAAATGCAAAAAATCAGTTTGGAATGCTAGGGTACACATACCTTTTCAGAGGAACAGTAATGTTGATTATTTGAGAGGTCAGTTGATCGTCTTTAGTCAGAACTTTGTATGGCCTTGCATAATTAAAATTCCCTGGTTAATACATATCAATCTTACAATTAACTTTCTTGTACAAACCACATATTATGAAGTTACATATGTGTCAGATCAAATCCAAACTGTGTGCTAATTTCAGTCAAAATATGCGCAGCAGTAATAGGGTTTCTGTCATCTGTAATTTGTTTGTCTGAAAAATTAACACTTTCAATGGCCCTCTTGTCTATAGAAACGTATAGTGAAAACTTTGAAAATCTTCTTTTCTGAATCTACAGGGTTCTCAGCTTTCATATTTGGCTCATAGCACCATTTTCCGATCCTCTACAAAAGTTACATAAATTATGTCCCTGTTGTCAATATAGGCCCCACCCCAGGGGTGGTCAGTTTTCAATAGAAACAATTTTAATGTGCAAACTTTGAAAATCTTCTCCTTGAAACTGGAATGTTCTCAGATTTCATATTTGGCACATAGCTTCATATTTAGGTCATCTACAAAATTATATTTTGTGTCCCTGGTGTCAAAATTGGCACCGCCCCAGAGACGGTCACTTTTCAATAGAAACATATCTGATTGTCTGGTGAGCGATGTCAGGGCCATTCTGGCCCTCTTGTAGTGGCATATGAGCACAGGAAATTTTGACTATGGCAGAGACTAGAATCAGATCTTATTTCATAAGCAAACTGCCTTAATACCCTGAACAGGAGGCCCCTAATGGGTTTTGTAAAGGCGTCTCTATAATGCAAATAGTTGAAGCTTTCCTTCATATAAACACCGGTTCATGCCTTTGCAAAAAGAGTAGACTCAGATGAGACTGCTTCTGTAGGAGCCGTCAGATCAGGATCTGTTGTTTGCTTATGGTATTATATAGATTTAAATATACAATTTCTGCCTGAGCCAAAATATCTTGTGTTCATTATGCCATTATAAAAAATTATCAGAGTAATATCCATGATGTCATAATTTCTTACATGAATATTCAACATATCCAACAGGTAAAGGGGGAAGCAATGGGGGGTTGGTCAGACTGACATGTACAGGGACAAGTGGGGTTTGGTCAGACTGACATGTACAGGGACAAGTGGGGTTTGGTCAGACTGACATGTACAGGGACAAGTGTAGAATCAGTACTCAGTTTCACAGTTTTCAGTAAGAACTTTCATTTCACCATAACCCTTACCCTCATGAAGACATGACTATTCATGAGGTAAAGGGTCAATGATTATTAGGCAAACATAATTTTTAGTATGTCAAGCAAAATAATGATGTCTCAGGTCATTACATGTAAAATGTCGTCAGATAGCATGTCCCCTGGCATCTCCCCTGTATCAACACCGTTTGTAGAGGTTGTCACATATTTGCCAATAGCAGTAATAGGTTGAGGATTGTAGTTATGCAAGAATTTGTTGATCCAGTTTTGTTACTGATGTATTAACCCTTTCCTCCATAAATAGTTTAAATACACCTCTGTAAAAATCACCTGCTGAAACCATTGTGATAAATAGAGCATTTGCTCCTATAGGAGCAAATGCTGTATTTATCACAAAGGTTTCAAACTTCAAAATTCTAAAAAAAAATCCTTTTCTCTAGTTAATGCTCCTTTTCGGTAGATTTATTCAAAGAGGATGGGTCTAAAAATAGCCTATGAGGTAATGGGTTAATGAAAGAAAATGAAATGATAGTCTGTATATATTGTCTGTATACATTACTGGTATTGGTCTCGCATAGGACAGCAAAATGTGAGCTGTACCTATGGAAGTTAATCTCACAATGGGACAATAAGTCAGACATGTGAACTGTTCTTATGGCACAGTGAACATGTGAGAAGCACCTATTGAAATGTGTAGTCTCTCACGAGACAACTAAACATGAGCTGCACCAACAGAAGATATGCTTTTGATGTCTTGCCAAACAGGTGGGCCCAGATGAACCATCATGTATGAAGGTGTTGGCTGATCAGGATCCACGCTGTTTGCCAAATTGGACCCTTTACATGTCTTGTAACCCTTTTCTTGATATAAACTCATTTGCAAATAGAGTACACCCTGATCAGCCATCTGATCAGGATCTGCTCTGTTTGCTAATTATGTCTCCCCTCCCATTAGGGGAGGGAGACATATTGATGTTGTGCTTTCTGCCCGTCTGTCTGTCTGTTAAAATTCTTGTGCAGCTAACTCCTCCTACACTATAACTCCTCCTACACTATTTGAGGGATTTACTTCAAACTTTTACATATGAACCAGCTATATGTGAGGATGGTCATGTAGTTTGGAATTTTGGCTGCAACAATTTTGACAGAAGTTATGGCCCTTTGTAGTTTTTCCTTATATAGAATATATAGCGAAAAAATCTTGTGCAGCTAACTCCTCCTACACTATTTGAGGGATTTACTTCAAACTTTTACATATGAACCAGCTATATGCGAGGATGGTCATGTGGTTTGGAATTTTGGCTGCAACAATTTTGAAAGAAGTTATGACCCTTTGTAGTTTTTCCTTATAGCAAAAGAATCTTGTGCAGCTAACTCCTCCAACACTATTTTCCTTATATAGAATATATAGCGAAAAAATCTTGTGCAGCTAACTCCTCCTACACTATTTGAGGGATTTACTTCAAACTTTTACATATGAACCAGCTATATGTGAGGATGGTCATGTGGTTTGGAATTTTGGCTGCAACAATTTTGACAGAAGTTATGGCCCTTTGTAGTTTTTCCTTATATAGAATATATAGCGAAAAAATCTTGTGCAGCTAACTCCTCCTACACTATTTGAGGGATTTACTTCAAACTTTTACATATGAACCAGCTATATGCGAGGATGGTCATGTGGTTTGGAATTTTGGCTGCAACAATTTTGACAGAAGTTATGACCCTTTGGAGTTTTTCCTTATATAGAGTAATAGCGAAAAAGTCTTGTGCAGCTAACTTCTCCTATACTATGTAAGAGTTTTCATTCAAACTTTTACATATGAACCAGCTATATGTGAGGATGGTCATGTGGATTGGAATATGGGCTGCAACAATTTTGACAGAAGTTTGGATTTTTTTCAAATATGAAATTTATAGGGAAAACTAGTATTTATAGATGTCTACAAAAGTTTACAGATAACCAATCTATATGTGATGCACAACCAATCTATATGTATCTATAAGTGACGCACAACCAATCTATATCTATATGTGAAATCATTGATTGGTTAGATTTGAGTTCTCAAGCTTTTGATTGGTCAGATTTGAGCCTTTTGCTCAAATCTGACCAATCAAAAACTTGAGAACGAACTCAGACTCAACTAAAAGTTTTATAAGCATGGATACTGGTCCTCATTAGTTTTCTGTTGGTGCAGTGTACATGTATACATGCATGTATTGGGTGTTTGATGTACATATATTCATGCATTTGTTGAGCATTTAAACAGTGGGTCTTGGTTTATTTTAACGTTCAATGTTTTACATGTACCAATTGTTTTAACCCTAATTCTGCTGTCATCACGATCCAGTGGAACCTCTCTATAATGACCACTTTATCAATAACTAACCATGTGCCTGCTTAAGACAGAACAGATGTATTGCACATAGATCCAGTGCATTACTTTTGCCCTGCCTTTACCCATTTCCTCGGGACACCTTTTGATATCTTTGTCAAAGTCATTTTTAGCTCGTCTGTTTCGAAGACAAGTCGAACTATTGTGATCACTGGTTTGTAGTTGTTGTAGTGCAAAAACTTTAATGTAGCTCATTACTCGAAAAGTGTAACAGGTATCAACATGAAACTTCATAGGTTAGTAGATCTCATTGAGGGGAAGGCCCCTACATAAGAACCATAACTCTTGATTTCAAAATCTTTGAGTTATGACCCTTTATCGTTTTCAATTTTTTTAAATTTAGCTGGACAAGTACCAAATCAGACGAGCATTGGCACCGCATGCGGCTCTTGTTTGAAATCATTGTGATAAATAGAGCATTTGCTATTATAGTGGTTTCAAAACTACACATTTTTAAAAATTCCATTTTTCTAGTAAATATTCCATTTCAGTAGATTTAAAATGGTCTAAAAATAGCCTATGAGGGAATGGGTTAACCCTTTACTCCACAAATACACCTTTGCAAACAGAGTAGACCCAGATAAGACCGCTCCGACAGGAGCCTTCTGATCAGGGTCTGATTCGTTTGCTTAATATGAATTACATGTACATGTATATAGATATGATTATACAGTTTCAGCATTTGCCAAATTTCCTTGCATGAATATTCATGAAGTAAAGGGTTAAAGACCCAGCATGAGGTTTTATGTCAGTTGCTATTGTTGAGAGGTTTTACAATACATTAACTTTTGTTAATGCATGGGTTGAAAATGATTTTCAGCAGAATTAGGGTTATCCAACTAGTTAGCATTGCATAATTATAAAATAATGATATAATGTTTCCACTTGATCTGTTATTTCATCAAACAAATGATCAAGGGAGATATAATCAGTGCAATAAATAAATTATTACTGATAAATCAACAAAACAGTTGTGTTCTTTATTTTATTGCCTTTCATGTAAAAGTATGTTACAGTATGAATCATATAAACGTACGACACAGTATGGATTCAGTTTATTGAGTAACACATGCTTTAAACTCTTCTAAAGCAACCATATGAACACACATAAGGGTTTGTTTAAGGCAGGACAGAAGTTATGCTGCTTTCTGCATAATTTTTATCATGCATTAAACTAACACCTGCCTTTAAAGCTGGACCAAAGTTACGCTGTTTGCTGTATAATTTTCATCCTGCATTAAGCTACCACCAGCATTTACGACCCAAATTTAGATGAGTTTTACTATATATCCTCCAGACATGGAAATTATGACTAAAGGATTCAATGATTTAATCAGATCTAAATACATTTATACACATGAAATTGAATGTTGTTTTATGTTACATTCAGCACATCCTCGCACATAACTTCCAACTTCATTGTAATTTGTATACCCCTGCAAACGAAGTTTGAGAGGGGATATATAGGAGTCGGTGTGTCAGTTGGTTGGTCCGTCTATCCGTAGCACATGGCACAATGAACACTTGTGGTCACAATTTCAGTCCAATCTTCATGAAACTTGGTCAGAATGAGTGTCTTGATAAATTCTCTGATTAGTTTGAAAGTGGGTCATGTGGGGTCAGAAAATAGGTAAAATGGTAGGAAAATCTTGTGAACAATCCAAAGGACACATTTTTAGACCAATCCTCATGAAACTTGGTCAGAATAAGTGTCTTAATAAATCTCGGACGAGGAAGAAAGTGGGTCATGCGGGGTCAAAAACTAGATCACTAGGTCAAAAAGTAGAAAAACCTTTTGAAAACTCTAGGATCTGAATCTGAATCTTTACGAAACTGTCAGAATGATTGTTTCGATAAAATCTCAGATGAGTTTGAAAATGGGTCATGTGGGGTCGAAAAACCTGGTTTGATTTGCGATCAAGGCAGCTGAGTGGGGGTATTCCATCACCTTTAGTGATATTTCTAGTTTGTTCAGCCTTATTTCAGTAGATCATTAGGATTACATATACATTGTTTCAGCCAGGTTTTTTCAAATATGGGCCAGTTGGCCCCCTCCTGTCAGAAAAGGGGGCCAGACACATAACACAAAGGGGGGGTGTCAGGGTGGTGCTTTAATTTTACTAATATTTGCCAATTTTAGCCTGATTTACCTTATGCAGATGACCCTTCTACTTTAGGCACTGAAGAGTAGATGTTCTAAAGTTACTGCAACCAGTCACCATAGAATTGCGTTTGTTTGACTTCTTACATAAATTAAAGCTAGTTTTTATCCCGGTCATACTTGGAGTCATGCATATGCTTTCTTCCAGGATTCTTGAAAAACATGTGAATGCATTTTCTTTTTCTGGACGAATGGACCGTCATTATCAGACACAGTTGGCACCAATTTTCTGCTTAACATCAGAACTAAACTCAGCTGAATCTTTTCTCTGCTCTGACACGCTTTCTGTATGTGATTAACTACTCGGAGCAGGATGCGTAAAGAAGTCTGTAAATCTTCTTTTCATTTTTTAACAATTTTTCAATTCAGGCTTTTGCCTGCTGCTTACTGCTTCACTGAAATGATAGCAGAAATGATACATCGGAAGCGTGGTTATTAGATTGGAGCACAGGAAATAGCGAGTAAATAAACCAGACAAAACTTGTCTGGGGTGCCCATTTCGGGAGGGGAGGGGGACCCTACTTCCGATCGTACTCAGGTGCACCCCAATATTCACAAATAACCATTTTTCAGTGGGGATGAGATGATTTTAGTGTCAGTTTTGACACAATCTTTTGAAAACGCAGGAATTATTTGAAATTGGGGGGGATTCAAGCAAGGACGAACTCTGGCTGAAACACTGCATATATTTGTTCTGTACTACCTAGTTTCAGGAGACCATTTACCGTAATTGCCCTAAATAAACTTAACAGACACCAAATATCTTCTCTCTACTGATTTGTGAAACTGAATAAGTCAATTTGGCATCATTCTGACAACTTTAACTTGTACTGACATAGTAGCAAATAGTGAAGACTAATTCAATGTCTCCTTCACGAACCATTTGATCAGGGTCTGACCTATTTGCCTAAGTTTATCTGTCGGAATACTTTGGGTAATTAGGGCAAGCCAAGTTGGCATAAACTAATTAACTTGTACTGCAGCAATCCATTAACCCTTTTATCTGAATGAGACACCTTTACAAACAGAGAAGACCAAGATCAGTCGGCTCCTGTATCGGCCATCTGATCAGATTTTGCTGTTTTCTTATGAAATAATATAGATCTCATTCTAGTTTCAGTCATGGCTAAAAGTTGATATGCCATTACAAAACAATCCCATTAATAATCATGTTGTCATTCTTTCTTACCCAAATATTAAAGAGCTAATGTGTTAATTACAGACCACATACTATGCCTCGATGGTTTTTTTTGCACAGCCTTGTATTTGTACACATTCAGCATGTTTGGTTTGGTTTTTATCGGGGTTTTCGTCACTTTAACAGTATTTCAGTCGTCGCTATAACTATTTCAGTCATATCATGACTATTAGAATATTTGTGCTGCCAGTAGTCCATTAGTTATTTCCATCAGTCTGTATTGAAATCATACTCCTCGAATTGCGTCTTAAACTCTGAGGCCAGTCTTTGTTCCTCTGCCTTTGATACACTGCACACTTTCCAGTCCACTCTCTCAGGCATATCCAGTATCCCAGGGCTTGCTAGCACCTCTCTGGAACAAATTTTTAAAGACATGGTCATCGATTTACAGTAAAACCCCTCTAAATCAGACATTCAATCTAGTATAAATATCGGTCTTAGAGACAGGTGACAGCTTAATGCAGAGTAAAAGTCATTCAGAAAGCTCCTCTACAAGCTTTTTGCATGACTTTCAGCCTGCATGAAGTAGCCACCTGCCTCAAAGTATTTAAATTCTTCTCTACTAGAATTCCGGTTCAGAGGGTTTTTACTGTATAGACCAGAGACCAAAACTCATTCATATACAGCAGAACCTGTCTTAAGTGGCAATAAAAAAAGAGATATAATTATGGGTCTTAAGGCAGGTGGTACCCTTATGCAGAAAGTTCCTACAGATTTCTGCATTACTTTTGCCAAGTATTAACCCTTTCCTTCACATAAACGCTTTATCATACATTTGCAAGCAGAGTAGACCAAAATCAGATGGCTCCTATACTATATAGGAGCTGTCTCATCAGGGTCTGCTCTGTTTGCTAACAGAATTTGATAGACCTATTTCTTTAATTTCTAAAATGGCTACCTTCCATGTTTCATTATAACTATTTTGTCCATGAATATTCAGTAGGTATTGATATTTGGAATAAACAAAGAACAGGGAAAGGGTTAAGCAACCACCTGCTTTTAAGACTCCTATGTTTTATTATTGAATGGCCACTGTATTCCAAATTGAGTTTGTGGGGCCAACTGGTGAACTTTGCAAACTGTTTGGATCCTGTTGAGTCACTGTTTGACACTCGTGAATTCGGAAAGTAATGGAACAGTTAAACAAGTTGACAATTTTGCACATTTCGATATTACAGTAAAACCTCTCTATAACGGTCACTAAATTGTGTTAATTAGTTGGTATTTAGGGCAGGTGGCTGCTTAAAGCAAGGTGAAAGTAAAACAGAACGCTCCTATAGGAGCGTTCTGTTTTACTTTCACCTTGCTTTAAGCAGTCACCTGCCTTTAACACAAACTATTTGATGTAATTTAGTGACTGTTATAGAGAGGTTTTACTGTACAGTATGAAGTTAACACAGTTTTGCGCTGTGCTCTCGAGATGACAGTTACTTATGGCTAAAGGATTTAAAGGTACCCCTCTACATGATACAAGGTTACTGACAGCTCACTTCCATACCTGCCAAACTGTAGTGGGAAGTTCTTTGAGATCCTACAATACATCTTCTCACCAGTTGGTAGTTCTGCGTAAAAATATGGAACCCCTATTTGTACAATCTGAAAGAGAAACCACATCACTTTATATACAATTTATGTGTATTGTTTATAAAATGATCAACTCTTTATTCTGCAGATATGCCTTTTAACATATTTGCAAACAGAGAAGTGCTAGATCAGAAGGCTCCTGATGTTCACCTTAATATACATCTAGCACACTACTAGGTGCAGAAGAATATTCAGGTAGGTCTATCACTGGAAGACTTTATAACAAAAACACCAGGCACCATGGGTTTCTTTTTGCTGATGTTTGAATTTATTCTGAAGCATTTGACTGGTCAGTTCTGAATGTGACTCAAAATCTAACCCAACAGGTACTTTAAGACAAACTAGGACTGAGAAGTCAAAATGGGTCTTGCAGTTACTGCTGAACCTGCTAAAACTTCTCATTGATGCCTATCACTGAAATCCTATTGCCTACACAAATGCTTGAATTCAACACATATCACGGGTGAGAAACCTTTTTTAGCAACAACTTACTAATTAAACATGAGTTAAGAAAGCAAATGGTTGAATAAGGCAGGTAAAATTAATGTAAAAACTAGGACTATTACAAAAGGTGAATACCCCTGCACGGCAGCCTTGATTCCAAATCCAAGTTTGTGACACCAACTACCCATGTAAGAGGACCAAATGCCCAAAACAGTCAAAGTTCAAGTGGGAATAATTCTCTAATGCTTGCCACTAAATACAAAATACTAATTATTACTATTCGTGGTTAGTATGTATGGCGAGTATCAATTCAATAACTTTCAAATTGAAGGAGTTCACGACACCAATCCCCCCCCCCCCCCCCCATGTTTCATGACAAAATATATTCACAGTTCAGGGACAGATAATTCTGCAATAGTCAATGGTAAACACATAAAAATTGTGTCTTGCACATCTTCTATTTGTAATTATCACATATACCAAATATAATTTCAATAACTTTTAAACTGAAGGAGTAGTTTGCTACACCAACTCCCCATGTTTCATGCCAAAATGACAAAAATACTCGAAGTACTCGGGAGGGGGGTGTATAATCACCATTCAATATTCAAGAAATAAGGATTGGTATATGGCTTGCGTTAGCACCCAATGGAAAACTATTGTATACAGATCAGAACTGAGTAACTCGTGGTCTCTTTAGGATCAAAACTTGTAACATTTATTTACATGAGATTCATAACCTTAAAATGAAACAAAAGGGAAAACTTCAGATTTGAAGCCGATGAAAACATGTCCAAACACACTGAGAGTGCTACAGACTAACCCATGTGAACATTAACCCTTTACTCCATGAACAGTCATGTGAGAAATGATAACATCATGAATATTAACTGAATTTTCTATAATGACATTGATATGAACAATGGAATGTTTTATCATGAAAGAAACTGTAGAGTCAGATCTAAACAATTGCATATAAGAACAGAGCAGACCCTGATCAGACAGCTTCCACTGGGTCTATGACATGGGTCTACTGTTTGCAAAGGCATATCTATGTCATGTGCTAAAACTGTCTTCTGCTTCAATACTATATTAACAGTTTTCTTCAATTTCCTCAATAGATATATTCAATGTACAACAATTTTGATCCTGATGTGACACTGAGTAACTTGATCGCTCTTCCAGATCCAAACTGTTTCTACAGGTCATCCCAACTCCACCCATAGTGTGGAAATCATTCCAACATTACCTGTCTTATATCTGAATGCTGAGGTATTTCATTCAGTTCCAGTCTGTCCGACTCTGC
Source organism: Azorinus chamasolen (assembly GCA_963576725.1). Classification (NCBI taxonomy): domain Eukaryota; kingdom Metazoa; phylum Mollusca; class Bivalvia; order Cardiida; family Solecurtidae; genus Azorinus; species Azorinus chamasolen. The sequence goes on along the minus strand of OY755246.1, from coordinate 31,461,258 downwards.
ACACTCTGTAAACATCTCTTTGAGCTCATGAACACTGTCCTTGGGAACAGGAACAACCTGCAATATGGTAGAGTCTCTTTATACTGGCTACTTTATGAATGAATATTGGTCAAATATGAGTGCCTTTAAAAGCAGATGACTTCTTAATGCATAGGATGGTAATGCAACAAGGTCCTATGGGATCACTCTGTATAACTGTTGCCTGCTTTAACCCTTATTCTCATGTGAAAAAATTGAAGTCTGCTTGAATCTAGATCTGGTGCAATTTTACACAATGGTAAAGAGTTGCTGCTTGCTAACTTAAGCCTAAGTCATTTAAAAATAAAACAGTGCCGTAGTAGTAGTCGCTTTGTTTTGTTTACATTAGAGGTCATGTTATGTTCCAAAATAAGTTGGTCTATCTGTACTTCATCATAAATGAACAATGTTTACCTGTACTTCATCATCATAAATAAACAATGTTTACCTATATTTCAAACATATATACAATGTTTATCTGTTTTTCATAACACATAAACATTATTTACCTGTACTTCATCTAATATAAACTATGTTTACCTGTACTTTATCTAATATAAACAATGTTTACCTATACATGAACTTCACAATGTATCAACTATGTTTACCTGTATCTGTAAATGCTGGGTTTTGTAATTCCTCTCAAAGAACACAACTGCCTTGCCCTGTTTCTTGAAGCACGTTTTCAAACTTTTTTTGTACCTAGTATATGTTAAGGATATCAATAAAGTGTACATGTGCATTCCGGAGATATCCATAATGAAGAATCAATGAAACAGAGAGAACAGTTGACATTATTCTTATGAATTCTTTTTCCTAATTCTCAGACATTTTTGTCAATTGTACAGTAGATGCTATATGACATCCACAGCTTTTAATTTTACAGAGTTATAAATGTGTGCAGTCCAACACAGACAACACTTAACCCCTTCCTTCATATAAACGTGTTTTCACATATTTGCAAAGAGAGTAGACCCAGATCAGACAGCTCTTAAAAGAGCTGTCTGATCAGGGTCTGCTCTGTTTGCTAATGGAATTTGAAAGATCTGTGACTTTAACTTTTAAAATGGCTACAATGTTCCATCTTCCATATTTCAATATAACTATTTTGTCTATTGTTGTTCAGTAGGTATTGGAATTTGGAATAAATATAGGACAGGGGATGAATTAAAAACAAATGAGAGAAAGGACATGATCAATATACAGTAGAACCTCTCAAATATGACCAATTTATAAATAACAATGGGGGATTTGTAAAGCAGCTGGGAGCTTTCTGCTTTATAACTAAGTAATGTTCTTTTATCCTGCATTTACCCATTTTTCCATAGAAACACCTTTAATGTCTTTACAAACTGAGCAGACCCAGATCAAATAGCTCCTGTAGCAGCCATCGGATGAGGATCTGCTGTGATGACCAAACGTTTCTGAGTTCATATGTCAAAATAAATCATCTAAATGTAATTAGTATTCATAACATCAGTATTTCTTACATGAATATTCATCAAATAAAAGTTTAAGCTACTGCCTGCCTTTAAAGTGACTGCTATAGAGAGGTTTTACTGTAAACTTTCTAAATGTATAAGCATTATTTGGGTGTCTTCAAAGGTGGGCAAGAAACAGATCAATGGCAAGACAATATCATTTCTTAGAATAGTGCGCCTGTTACTTAACTCGTTTGTTGCTAAATTTTGTCATCTGCTACAATTTTCATTTTTGTTATTTTTTTTTCATATTTGTTTCAAAAACCATAGTCACAGTAACAAACAGTTTGGATCCTGATGAGACACCGAGTTATGTGGGGTCTCACCTGGATCTAAACTGTTTGCAAAGGTTATTACAAATGCGGATCTATTCCTAATGTGGAGTAATTTGGCTTTCATTAGAAATCCATCCATTTGAAACAAGAATTACAAGTCTCTTAATTCAGATATCAAATGTTACAACACGTACTGCAAAACTTAGAGTGAAATATTGCGAAACAGAAGGCAGCTTTCATAAATGGCCCTTCATCTGCTAGAGATACTTAGATGCCTTTGCTAACACAGAAGACCCAGATAAGACAGCTCCTGTAGAAGCATCTGATCAGGGTCTACTGTTTGCTTATGAAATTATACAGATCTAATTGTACAGCTTCTGCCAAGATCAAAAGTCCTGTTTTCATATGCCATTCAAAAATTCAGCTAATATTCATATTATAATGTCATTATTTTTTATATGAATATTCATCAGATAAAGGGCTATAAAAATTAATGCTTCAACTACTATAAAGGATACTGTTCAATTTCATCTACAACATCTGCTGGTGCTGACACACTGGATTGGTAGTGACCAATGGGCAAAATGAGGACATGGTCATCTACAAGACCTCCTTTGGCTAGGGCTACATAGGTCTGCAAAATAGAGAAAAAGGGAACAGTGCAATTAAGTTCCAAGACACATCAATCCATGTGGATTTTACTCCATAAATACATTTTAATGCCTTTGAAAACAGAGTAGACATAGATGAGAATGCTCTTACAGGAGTCGTCTGATCAGGGTCTGCTCTGTTTACTTGTAATATAGATATGAAATAGTTTCTGCCATGGCCCAAACTTTATACGATCACATGCCATTGACAGAATGCATCTAATTAGTATTTATTATTTCTTATAGGAATATTTCATGGAGGAAAGGGTTAATGAATATAATTGCCCGAGACATGCTTAGTATTTATGAGTCCAACCACATTGTCAACTCAGTATCCTAACTGGATCCGAACTGGCTCCAAATGTCAATATTTTTTTCATTTGAATCAGTTTTGCTCCACTTTAATACCACTTTCCTATCAATATAGGAAGCTATTTAACCCTTTACCCGCTGAATATTCACACAAGAAATAGTAACATCATCATCGTTTGGCCATGGCAGAAACTGTAAGTCAGAGCCTCTATATTATTCCTTAAGCAAAAGTGCAGATCCTGATATACTTTGTTTTTAAAGGTGTCAAAATCAGGTAAGGAGTTACACCAAACCTGTGTTAGAGGGCATCTCTATTAAGCAGCCAACCTGTATTACGTAATATTTATAAGAAATACATCTCCATACAAGCTATCTTTATCACAAAGTTTATGATGCAGCTGCCTGTCCACAGCTGCAACGTTCTATGCTTCACTTTGAGAAGCTGCATGTTTGACTGTAGTAAATAATGTTGTCATAAAGTGCCCTCCATAATAAGAGTGTGATTTTTACCTCTGTTCCTACACTGACTACAAGGTGTTTCTCCACCTCAGGGCTACCCAGACAGAACCAGCAAGGACCAGTAGGTACAGCTGTAACAGAAAACAGACTCAATAATAGATGCACAAGTCCACAGCAAGAACTTTCTACAAATGAAGGGTCTTTAATTACTAAACAAAAAGTGATACATCTGGTTTAATATCAAAACTGATGGAGATATAATGCTTGTCGACATAATTTCAAAACTTGGTGAAGACTTGATAAGAGCTTCTCAAGTTAGAGAGTGGAGGACTTTACAGGATGTCAGCACACACACACACACACACACACATGTACACATAATGACATACCCACCTTGGGTGAAAACAATATCTCCCATCTGAAGATGGTGGTATAAAAAAAAGCGTGAAGCAATTAACAACTGGTTGAGTGAAAAATTTCGAATTGAGGTAATAGTACCTAGAGGAGACATTAAATTGCTCTATGAATGGTGAGTTTAAAAGTTTGTGGTATTGTAATTTCCTTGTGATCATGACAATGGAGTACATACATACATACATGTATTTAGTTCAAATGATATACTAACCCATATCCCACTATTCTCATCGGACTCATATTTGCAAACAGCTTGAATCCGAGTAACTCGGCATTTTATCCAATCTACTTGACACTAAGTCAGTAATTCCTCAGTCAGTTTGATCCAATAAGAAGCATTCATCCAAACTTGAGCAGACTTTTTTTTTCACAGTGTGTAAATGTTCAACAGTTTAGCTTACGTTTGGGTCTCTTTGGCTGTCTTTGCCCACCTCCTTCACCCTGCCTCTTTTTACCACCTCCACCAGCTTTCATATCATAGAAAAACTGCTCCTAAAATTACATGCAAAACATATACATGTATTTCAATTCAAAATATGATCAAATGACAAGAGCATTAAACTTTTCCAAGTGCAGAGGTCTTGCAAACTTCTGACTTTCCTTATCGGTTTTTACTCTGTTTGTTATGCCTAGGTTATATTTGCCCTGAGATGAGTTTACGGCGCCCGTAGACCCATCATAAGGACATTTCTCAGTACAGAGGCAGGCGGTGGCCGTACGATTTTCGTATGGATTCCCAGGCGATTTGTCATAAAAAAAAGTTATACAAATTTTCAAAAATGGTAAGCCTGCAGAAAGTAAAAAGGTGGATACGGGCATATTACGATCTCCGCACGGGCATCATTCTGAGGCCGCGCAAGGATCGGGCTGCAAACTGCCGATATTCAGTATGTACATTGCACGGTCATCCTGTGGCAACCTCACAAAGGCTGTGCTGCAATTTTGAGATTTGGATGGGTATTGACATTTCCAACATTAATAGTTTGTCTAGGTATAGAAGATGGAACAACCCTGGTGGTCCTCGTATGGAAATCGACCAGGCTCCATACGATTGCCCTATCCAACCGAAGACCGCGCTGTGACTGCACGGAGATCGTGCAGTTGCCGCTCAGTCATCGTACAGATAGGCCGTATACAATATGAACAAAAAAATCGCAGCCCCATACACTTCTGCGTTGCAAAACAATACTGTAGGAAAATTGCAGAAATCGTACAGCCTCCATGGCAAATGTAAACTAGGCATAAAGGCTAAACATTATTTTTCAGTATAATGGGCTCATGTGTACCAAAATGAAGTATCGAGATATTAAACCAATTTTAAGCTATATGTATTTTGTATTAAAAATACATTCTGTTACTGTATCGTTGTTTTTTTTCAGTCTAAAAAGAGAAAAAATGTTTGCTTGTAATAAATATTTACTTTTCTTTATTTCTTACAACCATATCCTACTTGTACTTGTGTACTTTCTTTTCATAATTAGCTTTTCCAAATTAAAGTCATGTTTTACTGATAGGTCCAATGAAGCTGACATTTTTTTTACATGTTTTAGTAGGTATAGCCCCCCCACAGGCTGAGTTCAAAACATGTTAAGATGAGATGAGCTAACTATTTTGAGACGGCAAGACAGTACATTAAGTAACATAAGCTCAATGAACTTTTATAACCAACTTACAACAGGGGATCAAGAAGGTGTGCATATCTATCTCAAAGGTGTAAAAATATCCTGCTCAGATTAAACAAGCAATAAAAGAAACCAAAACAATCAATGGGACTGGCACGCATGCTGGAATATTTGGATTTTAAGTATTTGAATAAAAGCCAGTATTTTCAACAATATTTAAAAGAATTTGAGCAGAAACTTGAAAATTCCCTCAAAATAGGCATGTGTCACGGAAAAATCGAATGTCGAAATAATGCAGTTATACTGTGATTGTAAATGGACAGAATGGTTGATAATTAAACACTCTGACACACTATGATCTATTGTAAGATTTGTAATGGGATGGCTCCCTGACCCAACCACACCAATGACAGGGAGAATAAAAGATTTAAAACAAGAGCTGCATTGTGGCACCAATGCTCGTCTGATTTGGTGCTTGTTCAGCTAATTCAAAAACTTTTTAAAAAAAATTAAGGGCCATAACTCCAAAATTTTAAAATCAAGAGTTATGGTAATTTTGTAGAGGCCTTCCCCTCAATGAGAACTACTAACCTATGAAGTTTCGTGTTGATACCTCTTATACTTTTCAAGGAATGAGCTACATAAAAAAAAATTGCATGCTGCCGCCGACAACAACGGCAACGACGACAACGCTTATGATCCAGTGATCACAATAGCTTGACTTTTCTTCGAAACAGACGAGCTAATAAAAAACAAGTAAAATCTTACTGTTGGAGGGACGTTAAACCCAATTCATACATACACACTCATACAAACCTTTTGCTCTGTAGAATCAGCAATAAAGTTCTTAGACTTGTAGGGACATTCAGTAACATCAGGTGGCTGGGCCACTAGCTCAGAAGGATCCATCTTAGACATGGGGGTGATGCTGAAGGCATACATCCACTGAAATAACATTTAAATGTAATGACATTGCTTTGTTAACATTATTTGGCATAACAAATTGCAGAAAAAAACTCCAAGCAACAACTTAATGAATTAACATGGGTGTCTTTACTCCATAGAGATGCCATTTCACACTTTTATAAACAGAGGAGACCCAGATCAGATGACTCCTGTAGGAGCCATCTGTCCAGGGTCAGCTCTGTTTGTTTATGAAATTGTATAAATCTGATTACAGAAGTTAATATTCATGATGTCATTATTTCTTACATGAATATTCATGAAGTAAAGGATCTAATGAGAACTCTACATAGTTTTCATCTTGCATTCTGCTATAAGCTGCCTTACCCCTTTCCCTCATACCAATGCTATTCCATGCCTTTGCAAACAGAGCAGACCAAGATCAAATGGCTCCTATATGAGCTGCCTAATCAGAGTCTGCTGTTTGCTTATGAAGTTATTATAGATCTTACTCTACAGTTGTTACCAATACAAAATGTTCCTGAGTACATATGCCATTATAAAATATCTGCTTATAAATATTCATGACATCATTATTTCTTACATGAATATTCAACTGGGAAAGGAATAATTTCATACTGTTTGACATTCTGATAAAGGTTTTGAACACAAAAGCAGATTCATTTCTAAAACAAATCCTATTTTTTTGTCCAACCTCTATTTGAACATCAAACAGTTGGAAAAATAACCCTTTCCCTGCTGAATATACATGAGCCATCTGATCTGTGTTTGCTCTGTTTGCAATTGCATGAAAAAGCATTTATAAGCAAGAGGGCCATACTGGCCTTGATATCAATCACCAGACAATCAGAGGAGAAGATTTTCAGTTTTCACTTTATGTTTCTATAAAAACCAGGCCACCCACATTTGACCCCAGTGGCAAAATTCATATGACTTTTGTAGAGAATTTCAAGATGATGCTATGTGTCAAATATGAAAGCTGAGATCCTTCCAGTTTCAGAGGAGAAGATTTTCAAAGTTTTCACTATACGTTTCTATAGAAAACTGGCCACCCCTGGGGCGGGCCACATTTGACCTCAGGGGCATAATTTATATAACTTTTGTAGAGGACCTGAACATGATGCTATGTGCCATATATGGAAGCTGAGATCCTTCCAGTTTCAGAGGAGAAGATTTTTGAAGTTTTCACTATATGTTTCTATAGAAAACTTGCTACCCCTGGGGCAGGCCACATTTGACCCCAGGGGCATAACTTATATAACTTTTGTAGAGGACCTGAATATGATGCTATATCCGAAATATGAAAGCTGAGAACCTTCCAGTTTCAGAGGAGAAGATTTTCAGTTTTACTATATATTTCTATAGAAAACAAGGCACCCCTGGGGCAGGGCCAATTTTGACCCCAGGGATGTAATTTATATAACTTTTGTAGACGATGCTATGTGCCAAAGATTAAAGCTGAAAACTCTGTAGATTCGGAGGAAAAAAATTTAAAGACTGAAATTGTTGATCACTGACGACGGACGACGACAAGACGCAGGCTGTGATCACAGGTGATCACAAAAGCTCACTGTGAGCACTTTGTGTTCTTGTGAGCTAAAAAGAAAGGGTTAAATAAGAAAAACAGGTATTTGGCATCAAAACCTTTTCACAATATAGTCAGTTTGTATTTCATACCAAGAGCAGTTTTCAACAAAGTCATTCACCTTTTTCTTTTTTGGGTTGCCCACTTTTGCCAGCGCAATGACGCGTGTGACATGTCGGGCTGACTCATTGAGCACTCGGTGGTTTCTGTATGGCTGTCTCTCATAGTGCACATCCTCCAGACCACAGAAATGATATCGTGGTTTCAGCATAAGGGCCAACTGAGAGATGGTCTCAGAACAGCATGAAGCAGAGTCAAGTCCTTCCTAGATTAAATATTCAAAAGCAAGATAATACACATGACCTTTACAGTAGAACCTGGTTTAACCCTTTATTCCATGATTATTTATGTAAGAAATTATGACATCATTTAATTAATTAGATTATAGATGTTTTATAATGACGTATGAACACAGGACATTTTGGCTGAGGCAGTAACTGTAGAATTTGACCTGCATTATACCATAAGCAGAGCAGACCCTGATCAGATGGCTCCTACAGGAGCTGTCTGATCTGGGTCTACACTGTTCGCAAAGGCATAGAAAGATGTATTCCATTTATGGAGTAATGGGTTAAGCAGCCATCAAAAAGAGGTCTAATCATCAGTCTGTCAAGGCAGGTGGTAGCTTAATGCAGGTCAAAAGTAATGCAGAAACCTATAGGAGCTTTCTGCATTACTTTTGCCCTGCATTAAGCAACCACCTGCTTTTTACGACTCCTATGTTCAATAAATGAATGACAGCTTAGGACAGGTTCTACTGTATATATAAGAAAAGTTATTGAAATGATAGGTACAAATGAATGCACATACCTAAACTTAATACATTTGTACATCAATTTTAACAAAAAGTCCACTTTTTGGACTATGTAAACAGTGTTGATCATAATCAGCCTCCTCATTGGAAACATAGCAGCTGAACTGAGTTAACATTGTTTGTCCCTCATCAATAATGTCATTATTTAGACCAATACCGCTATAAACAGTGTAGACCGTAAGTGATCTAGGTCAGCATCATTTGTTATGGTACAACTGGCTGATTTATGTGAGAAATACACATCCTGTTTTGACAGACAGAAACCAATAACATTGTAATCTAGATGGGTTAGCCTATTGGATTTTCCAGCATATCTGATCTTATCATACTGACAAGACTCTATTGTTACACTAGACTTCACCTTATTCTGCTGTAAAAATTCAAATCTGCTCCAGTTCTGATCATGAGCAATTTTTTCTTATCTCCAATTTGTTCAAGCTTTTACCAAACAACTGACTGAGTGTCAAACCTAGATCCCAATAACACATTAACCCTTTACTCCATAGGCTAGTTTTAGACCCAACCTCTTTGAATAAATCTATTGAAAAGGAGCATTTACTAGAGAAAAGAAACATGTTAGAATTGTGTAGTTTTGAAACCATTGTTTCCTATGGAGCAAATGCTCTATTTATCACAATGGTTTCAAGAAGGGACTTTTACAGAGGAGTAGAAAGGCGTATTTATGGAGGAAAGGGTTAGGTTACTCTGGGTTTTTTTTCTGAATCCAAGCTGTTTGCATGTGACAGATCAACATCACAATCAACAGGATTTCTGTTACTGTGTTACCATATAAATAATATATCCATGGACGTAGAAACCAAGTACATTTGAAACATGCCAGGAAAAAATCTATTTCAGTTTTGCAAATATTGTAGACCATGACAAGCTCAAAAGTCATAGACTTGTTTTAACGGGGAAGTCCCTACATTCGACATGTTTCAAAAGTGCCCAAAATATACAAAACTCATTTGTTTATATGCTGAAAAGAAGTATATCGCAAGAAAACCATTTGAATAAATACCGAAGAAGACACAACTTTCATGTGTTTGATATGTTATTCGGCAATGTATTAGTATTTATTCGGCTCACGTTTTAGTTTCATTAACTGTTCGACCAAGGTCGATAATAGTTTGTTGTAGAACAAAAATTATTAGTGTCGATGAAAACGGTTTATTTTGTATCACAGGGGCATTTTTCGATATAAGTTCAAATTCATTATTTTTATAATAATGATTGAACAAAACAAATATTAAGTTTTATGACATTATTGAAAATATGCGTTCATTGTATGAACTTTACCTAATGAATGTTCATGTTTGAAATCATAACATAATGAATATCAATTAACTGAGTATTTATGACTGTTTATGAACACAGGATGTTTTTTGGCCATGCCAGAAAATGTAGAATCCAATCTATATGGTTTCATAAGCAAACAGAGTAGACCCTGATCAGAGGGCTTCTACGGGAGATGTCTGATCTGGGTCTACTCTGTTTGCAAATGGTGTTAAACAGTGTCTCTAATAGAAAAAAAATCAGTACGAAAAAATATAGCGATGTACATGTATATGGCAAACTTTTGTTTACTTGGAAATGAAACTACAGATAGCTTGTGTAACGTACAGGCTCTGGTGCATATTTCTCCACACCTTTGGGCCACTGAGAGGTGATTAAGATGTCCACTCCTTTGAATTTGGTGTCATTTTTCACAGGGTCTGTGAGGGCTGCTATGTCTACCGGGTTGAAGCTGGTGCTGTCTGACAAGATCTCAGACTCTGTCCCACTGAGATAGGCAATCTGCAACCCTGAACTGCCAGTGTAAAACCCTTTTTTCCCTGTGAGAAAAACATACACATGTCACAAATCATATTAACCCTTTCCTCCATAAATACGCCTTTCTGGCATATCCAGAAATATTTATTCACTCTTGACAGTTTCATTCACCATCGGTCTAATTAGTCCAGTGGTCTGACCTGCCCAGTGGTGTACTAGTCACAGTTCTGAGGAAGTTCACCAATGTTGATCGAAACAATCAACAGTGTGTGTAAGTTGACTCTTTTTAACTCTTTACCACACATATACCCCTTTCTACACATTTGCAAACAGAGCAGAAGTTGCAGAACCAGTTCAGATGGCTCCTGTATAAGCTGTCTGATCAGGGGCTGCTCTGTTTGCTTATGAAATTCTACAGCTTCTGTCACGGCCAAATTTTTTTTAGTTCATAATTATGCCATGATGGAACTGCCTCCAATTAATATCCATGATGTCATTATTTCTTACATGAACATTCATGGAGTAAAAGGTTAAAGGTAATAACAAATTAGTCAACAGTGTTGAAAGAGTTCTAGTCTTACACTATTCTGTAGTAATAAAAAATTCAGTTTGACTTTCATTTCTAGTCAAATTTGTGTCAAACCACATTTGTATTAGCTCCAAAGAAATATGACTTTAACCCTTACTCTGTTGAATATTCATGTAAGAAATAATGACATCATGATCTTGTATAGTTTCATAAGCAAACAGAGCAGACCCTGATCAGACAGCTCCTATAGGAGCCATCTGATCTGGGTTTTCTCCGTTTGCAATGGCATGAAAAGCATTTATATGAACAAAAGCATTACGATCATAAAACAAACTACCTGAGAGAACAGTAAATTATGTTCAAATACACTTGATGTTAATCTTGCATAGTTTGAATATGTTATAATGTACAATATAACTTGGCCAACTTTTTTTAACCGTTTCTGTAAGAAAACAAGAATCTGCCAAGAGGGCAAGGATGAAAATGCATGACAGAAAGATGTTCCAAGTCATTATATACCATACCTCTCAGTTTTATAATTGCACTTAGGCCAGTTTTTGGAAATCATAAATTCACTAATGTAGTGCTGTAGATAACAATAGAAGACTCACCAAGGTAGGTTACATTGTTACACAAGTCACCTCCCTGACTGTCGGGGTATTTACTGTCATGTTCAGTCCTGTTTGGTCCTAGCACTAAGACTGGAATAGGCACTGAAACCAAAATGACATAATAAAACCGTGTTCGTGTACATGTATATATTATCGTATTATGGCACTGAAAAGTTAGACAGTGAAACTACTCTCAACCGGATATTCAAAAACATATAAATGCCAGTCTTTAAATGAGTTTAACCCTTTACCTGCAAAAAGAATAGACCCAGATAAGCTGGCTCCAAAAGGAGCTGTCTGTTCAGGGCCTTGCTTAAGGAATAATATATATCTAATTCTAGTTTTTGCCAAGGCCATAATTTCCTGTGTCCACATGCCATTACAAAAAATATCTAATTAATATTCATTACTTCTTAAATGAATATTCATCAGGTAAAGGGTTAATGTAGGATGAAAATCATGCAGAAAGCCCAATTTCACCCTGCATTTAGCAACAACCTAAAAAGATCTGAATTCTAAGTCAGATTCTGAGGGAGTTTACTGAATTATCCAAACTGTCCATCATTCATCAAAACATTATTGCTGACGTCTGAAGCTATCAGAATAATGTGTGATGAAGTTACCATTGAATTGCAAGTCTAATTAAAAACCCAACAAATTTCCCTTTATATTATGCATGTATTTGTATAGATAAGACAATATCACTAACTGAATATCTCACCAAGATTAAACAAACAGAGTAGACTTGGTTAGATGGCCCCTGTAGGAGCTGCCTACAGGAGCTGTCTAATCAGTCTTCTCTGTTTAATTACTGAACATTATAGATCTGATTCTACAGTGTTTTCCATGACCAAAATTAAAAAAATACCTAGGTTAAAGGTTAAACTGTTTTGCAATCTGATCATGTTTTTTGCAAAAAAATAATGAAAAAGTGTTCTTTGGGAAAAAAAGCAGATAATGTTTGTCACACACTATTAATTAATTTAACCCTTTCCTTCAAGTAAACGTGTTTTCACACATTTGCAAACAGAGTAGACCCAGATCAGATGGCTCTTATAGGAGCCTTCTGATCAGGGTCTGCTCTGTTTGGTAATGGAATTTGATATATCTGTTTCTGTACTTTCTAAAATGACTACAATGTTCCACCTTCCATATTTCATAGTAACTATTTTGTCCATGAATGTTCAGTAGGTATTGAAATGTGGAATAAACACAGAACAGGGAACCAGGGTTAATTATTAGTGTTGTAGGTTACTGTTTTGTAAATTACCTTTAGATGATCCAGTCTTATACTTCAACCACTCCTCATCACTGTCCCCAAAGACATTTCCAACACATAGCAGCAACTGTAATGTAAGAAAAAGAACTCTATGTTTTTATATGTGTTCATGAGAATCTCCTATTTCCTTGCAATACTCTATCTTATTGATTCTCATTAATTAATAGCAGGAATTTCATGAAAAGAATGCAAACAGACTGACTTTCCAAATTCTAATAATGATTTGAAAAAAATCAAGAAAAAATCTGCATTAAGAATTTGTAGCAGACAACATTTTTTTGCAGACAATTTAAGTAGTGTTCCAAGAAGTTAAGTTGCAAAAGAGAGACACACATTGTATTGAGTACCAACAACATAAAATCTGGAGAAGAATAGATCAAAACTTTGCACGCTAGCGGCAAAACCGTGCTTACCGATGCATATAGTTTTGATCCAAATGAGACACTACATAATGCGGCTTCTCACCGGGATCATACTTTGCAAAGTAATGAGAGAAATTTTATTTTAAGAACTGAAGCAGACAACAGTTGTTGCAGAAAAAAAAGATCAATAGAATCAAGCATGGGTTTTGTTAAAGACGGGGGTTTCTATACCCGAGGTTGGTCTGTTCCCAGTCGGAAACGAGCTTTATGCTTAATTATTTTTCTCGCTTTATACACCCTAAAAACAAGTAAATTAATGGATTTTGTGAAGTACTACTTTCCATTGCGTAATACGACTTCCGTATCTAATAGCAACAAACTGCAGGTGACATTAAATGACGTCATTAATTTTGTTACTGGTATAACATTACCATAAACATTACGTTTTGGCGTAAAATATAAATGACTGAGGGACTAACGTACAACACAACGTATCAATTTCAATTTATAAACTCGTTGACTATTGAAATGTTGGTATAATTCTGTAAGAGTTCCTTCCCCTGTATTGATTTTTCCAGAGACATATACATGTATGTATATGTCTCTGATTTTACCTAATCGCGCGTATGAGTACACCAAACAAGGGGAGTTCAAGATTAGGATTTCTAGTACTGCTATTTTTAGTAACTCAGCTTATCTAGCACAACTGAGAAGCGAGAAATACTTATCTTGCAAAATGTTAAACAGCTGTAGATGAGATGTATACTGACCAATCAAAATCTCTTATTTCCCATCTGAACTCTGTCTTGATGCAACTCATTAGCCCATTCCCTCATTGACGCCTTTTGACACCTCAGTAAGTCACTTTTTGAAACCATTGTGATAAATAGAGCATTTGCTCCATAGGCTCTATTTATCACAATGGTTTCAAAACTATACAATCATTTTCCTTTTCTCTAGTAAGGTTCCTTTTAGGTAGAAGAATTCAAAAAGGTTTGGTCTAAACATATCCTATTAGGTAATGAGTTAGAATTGCCTAGGACAGGTGATTCTAATGAGTTGCAGCAAGACAGGGTTTGGTGAAGATATATAAAAAAAATATTGTATTCAGACTTTCTAAATACTCTTCTTATCTACAGCTCTGTATCCATATATCAGCCATAACTATCTATACATTGGAGAGGTGATTCTAAATAGAACCAATAAGATAGGGCCTGGCTGCGTGACAAATAGTACCAAGATTTCTTAACCCTTTACTTCATGAATATTCATGTAAGAAACAATGATCCTACAGGATCCGTCTGATTTGGGTACTCTGTTTGCAAAGGCGTAGAAAGATGTGTTTTGGAGCATAACTTGATTGGAGCAAAGGGTTAAATGCGTTTCTTATCTATAGATCTGTCGAAAGTGTTATCACAGATTGTCTAAAGATACCATCAACCAGGATTTCTGCAGAAATATTTCATTGCTGGTCATTATGAAGTTATATAACCCTTTCCCTCATATAAACACTTTTTCACGCCTTTACAAACAGTAGACCAAGATTAGATGGCCCCTGTTTGCTTATGAAATTATAATAGATACAACTCTACAGTTCCTATCAATACCAAAACATCCTGTGTACAAATGCCATTATAAAAAATCTGCTAATAAATAATACATGAAAACATTATTTGATTCCAAATTAGAATATATCACAATGCAAATATTCATACCTTAAGTACACACTCATGTTGTATTTATTTAATCCACATTTGCACACAAAATATGAAAATTCAAAGATCAATTTATGGTGCAAGAAAATCAGTAGATGTTGGAAATTGTAACATATGATCAGTCAGAAGAAATGGACAGTAACCCTTTATATCTGACTGAAATGCCTTTTGACACCTACCGCAAGTTCCAAACACAGTACATGGTCTCTTTTCTTTCCTCATACTTACATCAAATGCTCCAGATTTTTTCTGTATTGTGTTCACTCTTGAAAACAACTGATCAAACTTTCCACAGACATCTCCGCTGACAAGTCTAAAAGCAATACCAGTATATAAAAAAATCAACCTGTGTGATTAATTTCAAGTTATATATACAGTAGAAGCTCTCTAGAGCTATACCACTATATCAATTTATTTTTTTTATTTTAAAGTAAGTTTTAAAAAAAAACTCAGAATTAGAAAGGCTGTTATACCATTATCTGATACAAGCTTTTCTTGCTTACAAATAAAAGATACAAACAGGTTTAACCCTTTCCCTGCTGAATATTCATGCACAATTAATGAAATCAGTGTTGCAGCCAGGATGCATGATCGCCTCCTTTTTCTGAAAAAAATCTCCCCTTTTTTTCACCGAGGGGCCACCAAGGTACGCACTAAAGTTTCTATATTACTTTGCTAATAAATACTCTCCCTGAGACTGTCAAAACAGTTTGTAGTGAGTAGGACTTTCATATCGATTCTGAACCAGATGTTTATAAACTATCGTGTATAGGTAAGGCGGCTGTTTGTTCTGTATGTGGTGTTTTCTGCATGACTCATATCTGTACTTTTGATATCTGTAACTCAGCTATCATATTGTACAGGGCCCTGGTAATTCAAGGTACAAGAACAGTTGTCTGTCCAGATCTATAGATTTTCGCAACGACTCTATTTATTTATTGCGCTTATGATAAAACAATTAAACACACCTGAAAATTAATAACCTGTGGAGTAAAGTAATGTTTGCCTGTCCTGGTCTGACTGCGCATATCTATTTATTCAAGTGTCTTTTAGTCCATACCCATAACCTATATTCTATCAATAGTAAGATCAAATGAAAACAGCAAAAAATTGTGTCTGCTTGAAAATTCGTCAAATAATAATATCTAAAAGAAAATCAGCGACTACTTCGGGGTAGGTATATATAAATTCAACCCAAATCCAGGTGTCAAAGATACTGTACCGATTTGTTCAGCTTTTACGAGTCAGACTGAGTGGTCCTGTAGATAACGGCAATTTTGACTTTCTTGAATCCATTGCACTAACTTTGAATTAATTGATATTGATGTGAAATAAAAATTCCCCCTATTTCGTACAAATCCCCCCTAAATTCAAAAGGAGGAGGGAAATTCACCCCTCTTCTTAAAATACTGGCTGCAACACTCAGACTGTGATATCATGAACATTAATTAGATTATGTTTTATAATGGTAATAATCGGTATATGAAGACAGAAGACAGTACATTTTGGCTCTGACAGAAACTGTAGAAAATAGATCTGCCAAAAATCATTCAGGATTACTTGAGGCAGGCTTATGAGACAGGCTTATGGCTGGATGTCGATGCTGACGTAGAAGTCCTTGATGAGATACAAGGGATAGTTTTGAATTCAGAGATTACCGATAAAGAAATAACAGATGCTATTAAGAGTATAAATGTGAATAAATCAGTTGGTGGTATCCTTATGCCTAAACAGTTGGTTTATGGTGCCAGTGTATTGATACCATTTCTGTGTAAACTCTATAACAGACTATTTGAAAAAGGAGAGTTTCCTGATAGATGGGCTCAGAGTGTTATTGTCCCTGTGCATAAGAAAGGTGATATGAATTCTGCAAACAATTATAGAGGAATATCCCTTATAGATGTTGTTAGCAAAGTTTACATAGCTATTTTGACGAGAAGGGTGACATTCTATTTTGATATGTACCAAAAGATCTGTGAATGCCAGAGTGGTTTCAGAGCAGGCTATTCCACAGTTGACAATGCTTACATTTTATACTCTGTTGTAATGAAATATTTGAGTATGAAAAGAAAATCAGTATATGTAGCATTTATTGACTTTCAGAAGGCATTTGATTCAGTTGACCGCAGTATTTTGTACAAGATCTTACAGAAAAATGGCATACGTGGTAATCTTTTTAAGTCCATCCAGTCCATTTATAAGACAGTAAAGGCATGTGTTAGAACTGACCAAGGAAATACCAATACATTCACATGTCCAGTTGGACTAAGACAGGGATGTAAATTGAGCCCGATTTTGTTTGTTATGTTTATTAACGAGCTGCATACATTACTATGTGATAATGACATACGTGGTGTACAATTATTTCCAAATATAGTTGAAATATTCTTGCTTATGTTTGCTGACGATATAGCCTTAATGGCAGACACAGTTGTTGGCTTACAAAAGCAATTAGATGTGTTGCAGAAGTTTTGTACACAGTACAAATTAACTGTAAATATTGCAAAAACTAAAGTTGTTGTATTTAAGCGTGGTGGAAGGTTAGCAAACTGTGAGAAGTGGAGGTACAACGGCAGCAGTGTAGAAGCAGTTAATGGTTTTACATATGTGGGCATGCTTTTTACCAATAGGCTGTCTTTGTTTAAGATGGCAGAATCTACTGCTATTAAGGCAAAGAAAGTCTTAATAAGCATCTTTAAAGAGGAGGTCCCTACAATGATCGCATATTTTCAATAATATCATAAAACTTGGTATTTGTTATGCTCTATCATTATTATGAAGGTTCCCAATTTGAAATTATATCGAAAAATGCCAATGTAATACAAATAAACCAATTTCATCAATAACTGATAATTTTTGTTCTACAACACAATATTATCGGCCTTTACCGTAAATTCTTCCGCGTTTTGCCGATGATCACCCGATCCCTCTATTGTTTACGTAATAGCTTTCTCGGAAGTGGTCGGAGAATCGCGAATAGGGCGAACAGTTACGAAACTAAAACTCAACCCGAATAAAACTGAAACATCGGGAAGTAAAACCGGGATCGGCGGTTTCAAACACATGGATGTTTTGTCATTATAAACGGTAATTGGATGGGGATTTTTGTGATATACTACTTTTCAGCATATAAACAAACGAGTTTTGTATATTTTAAGTGTTTATGAAACACGTCAAATGTAGGGACATCCCCTTTAACTCTTTACATCAGTTTTCATGTATACCTTACAACTCATTTTTCAAATTGTTTGATGCTAAAGTTGCTTCCATCCTGCTATATGGGTCTGAATTATGGGGACTTAGACATATGCCCTGTGTTGAGAATATCCATGTGTATGGATGTAAATGATTTTTGAATGCCAATAAACATGCATGTAATGATGTAATAATGGGTGATTTGGGGCGATACCCAATGTATATATACTGCTAGAAGGTGTATCAAATATTGGTTGAGGATATTGTCAATGCCAAATGATAGATATGTCAGGTTGTGTTATGAAATGTTAATGCATTATGATAGACTTGGATACAGAAATTGGGTTACAGAATTACGATTAAACTTGTATGGAAATGGTTTTGGATATGTGTGGGAGTCACAGAATGTGCAAAATCATGCATTGTTTATTGCTGAGTATTTGCAAAGACTTAAAGACCAACATGTACAAAATTGGAGGTCAAAATGTCGTGAAAGTAGTAAGCTTTGTTACTATGTCAATTTTAAACGTACATATCATATTGAACAGTATGTTTCAGCAATTGATGTATCAAAGTTCAGAAAAAGTATAGTGAATCTACGTAGTTCATCACACTGCTTGATGATAGAAAAGGGTAGACATTATGGTATTTCGAGAGAATTTAGACACTGCCATTATTGTGAAGGATTGATCGAAGATGAATATCATTTCTTGTTGATTTGTCCACTGTACAATCATCTACGCTTGAGGTATATTCCAGTTCTAATATTTCATAGAAAACCCAACAGTGGACAAGTTTGAAAGATTGATGTCATCCACAAATGAGACTGTAATACGTTACACTGCTATGTATACTTTTTATGCTTTTAAGGAACGACATGCATATCTTAATATATATGATTGAAAATGCTGTATAGTAACATAAGAGTGACAACCTGGATCTTATGAATATGCTATGAATTAATATCAATTACATGTAATATTAAGATATGTGTATGTACTGTTTGGATTAAAAAAAACCAACAACAGTAAAGTGTTCAAAAGCTGGGTCTAGCAATGGAGATCACGATCAGAGGCTTCCTCAATGAACCCTGTAATCTGGATCTACACTGTTTACAATGTTCTACATTGTTTACAGTGTAATAACATTTTATCTTTGTACCTTTGTAAGTTATATCATTTTGTGCTTTCTGTACACTGAACATATCTCAAACGGTAGAATTCATGGTAAATGGCTCATGTATGAGATCTTAGCTAGATCTACACTGTTCGCGAGGAAAAAAATGAATACATGCTTATGTAAAACAAGATTAACAAGAGGGTCGTCACGGGTGACAAATGCCTCCAAAGTGTTTGACACCGAAATGCATTTTGGTGGAAAAACAATACAATGTAATGCAGGTGTAACATGAAATTTTGATGCTGTTAAAAATGACACAGGAGTCAGTTCTTAACATTAGAAACAGAACCTTTGACGATTATGATAGCTAAGAAAAGAGCCAAGCGTCAAAACTTAGTTAAAAAGGACCCTAAGTCATTCTCAACGTTAAAAAGGACCCTGGGTTGATTGTCAACGTTTAAGGTATAGGAGATATGCTCTGGACAAGCTTTTTGTATCTGGTAAGATATAGGAGATATGCTCCGGACTGTAAAATTGAGGTCAAAGGTGAAGGTCAAGGTCAGTGATCTGAAAATGGTACATGACTCTCCCCCATCCCAAGATGAACTCACAAACCAAATTTGGATTCCGTAGCTGGTAAGGTATAGGAGAAATGCTCCAGACAAGCTTTGTGTAAAATCTAGGTCAAAGGTCAAGGTCACAGTGACCTGAAAATGGTACGCGACACACCGCCACCCCAAGATAAACTCACACATTAAATTTGGAATCCGTAGCTGGTAAGGTATGAGATATTCTCTGGACAACCTTTTTTGTAAAATCGAGGTCGAAGGTCAAGGTCAAGGTCACAGTGACCTGAAAATGGTACGCGACACTCCGCCATCTGAAGGTGATCTCACAAACCAAATTTGGAATCCGTATCTGGTAAGGTATAGGAGATATGCTCTGGACAAGCTTTTTGTAAAATCGGTCAAGGTCAAGGTTAAGGTCATAGTGACCTGGAAATGGTACATGACATTCCGCCATCCCAAGATGAACTCACACACCAAATTTGGAATCTGTAGCTGGTAAGGTAAAGGAGATATGCTCCGGACAAGCTTTTTGTAAAATCGGTCAAAGGTCATGGTCAAGGTCACAGTGATCTGAAAATGGTATGCGACACTCCTCCATCCAAAGATGAACTCACACACCAAATTTGGAATCCTTAGCTGGTAAGGAATAGGAGATATACTCCGGACAAGCTTTTTGTAGCTGGTAAGGTATAAGCGGTTTTTAAAATCGAGGTCAAAGGTCAAGGTCAAGGTCACAGTGACCTGGAAATGGTACGCGACACTCCGCCATCCCAAGATGAACTCACACACCAAATTTGGAATCTGTAGCTGGTAAGGTAAAGGAGATATGCTCCGGACAAGCTTTTTGTAAAATCGGTCAAAGGTCATGGTCAAGGTCAGTGATCTGAAAATGGTACGCGACACTCCTCCATCCCAAGATGAACTAACACACCAAATTTGGAATCCTTAGCTGGTAAGGTATAGGAGATATACTCCGGACAAGCTTTTTGTAGCTGGTAAGGCATAAGCTTTTTTTAAAATCGAGGTCAAAGGTCAAGGTCAAGGTCACAGTGACCTGGAAATGGTACGCGACACTCCGCCATCCTAAGATGAACTCACACACCAAATTTGGAATCTGTAGCTGGTAAGGTAAAGGAGATATGCTCCGGACAAGCTTTTTGTAAAATCAAGGTCAAAGGTCAAGGTCAAGGTCACAGTGACATGAAAATGGTACGCGACACTCCCCCATCCCAAGATGAACTGACACACCAAATTTGGTATCCGTAGCTGATGTGACAAAGGAAATATACTCCGGACAAAAGGTACACACACCCACACACCCACCCACCCACCCACACACCCACCCACCCACACACCCACACACCCACCCACACACGCACGGTGCGATCACTATATGCCGCCAAAGCCTAGCTTTGGGGGCATAAAAAAGGTCCTAATTACGTTTAACATATGTAACAACTTTGTTCCTTTGCTCCGCACTATATTATACTTTGTGTATATTATGTACTGTATGTTTTTGTGTATGGGCCGGAGGCCTAATATCAAATAAAGAATTGAATTGAATTGAATCAACATATTAGTCCTTCAAAAAAGACCCAGCATATGCCCATTTTTCGTGTTCTGATTTTTCCGCAGCTTGCATGATAATATACAGATGATAAAAAAAGCAAGCAGATGTCTAAAGGTTTTGGACTATCAACATGTACATGCTACTAACTACATAGGTCTCCGACAGAACTAGTCTCATTTAATGATCTGTAAGGCAGCATGCTAATTTTGTGATGGTTGCCGTCTGCCGGGATATCGTTAAAACCGAAAGTAGCTCGATATCACTATTTAGAGTAAATGTGACGTACGACAGAACTGACATGCAGTATTTAACAGCTCAATGGTGATACCAGGATGCTGGCCACTGCAAGAATCTTGAAAATCCAAACTATTTGAAAAGTCCCTCTAGCCTGCACTGACTGTGAGCAAATATATGCAATAAGAGGCCGAATGTATTAATCAGACGAGTTGTCCCGAGGCCGAGTTGTTGGTTCTAAAAGAAAAGGTATATCTTACAGATTTAGACACTATTCAACATAATTACCATTAATTGTGCGATTATTAATTTTACAAAGTTGAAATAGCCACAATTTGCTTACATTCTCAATGGTTTCGACGACATGTCTTCTACAATACAATTTTGTCGCTCAGTCAAGATTTTGACCAATGGACGCAGACATATTGTAGTCCCGCACTACATGCCTTTGAAAAAATATTACTCATTAATTGTATTTATCTAATGAAACATAAGATTCAACTTTAAATTATTGTTTTGCAAATTTTCATTCAATATATTTTATTTCAGGAATGTAATTGATGACGAAAATATATTAGCCAATCACAAAGTACAAACAATATTCTGCTGTTCTGTTATGTTTACAAATGGAAACCAATTTTATGTCCATGCTTGTTGGTCTCAACGCTTGAAAGTATTTAGAGAATTTCAATATGACGGACGCCTTTGGTTCGATTACTTGGTGGGGATTTAGCCCGGCCATAGACTTGCAAGATGAAGGTATGATGGCCCATTGATACACCCATGGAATTCATGTGAATCGTTTAGATATTGTTAAAGTAGCTGCTCATTTTCTAATGCAGAAAATATTTTTCTCTTGAATCACATCTAGTTTTTTTTCACAATAGATTTTGGTAATAATTTATGTGGCGCAGTGTAGTTTACCTGTATTAGCACTTGAAGGGGACTACTGCACTTTACGGTTCTTCAAACGTTTGCTTTTAATGCACAGATCAGAGCAGAATAAGTGCCTTGATTATTTGATTATTATATTCTTCATTTCATGTTATTATCTGCTTCATATTGGGGGCTTCCGCCCAAATTAAATACGACCATTGTTGTTAATGCACATGCACAGTATGCATATCGGTAAAGTGCAGTCTAGCCAAACTATATTCTAACACAACTCTGAAACTAAGGCATTTATTATAAACAAAGAAAACAGAGAAACATGCTTTAATCCTTGATAATGAACTGCATGCGCAGGGAGATGTAAGTAATATTAGATTACTCAGCCTAAAGGCCTCATGATCTAATGACTCCACATCTCAACTCCTAACTGTGATGATATGAGACAATGCACACTATGAATTAGTTAATTCTTAAATATGTCAATAATTTATTATATATATGTCTTTATAAAATGTAATAATGATCATATGTCAGAGGAAGTTTCTAGCGCAAGAATGGAAGCAAAACAAAAAGTGTGTCGAAATAGGGCAGCGTCATTTCAGGGCACCCGAGGATATATATACATCAGTATTTATCATACATGTAATGATGTATGTATGTTCAACTTGCCTGACTTTCCAAGGTCATTTTTATAGGAAAAAAAAAATTTTAGTAAACAAATTAAAATATTGTATGCTAAATTTTGAGTAACATGTAAAAGGTGAATCATACTGCACATGCGCGAGAGTGTTAGGCATCTGGTAATAATTGTTATTTCAAGTGTTTAATCTATAAAATGTTTGCAGATTTGTACACATCCTAAATCAGATAAGCTCTTTTTAACGGCCACTAAATAACATTAAGTATGTTGTGTTATAGGAGCGTTCTGTTTTACTTTCACCTTGCTTTAAGCAACCACCTGCCCTAGATACCAACTAAATAACACAATTTAGTGGCCATTATAGAGAGGTTTTACTGTACAGTACTTTGAGAAGTGTAGTAGACAACAATGTTTCAAATGACAATTGTCTGATATGCTTTAGAGTTCAACAACATTGTTCAAATGGTAGCATACAGTAAAACCTCTCTATAATGGCCACAAAATGAAATGGGTATCTTTTAAAGTGGATGGTTGCATAATTAATGCAGAATGAAAGTGATACAGAAAGCTTTGTTAAAATGTCATTTGTTGTACATTAAACTTCTACCTGCCTTAAAGACACACAGCATTAGGCCTCTCTAATGGTTGTTGCAGAAATGTGTTACTGTATTTGTATGATAAGAACTGCTGTAAAATATATATTGAGAATATTTTTACATCAAAATGGGGTGTTTTCTAAACACATTCCTACAGGGCATTTTAACCTGCAGCTTTGCAAGTTATAACCTATATTCATGAACATAATGTATTCAAGATAAGACACATTTCCCCCAAGAAAATAGCCCATTTGTTGTGATGTAGATCTTTCATGATAGGTTCAAGTACAGTAGAACATGTCTTAATTAAGTGACCTTATATTAATTGGGCACAGAAATCTAGAAAAGCTGGTTGCTTAATACAGGACAAAAGTAATGCAGAAAGTTCCTGTAGGAGCTTTCTGCATTACTTTTGACCTGTATTAAGCTGCCACCTGCCTTACAGACCTATAGTTACACCTCCTTTTGATGGTTGCTTAAGACAGGTTCTACTGTAGTTATGACAATTTATGTTATTTTGTCATGATTCTTTTCAGATGCCATTACAGCTTTGAGGAAATTGAAGATAACAGATGCAAGCAAAGGTAAAGTAATGTATTAAGTATACCAGATACAAGTAAAGGTAAAGTCATGTATTAAAATACAGTATAACCCATTTAAGCGGACTTTAAAATTAGTATCAGTGCTGATCTGTAAGACAGGTGGCAGCTTTATACAGGATGAAAGCCATGTAGAAAGCTCCCAAAACATCCACCTGTCTTAAAAAAGCTATATTTTTCTGTACTAAAATTTCATTTTGGAGGGAAGTTACTGTATAACAGATACAATTACAAGTAAAGGCACAGTCATGTATTAAAATATAATGGATATAAGCAAAGGTAAATTAATGTATTAAAATATAACTGGTACATGCAAAGGCACATCTATATATTAAGATACAATAGACAAAATTTATGTAGGTACATGTTAAAATATAACTACAGCCATTCTTTAAGATATAACAGATACAAGTACAGACATAGTCATGTAACATGGTGAAAAAGTTGTGACTCGACTTGGGCTCGAACCCAGGGCCTTTGGCTTACCCTGCCAACACTCTACCGACTGAGCTATCAAGCCACACAGTCTAAAGCCTATCAACTGTTTCACCACAATCTCTATTCGGCTACAGTCATGTAGTAAACAAGCCAATGTAGTCACATATCAAAATATGACAAGTACAAAGAAAGATACAAGCATGTATTAAGATACGACAAACACAAGTAAAGGCATATTCATGTACTAAACAAGCAAATGTACTACTAGTTATGTATTGAAATAAAAGTAGTGCAAGCAAAGGTACGACCATATATTAAAACATGACAGATATGAGAACTTGTAAATATAATTTATTGGTAAACTTTGATTGACCCCATACTGCTGTTATTCAGCCTAACTCAGAAATGTCTCATAAAAGATAAATATCTCTAAATCAGCTTATTGAAAGTATGGTTAATGGATTTAAGATAGGACATATTTTTCCCATGATAATAAAACATTTCTTGTGATGTGTATCTTTCATGATAGGTTCTTTAATAATTTCTTTGATATTTACATGTATTATATACCTGTTCTATTCAAGTAAGATTTATATTTCAGATGAGTTAAACATCCTCTTGGTTGGTGCAGGAGATATACGACATATATTAATGACAATTGCCAGGTCATATAGACACCATAAGAGAAAACTCAATGTAAGTACAAGTATAGCAGTTTTAGCATAGTGATTTTTCAATGGAAATGTTTGAGGTATTGTCAAATCCATTCAATAGTGTTCTTGACAGCAAAAAAAGATTTAACCCTTTACTCCATAGACACACCATTAAACACCTTTGCAAACAGAGTAGACTCAGATCAGACAGCTTCTGTAGGAGCTAACTAATCAGAGTCTGTCCTGTTTGTTTAACCCTTTCCCTTGTGCTGTGCGGTGGTCTAGTGGTAACGTACTTGACTACCATTCCAGAGGTCCTAGGTTCAAATCCCGGTCTCTCCAGGAAATTTCAGAGATGCTTTTCAGTGTCTCCCACCGCACCTCCTCTCCACCCTGGGGTTAAAATGGGAACCTGTGAGGGTCATTAGCCGGTATTGCGGCTGCATGATTGCGCCATATGTTAGCAACTAGTGCTCAATATTGTAGGCGATTGACTCAATTACGAGGGGATTAAATGTACAGTCGACTGAGCGATCTTTTGGACTGAAAGTAGACTATAACTAGGTACTTTACTTTCCTTATTCTATGTTTATTCCAAATTTCAATACCTATTTAATATTCATTGACAAAATAGTTACAATGAAATACAGTAAAACTTTGATTATTCGAACACTAAAATTTGTATTATTATCGATCTTTAAGACAGGTGGCAGTTTAATGCATGGTGAAAGTCATGCAGAAAGCTCATCCAGGAGCTTTCTGCATGACTTTCACCATGCATTAAGCAGCCACCTGCCTAAAAGGGTCTAAATTCTTCTATACAGAAAATTCGAATAATCGAGATTTTGCTGTATGGAAGATTGAACATTGTAGCCATTTTAGAAACTAAAGAAACAGATCTATCCATTAGCAAAAAGAGTAGACCAAGATCAAACTGCTCCTACAGGAGCCATTTGATCTGGGCCTACTCTGTTTGCAAGTGCGTGAAAAGGCATTTATATTACAGAAAGGGTTAAGAATTTGTATCAGATGAGAGGTCCAGATAAAACGAGTAAATTTAAACATTTTCAACAATACATGTAGTTCCTTTATTTCTCCACCAAAACCCTATACTTTGACCACTTTTTAGAATCATACCTTTATCTGCATAGCTCTGGACTTACTAATTTAGGAAATCCCTCCAGCTTATATTATTCACCCTTTGTTTGAGCCATGCTTTTGGAAAAGATGCCTGTTGGAGTTTGTAAACAGTGTAGACCCAGATAGCCACAATAATGATAAACACTGTTTGACTCTCCCCCTACAGTATAACTTGTCTTCAGTGTCAATTAAAAGGAGGTCTATATCTGGGTCTTTAACCCTTTACTCCATAGATACGCCTTTCTAGGCCTTTGCAAACAGACAAGACCCAGATCAGACAGTTCCTATAGGGTCCGTCTGATCTGGGTCTGCCCAGTCTGCTTATGATAAAATATAGATATGATTCTACTGTTTCTGCCATGGCCAAAAACTTCTGTGTCCATGTGCTATTATAACAAATTAATGTAATTAATATTCATGAAATCATTATTTCTTACATGAATATTCATAGGGAAAAGGGTTAAGACAGTAAGTAGCTTAATGCAGGTCAAAGGTAATGCAGAAAGTTCCCATTGGAGCTTTCTACATTACTTTTGCCTTTCATTAAGCAACCACTTGTTGTCTAAGTTCAAGAAATTAGTGGTCACTTAACCCATTCCCTCATATAAAAGTGTTTTCACGCATCTGTAAACAGAGTAGACCCAGATCAGACAGCTCCTATAGGAGATGTCTGATCAGGGTCTGCTCTGTTTGCTAATGGAATTTGAAAGATCTGTTTCTGTACTTTCTAAAATGGCTACAATGTTCTGTATTTCATTATAACTTCTTTGTTCATGAATATTCAGTATGTATTGAAAATTGAAATAAACATAGAACAGGGAAAGGGTTAAGACAGGTTCTACTGCACCTACAAGTATCTAACATGAGGCACAGTACACCTCCTGACCAGACACATCTTTGGCTTTGGTTTTGAGTGCTTACAAAACATCAGAATACCTCTAGCATCCTTTATCTTGGTGTGAATAATTGAATTTACAGTAAAATATTTACTCTTTGAATATTTTTAGGTAAAAAAAATAATATTGATAAGCTAATTTTTTATAATAATGTACAAAAACAGGAAATTTTGGCCATTACAGAAACTGTAGAATCAGATCTGCCTTATTTCATATACAAACGGAGCAGACCCTGATCAAATGGTTTCAACTAGAGTTTTCTGTTCTGTGTCTGCTCTGTTTACCAAGGCGTTAAATGGCATATCTATGGAGATAAGGGTTAAGTGATCTCTTACTGATTAAAAATAGGAGTCCTCAAGAAGATGGATGCTCAATGCAGAGCAAAGCTAGTACCAAAAACTCCTATGGGAGCTTTTTACATTATTTTACCAGTATTAAGCTACAACCTGCCTTTATCCAGATTTAGGCTTTTATTTAATGGTCTTTTAACCCTTCGCTTGCTGAATTTTAAAATACATTTCTCCTTCTTTACCCATGCCCTGTTGTATAATTACATATATCTTTCACTGTGTACAAGTATTTCGCTGTGCAATCACTGCTGTGGAGTGCACTGGTTGCACAATCAACTCGTAAATAGTGCAGACCCTGATGAGACAGCTCCTGCAGGAGCTGTCTCATCTGGGTCTTCACTATCTACAGGTATGTATATTGACGTGAATAGCAAGCGAAGGGTTAAGACATGTTTTATTGTGTTTTTGAAATGATTATTTCACAGTTTTATGTGTTGGAAAACAATCTTGAGCTGTATGCCAGGGACATGCTGTTTCTAGCCATAGCCTTAGAACCACAAACCAGAATGGGTCTACAAGGTTAGTGTTTTGCTGAATGATGTTTTCTTAATGCAGTTAAACCTCATTAATCCAAAAACTTAAATATCAGTATTTACAACATGTATCAGTATTTAGAACAGGTTGCAGCTTAAGGCAATGTC
The DNA here is from genome assembly GCA_963576725.1 of Azorinus chamasolen. NCBI lineage: Eukaryota > Metazoa > Mollusca > Bivalvia > Cardiida > Solecurtidae > Azorinus > Azorinus chamasolen. The sequence goes on along the minus strand of OY755246.1, from coordinate 31,432,844 downwards.
AAAGTCACACAGAAAAGAAAATTCCCCTTGGAGCTTTCTGCATGACTTTCACCCTGCACTAAGCAGCCACCTGCCTTAAAAGATCTCTATTCATATTCCTAAAAGTTTAGATTTCGAGGTTTTTAGCTTTTACTGTAATATGCATTTTTATGCCCCCGTGACCACAGTCAGGGGACATTATGTTTTGCACCAGTCTCTCCGTCTGTCTGTCTGTCCATGCATCACACTTTGCTATGTATTGTTATGTCAGTAATTTCTACACTTATTCTCATGAAACATCACATACACATTAATCACCATCTGTGCTATCATTTTGCACCCCACCCATGCTGCCTGCAAAGTCAAGGTCAAATGACTTTGAAAATTTTACGTGCAGTTGGTTGTCACAGTTTTTTCATTGTCTTATATCTCAATAACCACTATAGCTATAGCCATGGAATGGCATATACACATTAAACACCATTCATACTTTCCTTGTGCACCCATCCCAAGCTGCCCACAAGCCCAAGGTCAGGGTCAAATGACTTAGGAATTTTACATGCAGGTGGTTGTCACATTTGTTTCATCTTATATCTCCCTAACCACTGTAGTCATTGCCATGGAAATGCATATACACATTAAACGCTATCCATACTTTCATTGCACACCCAACCCATGCTACCGGCAAGCCTAAGGTCAAGGTCAAGGTCAAATGACTTAGAAATTTTACATACAGCTGCCTTTTCATACTTTTTTCATACAGCTTTCAAATGACACTGACCGCATGTTTCAGAGATAAAAACACTTTTAAAACTTAAACATTGAATGCAACTTATTGAACATTTTTCCTGTTAACAATGTTTCACTTTTTTTTTCAGAAAAGACTGAATTATTTCTGGAGTTGTATGGGAATATTTTAGTACGAAAACAGTCTGCAGAATACATAGGGAGGATGGCAAATGACTTTATTAAGTAAGTAATGATCCCTTTAGTAAAACGTCTCTAGTAGCAATTAAAAGTCAATATTTGAGAAAGTTACTGTATCTCTGTATTAACCCTTTACCTTATGAATAATTCATGTAAGAAATTATGCATGTTATTTGGCTGGGATCATGAACATAAAATTGTTTCCCATGGCACTTACTATTGTGTTAGATATAGCTTACAAGGCGAAACATTATAGCCATTTTAGAAAGTAAAGAAACAGAACTATCAAGTTCCATTAGCAAACAGTGCAGACCCAGACCCTACAGCTCCTGTTGAAGCAGTCTGATCTGGGTCTACTCTGTTTGCAAATGCATGAAAAAGTGTTTATATCAAAGAAAGGGTTAAGCATTTGTCATCTGTTACTATTCCCAAAGTTGATTTTCATTTCCCTTCAAATACACTGACAGCATCATGAACAGATAGGGTCGTGACATGATGCTCGGTTGCATGTCGTCTCATCTGGATGCAACTTGTTTGCATAGGTATTCTCAGATTTGCCACTAGTGTGTAAAACCTCCTCAGTCTGTTTATTCTATTTGCATAGCCTGCTTTGAACTAGATTGCTTTCACATGAATATGACAATTAATGCTTTAACCAATTCCCTCCTACTTACACCTTTTTTCTGTGATAAATAGAGCATTTGCTCCATAGGTCTTTAGGAGCAAACACCCTATTTATCACAATGGTTTCAAAACAACACAATTCTAAAAGTCTCCTGTCTATAGTTAATGCTCCTTTTTGGTAGATTAATTCAAAGAGACTTGGTCTAAAAATAGTCTAGGTAGGAATGAGTTAACTGATAGAGATGCCATTTACATCTTTGCAAACTGAGTAGATCCAGATCAGATAGATCCTTAAGAAGCTGTCTGATCTGATCTGGGTCTTCTGTATTTGCTTTTAGCTAATGAAACTAATTTTACAGTTTCTGCTTCCTTGGGTCAGCAATTCTTTTGATCATGATGCAAATGTAAAAATCAGCTGGTATTACCAGTGCTGGGTTCTGGTAAATTGACTCAACTAATAAATTGTTATGTTGTTTATTTACAGAATGGTCACAGACTTTGATTATCTTGAGAAGAAGTTACCCTGTTTAGATCTGAGTAACCTTAAGGTAAGTTACATGTACTTTGTTTAGATCCGAGTAACCTCAAGGTAAGCATGAAACAATAGAGATTGATTTTACTTTTATAAAAGATTTAACTCTATATCAGATGCAAACATATTTTCATGCCTTTGCAAACATAGTAGACCCAGCTCAGATACCGCTTGTAAGAGCCATCTGACCAAGGTCTTCCCTGTTTGCTTATGCAATGATACAATTTCTGAAATGGCAAAAGCATCCATTTTCATTGACTATTATGAAAATCAATTAATGAGTATTGATGATGTCACAAATTCTGTGTAAATATTCATGAAGTAAAGATAAAGGGTTGAATGAACAACAAAGGTGTATAGTTTAACCCTTTACCTGATAGGGACGGCTTTTGATACCTTCACAAACAGAGCAGACCCATATCAGACAACTCTTGTAGGAACGATCTCACCAGGGTCTGCTCTGTTTGCTTTTTGAATTGTATAAATATGATTCTAGGATTTCCGCCATGGCCTTAAAAACCCTGTGTTTACATGCCATTATAAAAATTCATTGAATTGATATCCATGCTGTCATGTTTCTTACATGAATATTCATGAGGTAAAGGGTTGAAGGTAAAGGCTGCTATAGTCATGCCTAAAGCTTTAGAATGTAATTTCGAATTTTTTGCCTGATACATATCGGCATGAATGCTTCAATGCATGGCAAATAAAAGACCTACATGCAAACATTTTGAAATTGAGTGAAATTTTATAACAACATGGATTTTATTATCATATTTCCATGGCAATTATTCATATTTTGTCAGATTTTGAATTTTGTTATGATATTTCATTTTGATACAAATATGTAATTAACCCTTTCCCTGTTGAATATTCACGTAAGAAATAATGGCATCATGAATGAATAGTTATTAGCTGATTTTTTATAATGGCATACATACATATGATGTTTTGGTATTGGTAGGAACTGTAGAGTTAGATCTAGTATTATTTATAAGCAAACAGAGCAGACCCCTATCATACAACTCCAACTCTGTTTGCAAAAGCTTGTAAAAGCATTTATATGAAGGAAATGGTTAATTATGTATTTGATTTATGGTCAGTTTCAACTTTTTATTTGCAGTTTAAGGAGAGAGACTTCCTTGAGGGAATATTTAAATTCTGGAGGAACCGGGAAACCAAAAACATATTTGAAGTATCACATTACTGGTAAGTCATGTAGAGTTCAATCTCTCTGAAGTGACCACCTAATAAACATTGATGTCTTTAACCCTTTCCCATCAATAATCTAAGAAATTATAATATCAGGAATATTTATCAGCTGAATTTTTTTAATGGCATATATTCACAGGAGTGTTTGATACTGTTAGAAACTGTTGAGCTAGATCTATCATGTATTAGGAAACCAATCAGACCCTGATCAGACAGCTCCTACAGGAGTCATCTGATCTGGGTCTACTCTGTTTGCAAAGTTATGAAAAGGTGTTTATATGAAAGAAAGGGTTAAACACAGGTGTCTGCTTAATGCAGGATGACAGTTATGGAGAAAACTTTTATAGGAGCTGCCTGCATAACTTTAGTTCAACATGTAACTGCCATCTGCCATCTGCCTCTACGACCCAGAATTAAACCTCATTTTGGTGGTCGCGTTGGAGAGTTTTACTGTTTATGAAATGGTTTTCTCCTTTTGTAGATCTGTATTAGTGTGTTTCAATGTAACAACAAAAGTTTTGTTATTTTGTTACTGCATTACCCTTTACCTGATTTTAAGCATTTCACTATTTTATGGAATTTCTAAACCTTTTACTCATGAATATTCATGTAAGAAATAATGACATCAGAAGTATAAACTAGCTGAATTTTTATAATGGCATATGAACACAGGAACTTTTGCCCATAGTAGATACTGTTTGCAAATGTGTGAAAACACGTTTATATGAAGGAAGGGTTAAGCCCATAAATTTGTAACTGTAAGTACTTGATTTCATGGTAATTTAATGCACCATGTAGAACAAATAGAGTAGATTTTATAGCAGACAATTTTACCAGTTTTTAACATGGGAAATCCCCCCCACCTCCTTACAAATATGAACAATATTTTCCAAATGGAAATGTATTAGGATATTGACATTGAAATGAGGGCATAACAGGAAGAAAAATAATATGAATTAACCTAACCTTAAACATGAGTTTTTCACAAGCATGTTGTATATATGTATAGTACATATTTTTTCCAAAGACAACTACATGTACTTCATCAATAACGATAGGTGTGCTTTCTTAATTATCAGATGGTATGATTTTGTCATTTTAACAGGGACTTACGACAAAGAAAACACCTGGGAGTTCGTTATGATTCTAGAATGAACATGTATGACTGGGATTATCAGATGAGATTAGCACAACGGGAGGTAAGTATATTATATCAAGAATGTTATTACCTGGCTAAATACTTTTAGACAAAACTCCTGTAAGAGTCTCTATTTATTGTTTGCTTTTGGTCATGGCTATTAATTTTGGCTCAATAGAGAAAAAGAAATCCTTTGTATAGTAACCTTTTACTTCATAAATCTGGCTGTTCAAACAAAGCAGGTTCAGATTAGGTGACTGAGTCATGTAGGAGCCATCTGATCAGGGTCTGAAATATACACTTATGGAATAATATAGAGCTAATTATGCAGATTAAGCCAGGGGAAACAGTTTCTATGCCATTTTAAAAATTCATCTAAATAATTTTGTGATATCACTATTTCCTAAAAGGAATTAAATGGGGTAAAGATGTAATGAAGATGTGTTCTTTTTAATCCTTTACTCAATAAATACACCATTTTACAATTTGCAAACAGAGTAAACCCAGGAGGAGCCATCTGATCAAGGTCTGCTCTGTTTGCTTATGAAATAATGTAGATATGATACTTCAGTTTCTGTCATTATCAAAATTTCCTGTGTTCATGTGTCATTGTGAAAAATAATCTAATCAGTATTCATCATTTCATCATTTCTTACATGATGAATATTCATGGAGTAAATGATTAACATTAACTTTTAAATAGCACACAGTTGAGACATGAAGGTTTTGAAGTAAATCTGTTTTCTGAGTCTGCATCTTTTACTGATGCATTTATAGAATTTTCACTAAACCGCTGAGTAAAGAACCCATGTATTTAATGCTGTTACTTCAATGATATTATACCATTTCATTGTTTCAGGCTGACATAATAAATATTCATGAGTACAAACACTGGCGGAGCACAGGTGTAGCGTTTGAGGTGAGAGAGGCAGACTATGAGATTCCAAACAAAACCATGGCCTCTGGTCTTATCCTAACTAAACAGGTTAGTACTCAGATCACATTATCACTCTCTACATTTTGGTTTCAGGGAAATATTCTTTTTACACCTGTGCAGTCAATCAGAGTAGTCCCAGATCAGATGACTCCTGTAGGAGTCATCTGGTCAGAGTCTACTCTGTTGTTTATGGAATTATATAGGTCTGTTTTAATATGCAATTTACAAAATCCATGTACTTGAGATTCATACATGCATTATTTCTTGCGTAAATATTCATGAAGTAAAGGGTTTGTGTGTATGATGTTGTGTAACCCATCACTATCTAGTCTTATGGAACAACATAAACTATCTGGGTGTTTAGGTTTGTTTGTTCAAAAGCAAAAAAAAGACTCCAATCTAAGTTTTCATTGTGTTATTGGTTTTAGTGGCATTTTAATTTAAGATTTACAAATATTGAGGATTTAGCCATGATATTTACTCTTAGTCCAATAACAGCTTATCCATACATCATTACTCTCAGAGTCAATACTGACCATAGACAAATGCAATGCTTTGATTCCATTATTACTCAACTTTTAGTAATTAAAGTCAGCAAAAGTTGTGTACAGTAAAGCACCTCTAAATCGCTTTTTTTAGTAATGAAGAATGTAAATTGCCTTAGGCAGCTGACTGCATAATGCAGGGTGAAAGTCATGGAACTTTCACCTGCATTAACTCTTTCCCTTATAGAAACACCTTTTAACACCTTTGCAAACTAACTAGACACTGTAGACTGAGTAGACCCAGACCAGACAGCTCCTTTAATTATGTCTCCCCCATATTTATATGGGGGAGACATATTGTTTTCGTGAGAGTTGTCTGTCTGTCCGTCTGTCTGTCTGTCTGTCCGTCTGTCCGTCTGTCTGTCACACTTTTTGTCCGGACGATAACTTCAATATGCCTGATGCCAGTTGATTGAAACTTCATATATGGAAAGAGCATAATGAGAGGAAGTGTCATGCACAAGGTCCATAACTCTGGCTTCACTAATATTGGAGTTATTGCCCTTTGTAAAAAAAAATCACACTTTTTTGTCCGGACGATAACTCCTATATGGCTCATGCCATTGGATTGAAACTTCATATATGGAAAGATCATGACGAGAGGAAGTGTCATGCACAAGGTCCATAACTCTGGCTTCACTAATATTGGAGTTATTGCCCTTTGTAAAAAATATCATAATTTTTTGTCCGGACAATAACTTCAATATGCCTGATGCCAGTTGATTGAAACTTCATATATGGAAAGAGCATAATGAGAGGAAGTGTCATGCACAAGGTCCATAACTCTTGCTTCACTAATATTGGAGTTATTGCCCTTTGTAAAAAATATCATAATTTTTTGTCCGGACAATAACTTCAATATGCCTGATGCCATTGGATTGAAACTTCATATATGGAAAGATCATAACGAGAGGAAGTGTCATGCAGAAGGTACATAACTCTGGCTTCACTAATATAGGAGTTATTGCCCTTTGTAAAAAAATCACACTTTTTTGTCCGGACGATAACTTCTATATGGCTCATGCCATTGGATTGAAACTTCATATATGGAAAGATCATAACGAGAGGAAGTGTCATGCACAAGGTCCATAACACTGGCTTCACTAATATTGGAGTTGTTGCCCTTTGTAAAAAAAATCACACTTTTTTGTCCGGACGATAACTTCTATATGGCTCATGCCATTGGATTGAAACTTCATATATGGAAAGATCATAACGAGAGGAAGTGTCATGCACAAGGTCCATAACTCTGGCTTCACTAATATTGGAGTTATTGCCCTTTGTAAAAACAATCACAATTTTTTGTCCAGATGATTACTCCTATGTGACACATGCCATTGGAGTGAAACTTCATACATGGAACGATCATAATAAGAGAAAGTGTCATGCATAAGATCCTTAACTCGAGCTTCAATAAATTTAGAGTTATTGCCCCTTGTACATTTGTTTAATTCTTTCTTGTCCGGACGATAACTCCTACATGGCTCTTGCCATCGTATTGAAACTTCATACATGGAAAGAGCATGATGAGAGAAAGTGTCATGAACAAGGGCCATAATTCTGGCTTCAATACTTTTGGAGTTATTGCCCTTTGTTACATTTTTTGGCCGATCAATAACTCCTGTTCGACTGATGCTATTGGAATGACATTTTATTTTTGGAAAGAGCATGATGAAAGTAAGTGTCATGCACAAGGGCCATAAATCTGGTATCAGTATTTTTGGAGTTATTAGCTGTTATCATTTTCTTCTTGAAAAATGTAGTGTGGAAAACGCATAATGAGGGGAAGTATCATTCGTCAAGACCATAACATTTTTAGTGATTTCCCTTTACATATTGTTTTTATTAGAGGGGAGACATCCGTTTTTTTGACAAAAACCTCTAGTTGCTTATGGAATTATATACGAGGGCTGTCCCAGTAAATCGTGGATTATTTTAACAAAACAAATATAACTGGTTGTAGGTTGCTCAATTTTTTATCATGATTACATACATTATATATACACCATCATGCCAAATTTCAAAGGAATATTATCTACAATACGTTTTTTATGTAAATTACATGGAGGTCATGTAGCGCTCAACGGCGCACTGTAAAGTATTTCGCATGTATCGTAACGTCAAAATCAAGACTTCTCAAAATACTCCCCTCCGTAATTAATACACTTGTGGTGACGGTATATTCACTTAGAAAATGCACAAGCAAACCATTCTTTTCCGAGTGATTTGTTGAATGGTCAGATACAGTACTAGATATCTTCCCGGCTTTCAAATCGTTGTCCTCTTACATGTGATTTTAGTTTCGGTTTTAATAACATGTTGAATGTTTTCTCTAACCTGCTTATTCTAATTCGTCGGTCTTCCTTGCTGTACAGCAGTAGCTTTTCCACGTGCGAATTTCTCATGCCACTTAAATACAAGTGATATTGACACATTGCTGTAACTTTTGGTAGACTTTAACCTCTCAAATGTCTGTGCTGGAGTCCATCCCAACACAAAGCACAACTTAATGAATGTACGACTCGCCGTATCGTCTTCTGACGTCGTCATTGTTTTCCTATCTTTGCACAGATATCAGTTTGAATAAATTCGTTCTTTGCACTTAAAAATAACGCTTGACGTTCGAAATTCTGCATGACAACGTCGAAATACGTCACGTTTACATATGTTGGCGTAATTGTACTGGATTCTTGAATTAACATTAAAGTAAAGTTCCAGCCGCACTTTGTTTTTCTAGCGGTTTTTGGGTTGCACCGTACATGCACACATTAGGTTAATTCATGTCTAATATATTCTATATGCGAAGTTATTTTTCCAACAATAATATAACAAGCTATTCAAAAATGTTCAATACAGATGTGTGCTAAATTTTACGTTTCAAAAGCTTCAATCTAACGAGTTATTAAAAAAGTCCACGATTTACTGGGACAGCCCTCGTACATGTATGTGTAGATCTGATCCTATAGTTTTTGTCTAAACCAAACATTCCCTTGAAAACTTTACATTATAAAAGTTATTTTAATGAATATTCATGATGTGTTCAATTCATGTATAAATGTTCGATAAAGAAATGGTTAAACGGTCATCTATCTTAAAGATTGATATTACTTTGTAAGAAATGTTTTGCTTTATTTGTTTGATAAACATGATCTGAATGTCAAGTGGGATTGTTCTGAGAGCTCAGGTGTGAGCTTCTGGGAGACTTGAATGTCCGTCGTAATAGAAAAATATTTTCAAATAGTAGAAAAACCGTGTGAACACTCAGGGTGAGCTTCTGGGAGACTTGAATGTCCGTTGTAGTAGAAAAATATTTTCAAATAGTAGAAAAACCTTGTGAACACTCTAGAGGTCTCATTTTTAACCCAATCTTCATGAAACTTTGTCAGAATGATTGTCCTGATAAAATCTCAGACTACTTTGAAAGTGGGTCATATGGGGTCAAAAACTAGGTCACCATGTCAAATAGTAGAAAAACCTTGTGAACACTCTAGATGTCACATTTTCAGCACAATCTTCATGAAACTATCAGAATGATTGTTTTGATAAAATTTCGGATAAGTATGAAAGTGAAACATGTGGGGTTAAAAACTAGGTCACAAGGTCAAACAGTAGAAAAACGTTGTGAACACTCTAGTGGTCACATTTTTGTCCAATTTTCATGAAACTTAGTCAGAATGATTGTCTTGATAGAATAGATTAGGTTGAAAGTGGGTCACATGGGGTCAGAAACTAGGTCACTAGGTCAAATAGAAAAACCCTGAGAACACTCTAGAGGTCCAATCTTCATGAAACTGAAAGTGGGTCACGTGGGGTCAAAAACTAGGTCAAATGGTAGGAAAACCTTGTGAATGTGCCAGAGGTCACATTTTTAGCCCAGTCTTCATGAAATTTAGTCAGAATGATTGTCCTGATAAAATCTTGAAATATTTTGAAAGTGGGTTACTTGGAGCCAAAAAGAAGGTCACTAGGTCATATCTTAGAAAAATCTTGTTAACACTCCAGCAGCCACATTTTTAGCCCAATCTTCGTCAAACTTGCTCAGAATGTTTGTCTTGAGGATATCAAGGTTGTGTTTGATCATGGTTGGGGCAGGATAAAAAGTAGGTCGCTAGGTCAAATCTTAGAAAAATCACTCTAGAGGTCACATCTTTAGCCCAATCTTCGTTAGTCAGAATGATTGTCTTGATAAAATCAATATTCTAAATCTTTGAAAATCTTGTTCTCCAGAACCACTGCTCATGATCCAGTATCAACATTGTTCCCTTAGGTCAATATTGGCCCCTTCTTGGGACTACCCAGCTATTATCTTAAATCTATGGTAATCATGTGAGCGATTAAGGGCCATCTTGGACCTCTTGTAAAAGGTTATTATGCATATTCCCACAGCATGCTAAAAGTTAATGTTTCTTTCTTCTAGGATGGTGAGAAGACTGCAAGGAGGGGTTACTGGGGTGACATCATTGTCAGTCCATATGTTGCCATGGGAATACAATGTGAGGAGACTTCATTTTTCAAGAAAGCCAACAAGCAGTATATGAAGGTTAGTGATATGGGGAGCCTTGAATATCATGTGGAATTTGTTGTGTGCCTGAGATCTAGACTACAGCAAAACCTAACTTAAGGCACTACTTATAGAGTAAATGCAGGCAGCTGCTTTATATAAGACAAAAGTAATGCAGCTATTTTGGGGGTTTTCTGCATTGCTTTTGGCCCGTATTAAACTATCACTTGTTTTAAAGGCATGCATATGAGCCGTCTGATCTGGGTCTACTCTGTTTACAAATGTCTGAAAATGCGTTTACATGAAGGTAAGAGTTAAGAAGTGTATGATAGTAATTAATATCTGTGAATGCTACATAGTAGTGTGAGGTACAAAATAGTTTATCATATGGGTCTTATTTTTATAGACAGCGTGTCACATAGCCGAGTACAACGTGCTGTCCATGTTCCACGAAATAAGCACAAGGACCAAATATGTTCTACCTGAACCTGAGCCTGCAGACACTAAAGCTGAAGCCTCTGGGCCAAAGGTGACAGGTAATTACATTTGTTTGTATCCTGGTTAACTCTTTGAATATAAAGGAGATGCAGTACAACCCCGCTAATGCGACCACCTAAAATAGGTATAATTATGGGTGCTACACGCAGGTGGTAGCTTAATGCAGGAGAAAAGTAATGCAGAAAGCTCCTAGAGGAGCTTTCTGCATTTCTTTTGTCCTGCATTAAGCAACCACCTGCTTATAAAGACACCCATGTTTATTCATTATGTGGTTGCATTAGAGGGGTTCTACAGTAAGTGTATTGGCACTTGCAAATAATTTAGACCAAGATTAGGGGGCTCTTAGAGAATCTCTCTAATCAGGGTCTGCACTGTTTATTATTCAAAATCCCCATGCAAATGAAAGTTTTTCCCACTGAATGCACCTTATTGTTAGGCGCTGGGCCATTCCACTCTGAATATTCAGCATTCAAAGGGTTAAACTTTGCTAACTGATCTCTTAAATATTAATGTATTTCCTATTTTCAAACATGACCAAGTTGTCCAACAGTATCTTGCATTCAAATAGGTTAAGTGTGTCTTTACAAAGTTTATTTTCTTATCTGTATACCAGTGGATTGGGTAATATTGCATATATATCAAAATGTTCTGCCATACAGAAATAACTGAAGAAGAGGAGGAAGACCAGGATAAAACTGAGGAACAGAAGAAGGAAGAACTGCTGGATGAATACAATAAAGATGTCTCTGAAGAAGATAAAGAGAGCACGGACAGAAAACCTCTGGATGAAGAGTTTGGTAAGACTTGATACTAGTCTATTATAAATAAACTCTTTTCTGTATAAATATTCATGATATATTGACATCCTTAATATTAATTGCATAACGCTTTATAATGGCATATGAACACAGGAAAGTTATTGAGTCTATATATGTATAGACCCGATAGGAAAAAAAAATTGGGTCGTGTTTTTCTTGTTTTTCGGATATTTATGAATATTTATTTGAGAAATAATGACATCATAAATATTAATTAGTTGAGTTTCATAATGGCATATCAACACAGTAATGTTGTATCATGGCTACGCTCGACATTAAAAGGGTAGATCTAGGACAGGTCGGCCCGGTGTCAAGATAATGTGACTGGGGGGGGGGGGGGGGGGGGGGGGGGCCTTGCCATGTGCCCGCGGCAGGGGCATTCTAGTGAGGCAGCACTATAACTTGTCTCAAGCAGGTGCCGTCTGCAAATAACTGAAATACTGTTGGTCGGATGTAAAACCCAACTCACTCACTCACCTTTGAAAAGACAAGTAGATATGAGTAATAAGTCTGGCCTGTGTAAAATGTCAGAAGTTGAGATAATTTGTCATATTATACTATTATGTTACTGTAGTACTTTAGTAATTCTTTAACACTTGCACAAGCTGTTTAATGTTTCAGTTGCCATACCACTGGAGGACGTCAAAGTTTCTTTTCTACCTTTGGCTTCATTGCTAGACCTACCCAGAAAGAGTAAATACAAGAAGTTCTTCGACATTGTCTACTTCTCAAACAGGTACAGGGTTTGATCTCAGTTTATGTTACATATCTGATTCAGACCCTAAAGTTCACAGACAGAAATCCATATAATTTTGCCTTCTTTTTATAATGAGTAGACAGTTTGTCACATACAACAATCTTACCCTTGCATCACCCATTTCTAAATTATCTCCCTTTTTTATGTTTTGTATATATTTTCTTCAGTCTATAACATTCTTAACCCTTTCCCTGTTCTGTATTCATGTAAGAAATAATGACATCATGAATATTTATTAGCTGAACTTCTATAATATAAATTTTCGAAGGATTTTTTTTGCTTTGACAAAAACTGTAAAATCATATCCTTAGCATGTCAAAAGCAAACAGAGCAGACCCTGATCAGACAGCTCCTGTAGGAGCCGTCTGATCTGGGTCTACTCTGTTTGCAAATGCGTAAAAACACGTTTCTATGAGGGAAAGGGTTAAGCATTGATGGAATACAATGTAATATGGCAAACATCTTTATAAGGAGACAGTTTGTCAGGTCAAGAACAATCAATTAGCATTACATGTTTAATTATCTCTCATTTGTTTTTTCTAGAGAACATTTTGTCTGTGCTACGGTTCAGCATGTTTCCATGGTCATCTAGTAATATTGTGTAAATATGGACAGTCTAATTGTTTGAAGCTAACTATTGATTTTAAAACTAATTTTGAACTTTCGGTTGTCTTTTATTACAGTTTGGTGCATAATTTGAAGCCAGAAGTCAGTCCAATATTTGCAGACAAGGCAACAGTTATTCTAGAATCTGCAAGGTGAGAGTCTGTGGATTTCTTTTCAGTAGTATTTTGACTCTTTGCATGCTGGCTGTCAATTCCTGTTACCTATGCAAACTGTATGAATAACTCTGTGTCACATCATTATTTAAATTGTTTGACACTGTAAATTTAACCCTTACCCAGAAAGAGAGGCCTTTCATGCTTTTGCAAACAGAGTAGACCTAGATTAGAGTGCTCCTGTAGGAGCCGTCTGGTCAGGGTCTGCTCTGTTAACGAAATAATATAGGATTTATTCTACAGTTTCTGCTGTGACCAAATTAGAAACCCAAGGCAGAAAGTGTAGTTATACATGTAGATCTATATTATGTTATAGGCAAACAGAGCAGACCCTGATCAGATGGCTCCTAAGGAGTCGTCTGATCTTGGTCTACTCTGTTTGCAAAGGCGTAGAAAAGAGTATTAATGGAGTAAAGGGTTAAACCATTCCAATTTGAAACTCTGCATTTTATAAAGGTTAAAACTCCACTATTTTCAGATACATGTTAGAGTTAAAGTTGGATCAAGTAAAGACCTATGTGGAAAAGGTGCAAGGTATTGCCAAAGCAGCAGGCTGTAAGGTATGTAAACACAAGTCTATGATTTGTAGTAGAGCATATCCAAAGTCAAACAAATTGAATACGGAAAGTATTATTATTAAAGCATTTTACCCAATAGAATTGCCTTTTGGAACATTTACAGTGTAGACCCAGATCAAAGGGCATGCCTGTCTGGTTGTTTTTGTGTTTGTTGATACATCCGAAACTTTAACCTTGACTGTAACATTTCAACTACTAGAGACAGAAACTTCAAACTTGAAAATAAAAGTTGGTATGCATATAAATATGATACAAATCGCATAAAACTGGAACTTTTGAATGATGTCTTGTCAAGGCTAAACTTCAATGTCAAGCTTATAGCTGATGAAGTCTGTTGGGGACGTAGCGTTACACGAACACATTTTTTTCATAATTAGAATGTATTTTCTCTCACTCATACATCAGGTCATGTTGCTGTAAAAATGTTGATCATCCTTCTATTCATTGCCTATAATTCATTCATGTTTTACACAATATCAAAATAAAGCTTGTGTAGGTGATTATGCATAATATGTAATAATGAAAGTAAACAAAATACAATGTAGTAAATTGAATTATAGTTTCTTTAAAACTGTTAAGAGTTGTCTATCCTTTGCATCTGTTAACCCTTTCCTCATAATGATACCTTTTGACACCTTTGCAAACAGAGTAGACCTAGATCAGATGAATCATATAGGAGCCATCTGATCAGGGTCTGCGCTGTTTGCTTTTGAAGTAATATTGATCTGATTCTGCTGGAGTTCATATTCAAGAATATAAAATATTCTTATTAATATTCATAAAGTCATAAATTCTTGTATCTATAATATATATGAGGGAATGGGTTATAAGGGAACAATTGTTTTTATTGGATTGTTCAATACTTTAAGGAAAACAGTGGAAAATGTAACCTGTATTTCTTTTACAGTCAATGGACAAGTGCAGTCCAGAGTCAGCCAACTACATCAAAATGGCTTTTGAAAGAACAGAGGAAAGTTGATGCCACCATATACATGCAACTCCAACCACATAAAAAGACCAAACAAAAACTGATACAGCATAGTTGTGCAGTGTTGAAACATGCAGATTTATGAGTTGTTTCACAAGAGGCTTTGGAAACAGAGTAGACAAAGACGGCAAGCATTGAAATTATCGGCTTAAGTCTTTGTGTTTTTCAAAGCAGTGTCAGTACTTTGTATCCTGTTACTGCAAATACAGTAGAACCTGTTCAATTGGTCATCAAAAAGAGGTCAACTATAGGTCTGTAAGGCAGGTGGTAGCTTAATGCAGGACAAAAGTAATGCAGAAATCTCCTTTTGTCCTGCATTAAGCAACCACCTGCTTTTTAAGACTCCTATATTCAATAAATGAATGCATGTTTAAGACAGGTTCTACTTTAGTGAAAACGTGAAAAATTCACTGTTTTAATATTCATAAAGATGTTCACTATTACTTTCTATAATCTAGTCAGGGTCCATTACTCTATCATGCATATTTAAAGAGTTATTACCCTTGATAATACAGATTTTTTGCAAAAACAGGCAAGCATTGATATCCACATGTTGTGCTCTCATCATTATCATGCATTATCTCCAATTTGTATGGGCTTCAATAGTTCAAACATTATTTACCTAATCCTTTGAATGTTGAATGTTTTAAGTGGAATGGCACACCAGTGTATAAATATGAATGCTGAATGTTTTAAGTGGAATGGCACACCAGTGTATAAATATGGAGTCAGTTCAGTATGAAAGTCGACACACAGACATAGAGTCAAAGGTCAGCAGAGTTAGAGATAAAGGTGCGTACCCAAATACTTAAATCGTCTTTCGCAACAAAACCCTATACTTGTGACCACTCTTTAGAATCACCTCGAAGAGACGATTCTTAAGAGTGGTCACAGTATAGGGTTTGGTGGAGAAATAAAGAAGTTATTCCTGAAAATTACTTACTTTACGCATCTTATCTGGGGCTCTGGGTCAGTGTATAGCCAGACACTCACAGCATCTTAGTTTCATTATTAATGCTTATCTGTGTTGAAAAATAAACCTTGTGTCATATTTTGGTTTATTAGCATTCTGCTTATTGGGCAGGCTTATGATGCTTAAATTGACAATCGTCAGCAGTGAACTGTTATTACAGAGAATTTGGTCAAAGGAGGTTACTGCAGATACACTTTTGATAGTATTCAACCCTTTGCTCCATGAATATTTATTTAAGAAATAATGACTATGAATATTAATTAGATGAATTTTTAGTACAGTAAGAATTTTTTGCCCGTGGCAAAAATTGTTGAACCAAATCAATATAATTTCATAAGCAAGCAGAGCAGACCCTGAATGGTATAAATGTAATAATAAGCTATCACAATTCATGTACATGAATGTCATTGGTTACGTTTGAAACATACTATTGTATATAATTGTTGTGCCACCACAAAGTGGGAGGTATACAGACTTGCTCTTGTCCATCCATTCATCTGTCAGTACGTCTGTACATACATAACAACCCCTCATTCACCAATGGGAGAACTTACTTCAAACTACCCCTTGATATGAAGATGTGCGTAAAGAAGGGAATTTTTGCTCAAACCATTTTTACCAGAATTATGGGACTTAAAAAATTTCTTCACTATATAACATATAGTTATATAGTCAGAGGGGCATCCATGTCTATTGGACAAAATTATCTAGTTATGTCAGTGTTTCTGTACATGTGTCATGTGTATTTATAAACTACAATGTTTTCAATGATACAACTTCTGTTGAATGAGGAAATAAAGAAAACTTGAATCAATCCAAAATAAGACTGCCCTAGTGTATTGCTTTTTTATATGCCCGAAGGTAACTTCGGTCATATTATGGGATGGTGCTTGTCCATCTATCGATCTGTCTGTCCGCTCTCAAGAGTTATACATTGTGAGACTATGAGAACAAAAGATCTTTTGTTCTGCTTTTACTTGTCAGACTATTTTTGGACTTGTGTATCTTTTTTAACAAAGAAAGTCCCACAAGGTTCATTCCGTTAGAACGTTCGTCCCTCCATCCTTTGTTAGCCACATCTTTGTCTGCTCAATAACTTGACAACTATTAGGTGTACAGTCCACATACATAATAGGGAGGCAGGACATGGTCAGAAGATGACCCCTATTGATTTTGAGGTCAGTTGGTCAAAGGTCAAGGTCATAGTGACCTTCAATTCAAAAATCTTGTCTGCTCAATAACTTGATAAGTGTTATGTGTAGTGTCTTCATACTTAGTAGGAAGGTTGGTCATGGCCAGTTGATGACTCCTATTGATTTTGAGGTCAGTCGATCAAAGGTCAAGATCACTTTGGGTATATAATGCTACGACACACGGAGCTCTTGTTTTGTAAGTCAATGATTTTGTTAACCCTTTCCCTCATATAAACACATTTTCATTATGAAGAAGGGAATTTTTTACCATGGCACAAACTACAGAATAGGATCTATATAATTCCATAGGCAAGTAGAGCAGACCCTGATCAGATGGCTACTCTGTTTGCAAAGGTGTGAACAGACATCACCCTCAGCTAATGGGTTAAAGATTTTTGCAAATCTGCTAAACTTCTGCACTGCAGACGCAGGCTATAGCAATACCACAACTTTTTTTCTTCCGATGATGGATGCGTGAAAATACATTTCTTTGACATTTTAACTTGTTTGCTGCCAATGTCGCATTTGTGATTACTTATGCGAACAGTTTGGATCCAGATTATATGCCAAGTTATTTGACATCTCATCAAGATTCAAATTGTTTGCTACAGTGTTTCTTGAAACAAACGGGAAGAAAAACAGAAAATGAAAAATTCTATAGCAGCCATCTGATTTGGATCTGCCGTTTGCAACGGCATGAAAATGCATTTATATGAAGGAAAGGGTTAAGTTCATGGAATAAAAAGAAAAAAACATGTTTAATAGGATTAAAAGTGTTTTATATACAAATATAACATTTGGCATCAACAGTGTACCCATATGAAAGACAGTATCACATTTGTTCCCTAGCACCATGTAGTGATGGTATTGATAAAATGGTAAAAACATGGTCAATTATAGATATGCAACTTGGCTAAAATACAGCAAAAACATGAGGTGTTTCGCCATAGTATATCTCTTAAATCTCCATTGTAACTATTAAAACAATTAACTAAAATCTTAATTATTTCTAAATTGTACATTATATTTGGTATTAAAAGACAAGCTCTAATCATCCTAAGTATTCGGACAGACAATCATTGGCAAATAGTACAGAATGAGATCAAACAGCTCTGGAAGAAGCCATTTGATCAAAGTCAACACTATTAGTACTACAGTAGAACCTGTCTTAACCCATTACCTCATAGGATATTTTTAGATACAACCTCTTTGAATAAATCTACCGAAAAGGAGCATTAACTAGAGAAAAGGAAAAGTTTAGAATTGTGTAGTTTTGAAACCATTGTGATAAATAGAGCATTTGCTCCTATAGGAGCAAATGCTCTATTTATCGCAATGGTTTCACAAAGTGACTTTTACGGAGTCGTCAATATCAGGGAATGGGTTAAACAGCCATAAAAAAGAGGTCTAATTATGGGTATGCAAGGCAGGTGGTTGGTTAATGCAGGTCAAAAGTAATGGAAAAAGCTCCTACAGGAGCTTTCTGCATTACTTTTGCCCTGCATTAAGCAATCATCTGCTTTTTAATCAGCCTGTCTAATTTAAAGTTATCAAACTCGTGTCAAATTGAATTACTCAGCTTTACACACTGATAGAGAGGGTAGACTAAATATCGGAATATTTAGGGTAGATAAAAAGCTTATGTAAGAACGTCTAGGAAAGTAGCAACAAAATAGGGTAGGCTGAGAAATAAGAGATTTAGACTGATCTGTACATCTCTTATCTGCAACCCTGTAATATCTGCTGTTGCTGTACACAAATATCACCGTTTCAATGCTGAATTTTCAAATGGAACAATCCAAATTTCAAACACACCAAGGCAAGCTTACTGTGAATATTCAGGGATGTTTTTAAAGAAAAGTGTAACTTAACAAACTAGGAGCACTCTCATTTGCAAAGGACATTAATGACTCATTTCTGCACTGAAAGGGTTAACCCTTGTCCTGTTATTAAAATTGCCATGTACATGTGTTTGATTTTTTTCAAGTCACTTTGGTTTAAAAAAAAAACTTGCATAAATGTTAACAGTATAAATCCCGAGTTGCTCAGTGGTGCCTGGATCAAAGCTGGTTGAAAATGTGATTCTGGAGGCAAACTGCATGAGAAGGGTTTACAAGGTATAACATTCACAGTTTCTTGGGTATTGTCTTCTTCAGACATATTGCAATTCTTAAAAGTAGAGCTGTCTTTTATATATACAATGAAATCCTCTAAACCCGAATTCTAATAGAGAAGAATTTAGATACATTTAGGCAGGTGGCTGCTTAATGCAGGGTGAAAATCATGCAGAAATCTCCTACAGGAGCTTTTTGCATGACTTTAACCCTGCATTAAGCAGCCACCTGTCCCCAAGACCAATATTTATACTAAATTAATGTCCGGTTTAGTGGGATTTTAATGTATTCTTAATTATTTCCACAAACAATGATTGAGGTGTCTAACAGTTAAACTACTCTACATCTCATTGAGATAAAACTGTTGTCAAACTTCATCAATCTCTCTCTCTACCATAGGTAATCTGTGATCACTTTTGCAAACTGTTTGGATCCACATGAGATGCTGTATCATAGGATCCACACTGAGATTGTAATAATGTTTTTGAAACAACAGCAGAGAAACTTTACCTCATAGAGATGCCTTTTGACACCTTTGCCAACAGATTAAAATAAGATCTGACAGCTCCGGTAGGTTATATAAATTTTATTCTACAATTTCTACCGTAGCAAAAGAATCCTGCATTCATATGCCATTTTATAAATTATACTAACAATTTAGTTTTAAACAAATATTCATGATGTTACATGTGTTATTTCTTACATGAATATTCATCAGGAAAAGGGTTAAAACCAGGCCCAAACTTGGCAGGAAAACAGTTGAAGGTATAATTTATCCAATATATGCCCTAAGGACTATACAGCAGTAGACAAAACATTCACCCTTTCCTCCATGAATATTCCTGCCAGAAATAAAGACGTCATGAATATTAACTAGATGCATTAATAGTATATGAACACATCAAATTTTGCCTGGACAGAAACAATAGAGTGAGAACTATATTATTTCATAAAGCAAACAGAGCAGACCCTGATCAGATGGCTCCTATAGGAGCTGTCTTATCTGGGTCTACTTTGTTTGCAAAGGCACAGAAAAGGCGAATTTATGGATTTCAATTGATGAACTTAATTAAGATACAGTACCTAAAAACAAAATTAAGACTGCAACATAGGACTTTATGATATGGTACTGATATGGAAACAATGCGAAGTAATAGCATAACACGAGGTTAGCATACATCACTGGTAAACTTGACAGACCAAAACAAGACCAAAACAGGGAAAATCAAAAATGTCTGAAAAGTAAATTTTAGGATAGTGTTAAAATTCAGTACTTTAATCAAGCATTTTATCTAACCTATCTGTTTACCTATTTTTTTTTGATATTGTAAAGTTCATTGTCTTATCCATAAACTATACAAAACTAAATGCCTGGTTCAGTAACATACTTCAAACATATTGCACATTGCAAAACAATCTGATTAAAATATTTACACTTCTGTCATTTTTTCAATCCCTACAAACATGACTAGAATAGCCATATGAAGAATGTAATACATGTACATCTATATTAAAATGATTTACAGCAAAACCTGTCTAAAGAGACCACTGAAATTATGTCTATTTCCAGCTTTTTTTAAGACAGGTGGTAGCTTAATGTAGGAGGAAAGTTATACAGAAAGCTCCTAGGAGTTTTCTGTATATAATGTACTTTTGTCCAGTATTAAGTAACTATCTGCTCTTATCAACCTCCATATTTATTTATATGGTCACTATAGACAAGTTCTGTATATTCAAAATAATGGGAAATATGAGTTTTTACCATGGAATCCCACTTAACCCTTCTCTTGCTGAATTTTAAAATACATTTCTCTTTCTTTACCCATGCCCTGTTGTATAATTACATATATCTTCACTGTGTACAAGCATTTCGCTGTGCAATCACTGCTGTGGAGTGCACTGGTTGCACAATCAATTTGTAAATAGTGTAGACCCTGATGAGACAGCTCCTACAGGAGCTGTCTCATCTGGGTCTTCACTATTTACAGGTAGGTATATTAATGCGAAAAGCAAGTGAAGGGTTAAATATTTTATCAGACAAAGGTGCCTACTGACACCATATGATCTGAGTCTTCTATGTTTACTTATGGAATGATCATTATTTCTTACATTGATATTCAGTAGATAAGGGGTTCATTGGAATATTGAAGAAGCTGATATGTGGAAATTTAGGATAAAGGGGTTTACGATGTACATGCTTCAGTTTAAATTATACCTGTATGTTTATATATGGCTTCATATATGGTTAATGCTTATAACTCATTGCACACTAACAGAGACTTTGTGATCACATATTAACCCTTTCCTCCATAGGCTATTTTTAGACCCAACCCCTTTGAATGAATCTACCCAAAAGGAGCATTTACTAGAGAAAAGTGAAACTTTAGAATTATGTAGTTTGAAACCATTGTGATAAATAAGGCATTTGCTCCTATAGGAGCAAATGCTCTATTTATCACAATGGTTTCAAGAAGTGGTTAACACAGAGGCGTAGAAAGGCATATTTATGGAGGAAAGGGTTAAAAAATGGTTCATGATAAGACAACCTGTGCGTTGGAAATAAAATGGGAAGAAAAAATTACTTTGAGAACAACATTTGCAGACAAAAATTACTAAGCATGCATAAAAATAATGCCTTGCAAATTATGAACAAGCAATGAAAATTTTGAAAGCTCAATGCCCTAATTGTCATTAATATTCAGACAAACTTAACCTTTCACTCCATGAATATTCATATTAGAAATGAGGATATCATGAATATTAATTAGATTAATTTTTAAAATGACATTAACACATGAAATTTTTGCCAAAGCAGAAATTTTAGAATCAGCAAACAGAGCAGACCCTGACCAGATGGCTCCTATAGGAGGTCTGAACTAGGTTTACTCTGCAAAGGCAGAGAAAGGTATATTTATGGAGTAAAGGTTAACGCCAAACTGCTTGACCATTCAAAATTCAGGGTCTGTGCTTTTAAAGCTTTTTAGTTGAGTCTGAGGTCGTTCTCAAGCTTTTGATTGGTCAGATTGAGTTCTCAATAAAAAACTTGAGAATGAACTCTGACAGACTCAACTAAAAGTTTTAAAGCATAGACCAAGATGTACAAACTAGTGAAGATGGAAATTAGGGTGTCCAAATTTTCAAACATCGTACTGGTTTACCACTTGATAATAATCATTTCCTTTACATTCTGTGGTAAAACAATATAAAATAATGAATGAATTCACATAATCAAGAACCTAAAATAACCTGTTTCCAGTTACATACTGTCAAAAATTTAAAAATATAAAACCTTAATTTGGCAATCATTCGTTTTCCTTGTATAACTCATTCACTCATATTGACGCCTTTTGAAACCACTGTGATAAATAGAGCATTTGTTCTATAGGAGAAAATGCTCTGCTTATCACAATGGTTTCATCATACACAATTCTGTAACATTTCCTTTTCTCTAGTAAAAGCTCCTTTTAAGTAGATTCGTGCAATGAGGTTGGATCTTAAAATAGCCTATGAGGTAATGGGTTAAAAGAACTTTTCTATTGTCCTTTTGCATGCTATGAATGAATATAGAATAACCTTATCCAAAGGACAAAAGTAACTTGGCATCTCATAAAGTTCCACAAAGTCTAACACTCTGATCATGTTGTATCAAAGAAGAGGGCTAGAGGGAATGCATGTGTCACCTGCTGAAGTGAAATACAGTAAAAACCCTGTAAAAAGAAGTTAGATACATTTAGGCAGGTGGCTGCTTAATGCAGGGAGAAGGTCAAGCAGAAAGCTCCTAGATGCCACCTAATTATGTCTAAGACCAATATTCATACTAAACTGAACATCCAATTTAGAGAGGTTTTATTGTAGACAGATGGGTGGACCACAGAGAACACCATAATTACAGTAGGTGACACACGAGTATGGAAGAACAATAATATTATGACAGTTGAAGCAAATCACATTTTTTGCACATCAAAGTTGTCTCAGCATGATGGAGGTAACTGAACATTAGAACATGCATAACACGAGTTGTACAGTCTTCAATTGTTTTTCCTTTTATTTCTTCTGTCACATCTGGGGCAAACGCCACCCCGTTTGGCAAAACAATGTCTGAAAAAGCAAAGAAAAACCAATCTGTGGTGTCAGAATTCTACTAAAGCAGGTGATCACATCTCAACATAATATGTATGTAAAGTAAAAACCTCCCTATAATGGCAACTCAAAAAAATATTTGGTTTTAACGACAGGTGGTGGAATAATGCTGGACAGAAGTTCTACTGAAAACTCCCATAGAAGGGTTCTGCATTAAGCAACCATCTGCTTTTAAAGGTATCTATGTATATTAACCCTTTCTCTCATATAAACACTTTTTTAAGCCTTAGTAATGAATATAAGAGACGATAACAATCAACATTGCTATATACATGTACAGAGTTAAAAGATTATCACCGCTATTCTAATAACCATTGTATCGCATGATGCGTTGATTATGATAGTTTAAAAACTAGCTAGAATGAAACTTCAGAATAAAATTTGAAAATCAAAATACAAGCATTTTGATTTATCCATAAGTGCATATTAAAAATAATCTCTTCACTATTTCTTACTATGTCAGTCTAATTTAAAGTTATCAAAATGGTGCCCAGATCATGGATGGACAAGGCAGAATAATTTAACAGATAATTCCAATCCATTTACATCTTAACATTATATTCTCTATTGTAACAGACTGTTATATTACATTTAGTGAATGATTCTCACAGGTTCTATATGGGAGATTTGAACATCACTTGAATAGTTCACTCATTAAGCACTCTGTTAACCCATTACCTCATAGGCTATTTTTAGACCCAACCTCCTGGAATAAATCTACTGTAAAGGAGCATTTACTAGAGAAAATGACTTTTTAGAATTTAGTTTTTGAACCAATGTGATAAACAGAGCATTTGCTCCTATGGGGCAAATGCTCTATTTACCACAATGGTTTCAAAGAGTGACTTTTACAAAGGCACCAAAAGGTGTCAATATGGGGGAATGGGGTTAGAGAATCACACTATGCTGTAAGAGACCTACCTATGGAGAACATAGGAACACTCTGAACACACAACAGCAATGTTGTCAAATGGAAACAAAATCTCATTCACATCACAAAGTTCACATATAAAGCCCTTCGCTCTGCATAGCTGAAAAACAAGTCAAGTCAATGGAATAAAAACTTACCCTGATTACTTGAATCTTGTTCTAACTTCTTTCAAATGCATTCTGATTATAATATTAATATGCAAGTACAATATGTGATGGTTTGTATTCAACTCTAAAGCAAATTTATTGCATACATTATCACAAAATATGTAATGTAATATATTCAATTCTAAAGCAAGTTTATGCATATACCATGAAAAAGGATGAAACATTATGTGACACACCAATAGAAGAATAACTTTAACCCTTTCCCTAATACAGTAAAACTTCTCTATAACAACCACTTAATTACATAAATTATTTGTGTTAAAGGCAGGTGGATGCTTAAAGCAAGGTGAAAGTAAAACAGAACGCTCCTATAGGAGCGTTCTGTTTTACTTTCACCTTGGTATAAGCAACCAACTGCCCAAAATACCAACTAATTAACACAAATTAGTGGTCGTTATAGAGGTTTTACTGTATATCCATTGGCATCTTTGCAAACAGAACAGACTCACATCAGACAGCTCCTGTAGGAGTTGTCTGATCATGCTTTGCTCTGTATGTTTATGGAAGTTTGTTTGTTTGTGTTGATTTACGTCCGTTTCTGCTCACTATGGTCTAATTGGACGCCCCAGAGAGAGGGGAGAGGATACAGAGAAACCCAGGCGCGATGCCCTACTCTTATTATCGACTGAGTTTCTCTGGTTCTTTTAGATGCCCAGAGTAAAGCACTGATACATCAGACCTCGGTTTATAGTTTCGTCCGAAGGACTTGGTCCGGCAGGGGATGTTTATGGAAGTATCTGTCAGTCAGATATTTCCTTGTTCTACAATGCCTAGCAGTAAACACAAAAATTGCTTCTTGCACATCTACTATTCGTGGTTATAATGTATGACCAGTATCAATTCAATAACTTTCAAACTGAAGGAGTTCGTGACACCAACAACCCATATTTCAGGCCAAATGACATATTACTCAGTTCAAAGGAAGATAATTCAGCAATGCCTTGCGCTAAACACATAACAATTGTGTCTTGCACATCTACTATTCATGGTTATTATATATGCCAAATATAAATACAATAACTTTCAAATTGAAGGAGGAATTTGCAATCTGCCAATGTTTAAATGTGAATGGCCCGACTGGCTACCAGGGTGATTCCAGTATACCCCCTTAAACTTTGTTTGCCTGAGTATAAATATGAGGACACTTAATCTGCCCACTTTCTGCACCATTTTAAACTAATAGAGAGAGCAAATACATGTACATCTATTTGTCCAAATTTATCAGACCAAATTGTCAGGGTACTGTAAATCTCCATATAATAACCACAAAATAGGATGAATTTTGAGGGTTTAAAACAGGTGGTAGAGTAATGTTGGAAGAAAAGTTATGCAAAAGGCTCCTGCTTTTAAAGATCACTATCTTTACTAATTTAGCGACTGCTATAGACAGGTTCTACATTAATTAAATTAGAAAACTGACTTGGTCAGAGAGGACCCTGTACATGATTTTTGTTGAAGGTAATAATATTTAACCCATTCACAGCTCGGCCACAAATGAAGTAACATTGGAAAACAGTTTGGAACCAGATGAGATGCTTAATACCTCTGCACCTCGTCTGGACCCAAGCCATTTGACACCCTAGACAAGGACTCTAGGTAGTATGTTAAGCCTTGTGTTGGAGTAGACAAAATGTTGTGCATGCAAAAAACTGGCCTCAATATGTGATCCAGTGGGTGGGTGTTGAATATGGCATTTTTGATAAATCAAGGGCAGATAACTCTGGATATGGTGTTCTAATTCAACCCAAAAAATATAGGTGTCTTCCTCTCATAATACTTAGTACATGCCCTTAATATGAACCAAATATGTGAAGTTCTGTTTGAGTTATTGTGTCACATCAAAAAGGTTGACAAAAGTTTATGGCATTTTGGATAAATCAAGGGCAGATAACTCTAGACAGTGATCTGATTCAACCCAAAAACTATAGGTGT
This sequence comes from Azorinus chamasolen, assembly GCA_963576725.1. Lineage (NCBI taxonomy): Eukaryota > Metazoa > Mollusca > Bivalvia > Cardiida > Solecurtidae > Azorinus > Azorinus chamasolen. The sequence goes on along the minus strand of OY755246.1, from coordinate 31,406,581 downwards.
CTTCCTCTCATAATAATTAGTACATGCCCGTATTATTTGAGTTATCTCGTCAAATCAAAAGTGTTGACAAAAGTTGATGGCATTTTTGATGAATCAAGGGCAGATAACTCTAGACATAGTAATCTGATTCAACCCAAAAACTATAGGCATCTTCCTCTGATGATACTAAGCATATGCCCTTAATAAGAAACCAATATGTGAAGTACTGTGAGTTATCACGTCACATCAAAAGTGTTGACAGACGGACGGACTGAGATAGACGGACATACAGAAATAATTTCAATGCAAGGCCCTAATTACAGCTGTCCTGTATCACATCAAACAAGCACCTATTGGGTAGAAATTTACATTACATGTACACTGGAGATCCGTTATAACGCGGACCGTTTTACCGCGGTATCCGATATAACGCGGGTGGTCTGTGTTGCCGAATTTTTTTTTGTAAATACCTCATAATTTATGGTAATATGATTGAATATCGCAATGAAATATAAAATAAACTTAGGTAAACTTATCTGCCCGCAGCAGGCTAAAGGATAAAAACAAACACCGGTCCCTACATAAACAATTGAAGACAATCTTACGTGTGAAAAACTGACAACTATCAACTCGTATATATGTCGCCATGAATGTAATACACACAGCTGATTATCGGCTCGTACCATGCGCATGATGCCCTAATAGTACGGGAACCAGTAAAATCTTAACTGCATAACTTTCGTTACAAATTAATTGTGTGTATAATTGAGATGCGCGTGTACTGAATTTTTTCACTGTCAAAGCCACAAAAGTTCGCACTTTAATTATGAAAAACAAACGTCATTAGAAATCTAAACCCCTAACTCAGTGCGGGGTTGGAGGTTATATGCTAATACAGAAAAGGGTGTGTACCCTTTGACCAATCAAATGAAATTTAAAACCCCAACAAATCACACGCGACATCACATGTGACCTTTCATTTTCTGAAAACAGTGACAGCCATGTTTATTGTTTTACACAGCAGGTTTAATCGGATTAGGGGTTTGACAGGCCCAGAGGCAATTACATCCCATCAACAGGCTTGTATTATGAAATATACTTGGTTGCTTGAAATCATACTCAATTTAATTTGTAATTTTGTATAACCCTTTCCCTCATACAAACGTGTTTTCACGCATTTGCAAACAGAGTAGACCCAGATCAGACGGCTCCTAGAGAAGCAGTCTGATCAGGGTCTACTCTGTTTGCCAATAGAATTTGAAAGAGCTATGTGAGTGGGTGGGGAAACAAAGTAAACAAGTCAGTTTCGTTCGAAATTAGTTTATTTTAGGAAGATGGGCGTTTATGTAAGTTTATGTAAGTACCCAGATAAAAAAACTCGTTACAACGCGGTTCCGTATATAACGCGGGTTGAATTTTATGTCCCCGGACCACTGCGTTGTAACGGGTCTCCAGTGTATTCAGAAAACTAGAACTATCACTAAAGGTGATGAATACCCCCACACGGCAGCCTTGATTGCAAATCCAAGTTTTGAACATGTAACAGGACCAAATAACAAAAATACCCAAAGTTCAAATAGAGAAAATTCTGTAATTTATGCCAAGTATCAAGTGAATCAGGTTGAAATTGAAGGAGGAGTTCAAAGTACAAGATTTTGCCTGCCAATTTCAAGGCCAAAGGTCAAGGTCAAGGTCAAGGTCACAGAGACCTGAAATTTGTGTCTTGCACATCTACTACTCCTGAGTAACATTTATGCCAAGTATCAAGTAAATCAGGTTGAAAGTGAAGGAGGAGTTTGACGTACAAGATTTTGCCTGCCAATTTTAAGACCAATTTCAAGGCCAAAGGTCAAGGTCACAGATATTTTAAATTTGTGTCTTGCACATCTACTACTCCTGAGTAACATTTATGCCAAGTATCAAGTGAATCAGGTTGAAAGTGAAGGAGGAGTTCAAAGTACAAGATTTTGCCTGCCAATTTTAAGACCAATTTCAAGGCCAACGGTCAAGGTCAAGGTCACAGAGACCTGAAATTTGTGTCTTGCACATATACTAGTCCTGAGTAACATTTATGCCAAGTATCAAGTGAATCAGGTTGAAATTGAAGGAGGAGTTCAAAGTACAAGATTTTGCCTGCCAATTTCAAGGCCAAAGGTCAAGGTCACAGAGACCTGAAATTTGTGTCTTGCACATCTACTACTCCTGAGTAACATTTATGCCAAGTATCAAATGAATCAGGTTGAAAGTGAAGGAGGAGTTTGCCGTACAAGATTTTGCTTGCCAATTTTAAGACCAATTTCAAGGCCAAAGGTCAAGGTCACGTAGATTTTAAATTTGTGTCTTGCACATCTACTACTCCTGAGTAACATTTATGCCAAGTATCAAGTGAATCAGGTTGAAATTGAAGGAGGAGTTCAAAGTACAAGATTTTGCCTGCCAATTTCAAGGCCAAAGGTCAAGGTCAAGGTCACAGAGACCTGAAATTTGTGTCTTGCACATCTACTACTCCTGAGTAACATTTATGCCAAGTATCAAGTGAATCAGGTTGAAATTGAAGGAGGAGTTCAAAGTACAAGATTTTGCCTGCCAATTTCAAGACCAATTTCAAGGCCAAAGGTCAAGGTCAAGGTCACAGAGACCTGAAATTTGTGTCTTGCACATCTACTACTCCTGAGTAACATTTATGCCAAGTATCAAGTGAATCAGGTTGAAAGTGAAGGAGGAGTTCAAAGTACAAGATTTTGCCTGCCAATTTCAAGACCAATTTCAAGGCCAAAGGTCAAAGTCAAGGTCACAGAGACCTGAAATTTGTGTCTTACACATCTACTACTCCTGAGTAACATTTATGCCAAGTATCAAGTGAATCAGGTTGAATGTGAAGGAGGAGTTCAAAGTACAAGCTTTTGCCTGCCAATTTCAAGACCAATTTCAAGGCCAAAGGTCAAGGTCACAGAGACCTGAAATTTGTGTCTTGCACATCTACTAAAGTGAATCGGGTTGAAACTGAAGGAGGAGTTCGCCGTACAAGATTTTGCAGACAGACCGACCGACTAACCGACCGACAGGCTGATTCCAGTATACCCCCCTCAAACTCTGTTTGTGGGGGTATAAAAACAAACTGGTTCTGAAAATAGCTTTGAACAGTAAATAGTAGAATCTGTCTGTCAAAAAATGTCTAATTATGGGTCTGTAAAGCAGTTGGTAGCTTAATGCAGGTCAAAAATAAAGCAGAAATCTCCTATAGAAGCCTTCTGCAATACTTTTGCCCTGTATTAAGCAACCACCTGCTTCTGAAGACTCATGTTAAATAAATGGATGGCCGCTTATGACAGGTCCTACTGCAGACAAACTTCTTACCTCACAGTCTGTCTTGATATGTTGAGCCCAACTGGAATGTACCTGAGCTAGTTCAGACAACATGGCATCTCCGTGCACATCAATTAAATCCTTCATAGAATAAATGTCTGAACTCTCCACAAAATGCTGTCGATTTTGTAACTGTAGTAACAACTTAAAGTTCATGGCGTCAGCACAGATTAAGATATACTTCTTCATAATTAACAGCTCCTCTCGAAGTTTCTGAGAATAAAATGGTATGATTAACACTTTTCATGTTCAATATTCATGTGTGACATTATCTCATGCTTGCAATTTGATCACCAAACGATATTTAGACTGTTTTTTTCTAATAATTCGAGAAATGTAACTTTTTGTGACTATTTCAGAGGAGGATCTGTCAAGATTGGACGGTGAAAAGGACTCGGCCTGTACCAAGCGTGTAATGAATAAGAGTGTGAAGCTTTTCTGTGGTTTTTAAGCACAGAGAATAGCTTTTGTTTCAAATTGTTTGTTGTTATCATTGAATAACCTTTAAGCTGATGATATTGATTGTGATATTCAGTATAATAAAATAAATATCACATCCCCTGAAGGGCGACATCACATATTGTCAACCCTCAGTGCACATTACCACAACCTTGGGTTGACAATATTTACTGTCACCCTCAATGGGATGTGATATTTATATAATGCTGATAATAAATTTAAATGCTTATTTTCATATTCACCCTTTACCTTTTGCAAACAGTTTGACACCAATAAGATGCTCAATTACTCAGTACCTCATAAAGATCTAAACTGATTGACACCCAGGAAATGTTTTTGAAAAGAAATGAAAGAATATGTACTCTAAGAATTGAAAACAGATGCCAAGTTTTGTAGACAAAAGTTACATTAGTGTCGAAAGGGTTAAACTACAGAAAATCCTCACTCATTTGAAAATTTAGCAAAGAAGATTGGAGAACTTTTCAGGAAGGTGGCTGCAAGGTGGAAGTCATTCAGAAAGTTCCATGAGGAGATTTTTGCATGACTTTCACGCTGCATTAACCTGCAGCCTGCCTTAAAGACTAATAATGAAACTCGTTTGTGAGTGTGATTTTACTGTACTTAAAAAAGTATATATTCATGTAATTGTCCTGATCCTCTTTATATCGGACACTGTAGTTATGCATGTCAGATCAAATGCTCACATAAAAATGCAGACCTACCTTTACTTCATTCAATTCTTCCACAAAACTAAACAACATTGGGTTAATATCCTGAATTCTTATCACAGCTTTTGTTTCCATCAACCGTAGAAACTGTTTGGAAGCCCTGCATACCTGAACAGCATAATAAACAAAGGCATAGTTAGTAATGATCTCCCATCAACTTACAAGAATCTTCACAACAAACAATTAACACTCCACTTCATGTACATTATATGCATGTATAACCCTTTCCCTGTTGAATATTCATGTCAGAATTTCAGAAATAATTAAAAAAGTTTAGTGAGCAAGCTCACATACCCCACACCGCCACATTGTCAAACAAAACAAGATGTGTTTGTGGAACACCATGCCCCGATATGACCTTGACCTTAATAAGTCACCCCTAACAATGTTCGCCTACATAAGTTGCACATGCATGCCAAGTTTGATGTATGTGCAATAGCTACAAAATTATTGCCAATGTTAAAAAGTTGTGGCAGACAAACCAACCAACCAACAGACAGAGCAATGAGGGGGCAAAAAATAGTAAATTATCCAAGCTTTTATTTATAACAATTCGTAAAGCAAATTAGAGATAAATTGGTCAAGACGGATGGACTGACTGATTAACGGGTCAAAAACTAATTAAACTATAATATACCCTGAGTAACTTTGTTGTGTGAGGTACAATTGCATCAAGACTATTTATTACATGAATAATAGGAGTTTTTGGTATGGGTAAAATTGTACAGTCAGATCTATTAAAGTTCATAAGTAAATAGAGAAGACCCTGATCAGGCATCATCCATGGGTGGGGCCAATATTGACCTAAGGGACACTATTTGAACAATGTTGATAGTGGATCATGAACAGTGGTTCTGGAGAACAAGATTTTCAAAGACTTAGAATATTGATTTTATCAAGACAATCATTCTGACCAATGAAGATTGGGCTAAAAATGTGCCCTCTAGAGTGATTTTTCTAAGATTTGACCTAGTGACCTACTTTTTGATCCCACCCCACCCATGATCAAACTCAACCTTGATATCACCAAGACAAACATTCTGAGCAATTTTGAGGAAGATTGGGCTAAAAATGTGGCCGCTGGATTGTAAACAAGATTTTTCTAAGATATGACCCAGTGACCTACTTTCTGACCCCACGTAACCCACTTTTACACTCGTTGAAGATTTTATCAGGACAATCATTCTGACCAAGTTTCATGAAGATTTGGCTAAAAATGTGACCTCTAGAGTGTACACATGGTTTTCCTACTATTTGACCTAGTGACCTAGTTTATAACCCTACATGCCCAATTTTCCATCATGTCTGCGATTTATCAAGACAATCATACTGACCAAGTTTCATGAAGATTGGACAAAAAATGTGAACACTAGTGTTTGCAAGGTTTTTCTACTGTTTGACCTAGTGACCTCATTTTTGACTCCATGTGACCCACTTTCAAACTCGTCCGAGATTTTAACAAAACAATCATTCTGATAAAGTTTCATGAAGATTCAGCCACAAATGTAACCTCTAGAGTGTTCACAAGGTTTTTCTACTATTTGACCTAGTGACCTAGTTTTAGACCGCGCATGACCGACTTTCAAACTTGTCCGAGATTTTATTGGGACAATCATGCTAACCAAATTTCATGAAGATTAGGCAAAAAATGTGACCTCTAGAGTGTTCACAAGGTTTCCTACTATTTGACATAGTGACCTAGTTTTTAACCCCACGCAACTCACTTTCGAAATCGTCCGACATTTTACCAAAACAATAATTCTGACCAAGTTTCATGAAGATTGAACTAAAATTGTGACCACTAGAGTGTTCACAAGCAAATTGTTGATGCCGGACGACGCACGCCGGACATTCAAGTCTCCCAAAAGCTCACCCTGAGCTTTGCTCAGGTGAGCTAAAATATTGAAAAGAATAACGGGCCATAACTCCAAAATTTTGAAATCAAGAGTTATGGTTCTTATGTATGGGCCTTCCCTTCAATGAGATCTACTAACCTATGAAATTTCATGTTGATACCCTTTATACTTTTCGAGTAACTAGAAACATTAAAGTTTTTGCACGCCAACGACGCCAACGCCAATGACACCTATGACCCAGTGATCACAATAGCTCGAATTTTCTTCGATACAGACGAGCTAAAAATGTGGACAACTGACGATGGACGACGGACACAGGGCGATCACAATAGCTCACCTGGCACAAAATGATAGGATCAGATCTATTATCATATCTAAAGCAATCAGAGCAGAACATGAAAAGACAGCTCCTATAGGAGCCGTTTGATGTGGGTCTACGCTGTTTGCAAATGTATGAAAAGGCATTTATATGAAAGAAAGAGTTAATCAAGATTTAAACTTGTGTACCTAAATGTACCTAAATGTACAGTCGGCCGAGCGGTCATTCGAACTGAAAGTAGACTATAACTAGGTACTTTACCTTCCACTCATCAAAGTCCCAGTTACGCAGCACCCTGGCAGGAATTAGCATAGTGTCATTCCAGTGGCATAGTTCACAGTAGTAGTTCCCTGAGTAATCACACATCCGCGGCTCACTGTACCCTGACTCTGTAAGAAAACACAATCAAAATAATTCAGTAAATATGTACTGGGGATGGGGAGGGGAGTAGTTCATAATAATAGTTCCCTGAGTAATCACACATCTGCGGCTCACTGTACCCTGACTCTGTAAGAAAACACAATCAAAAGAATTCAGTAAATATGTACTGGGGGAGAACAGTCATATTGTTGAGTACGGTAAATTAAAAGTATAAAGCAATAGCCTGCCTTTTAACCATTTACTCCATAAATAGGCCTTTCTACACCTTTGCAAACAATGTAGACCAAGATCATATAAAATATCCATAAAATTTAAAGGTAAAGGCATAACTTTGTAGTCCTAGTGGCATTAGGGTGCCTACTGATCTTGACTGAGATATCCTATCTATTAAGAGTGTGACCATTTATGATAAATACATGTATCCATTAACAAGAGTGTTCCAAGAAACACATGTGTCACCTTCTGACAGAAGTGTGACTGAAAAATGAACAAGAGGGCCATGATGGCCCTGTATCGCTGGTTAAATGATGTCATGTGACCTATCAATTTTGATCACAGGGGCACAATTTTAACAGTCTTGATAAAGCTCCACCAGATGATGCTCCATGCTAAATATGACAACTCTGATCCCCCCCCCCATCCCCAATGAATGGGCCATTTTTGACCCCAGAGGAAAATTTGAACAATTGATGTAGTGGTCTACTAGATCATTCTACATACCAATTTGGTAGCCCCAAAAGTTTTTACTGTATAATCCAATGTAAAGTTTGTGACCCCCAGAGTGAGGACAACTTTAACCCCAGGAGCATAATTTGAACAATCTTGGTAAAGGTCCACCAGCTCTAAGCTTTTCAGATTCGGACAAGAAGATCTTTAAAGATTTTAATATATAATCTTATGTAAAACTTGTGATCCCCGGGGTTGGGCCAATTTTGATCCCAGGGGCAAAACTTGAATAATCTATGTAGAGGTCCACTAGATGATTTTGCATACCAAATTTGGTAGCCCTAGGCCTTACAGGTTTTGACGAGAAGCTTTTTAAAGTTTTCAGTAAAATTTGTAACCCCCAGGGTGAGGACAATTTTGACCCCTGGGGCATAATTTGAACAATCTTAGTAAAGGTTCACCAGATGATGCTTCGTACCAAATATCACAGCTCTAAGACTTGTAGGTTTGAGACAAGAATATTTCTTAAAGTGTTTACTATATAATCCTATGTAAAACATGTGACCCCTAGGGTGTGGCCGTGTTTGACTCCAGGGGTATAATTTGAACAATCTTAGTAAAGGTTCACCAGATGATGCTACATACCCAAAAATCACAACTCTAAGCTTTTGGTTTCAGACAAGAAGATCTTTAAAGTTTTTTATTATATAATCCTATGTAAAACTTGTGACCCCTGGGTTAGGCCAATTTTGACCCCAGGGGCAAAATTTGAACAATCTATGTAGAGGTCCACTAGATGATTCTACATACCAAATTTGGTAGCCCTAGGCCTTACAGTTTTTGACAAGAAGATTTTTAAAGTTTTTACTTCTTTTTGGACATTGGTTGCCATAGTAACCAGAGTTCTGCATGGAATCAAATTCTTTGAACAACTTTGGAAGAGGTTGACCCAAGAAACATTTCTGCCAAGTTCGGTAAAAATCCAGCAAGTAGTTTAGGAGGAGATGTCATTTTAGGAAAAAGTTGACGACTGACAATGCACGACGGGCGACGACGGACAGAGGGCACAGACAGATGGACATACAGAAATGTGGACAGGTGATGAAAAAGTGATCCCTGAATCAGCAGACACAAAAACTACGTAACTCTTTAAATGCTGAATTGTAAAACGGGACTATTCCAAAATCAAAACAAAGGACATTAGTGACTTGATTCCTGCACTGAAAATGTTAATTACTTAATTAGTGCATCCTCGCTTTTCATTCTTTAGTTTTTATAATTGCTTGAATCCTTTCAAGTTTAATATTCATGTAAGAAATAATGACATTATGAATATTAATTATATAATGGCATACCTACACAGGATATTTTGGTACTGGTAGAAACTGTAGAGCCAGGTCTATTGTAATTTCATAAGCAAACAGAGCAGACCCTGATCAAACGGCTCCTATTCGAGCAGTCTGATCTGGGTCTAATCTGTTTGCAGAAAAGGTATTTATATGAGTGAAAGGGTTATTAAGTATAACATACTATAACTGACTAATTTGCAATGAAACAATAAGTAAACTATTAATTGCCAATTGAAGACAAACACTGTATACCCAATAACACTTAAAGACAGCTATGAATGTCTGACAGAAATACTTGTTACAATTCCATAGACAATCAGGCTGTAGCTTTGGCACTTACTGTAAGATATCTGACCTCGACACTCTGCACACCTGTAGTTCTGAGAGGACAGGCCCTGGTCTGGGCATATAGAGAGTATATAAGTGGGTTCCTCCTGAACCCTGACACTGGCACATGTTCTGGTTATCTGGTTCAGGCACTTCTCATGGGCATTGTAACCACATTCTGGAACACAGTGGTTTCATAGTATTATACAGTTATTTACAAAGGGGATTTTGATCTTCCACAGTTAATTCGTGCACAAATATCTATACTGGCTCCAGGGTTATAAAACTCTACAGTTAATTCGAGCACAAATATCTATACTGGCTCCAGGGTTATAAAACTCCTGAGTCTGAGCTCATTCTCAAGTATATAACTGGTGGTCAGATGCTTGAGTATGATCTCAGACACAAGCCAAACGTTTTATACCCTCAGAACCTGGTGGAATGTTTCAGTATCTACAGTTATTTAGTCCTTGCACTGTGATCCACAGTAGAATAATGAAACATCATTGTATGAAAATCTGTAATGGTTTACTCCTTTATCTGTTCATTATTTATGTAATGACCATTTGAATGTTAACCCTTCTCTTGCTGAATTTTAAAATGCATATCTCCTTCTTTACCCATGCCCTGTTGTATAATTACATATATCTTTACTGTGTACAAGTATTTCGCTGTGCAATCACTGCTGTGGAGTGCACTGGTTGCACAATCAACTTGTAAATAGTGCAGACCCTGATGAGACAGCTCCTGCAGGAGTTGTCTCATCTGGGTCTTCACTATTTACAGGTAGGTATATTGATGTGAATAGCAAGTGAAGGGTTAACCCTTTCAGTGCCAACATTATCGTCTTCTGGACACATTTTCGCCTGCTTCAAGTTTTAGAGCAGGCACTTGTTCAATTTCTTTGTAAGAAGATAAACAGAGTGTCAAGCTGAATCCTGATGAGATGCCGAGTTACACTGCGTCTCATCTGTAGCCAAACATTTGTATATGATATCATAACCCCATATTCATGGCACTGAAGGGGTTAGTAGCATTTTTAACATTTATATTACGACATTAAGCAAACAGAACAGACCCTGATCAGATGGCTCCTATAGGATCTGGGTCTACCTTGAAAGCGGTACATGTAAATCTTCTAACTGAAAATACTGATGATGTTGTAAACTGAACTGCATCATCATTCTGAGCATGTAATTTACTATTTATAGCACCAATATATCCTCAGAACAGTGAATGTTACAAATTTATCTGTATCAGAATACATGTAAATGTATAGACCTATGCCACTTTTGTGTATCTTCATATGACCATTCAGGTTTTACTGTGAAGAGTAAAGTTTGAAAACAACAATGGGTATGTTTTGTACTTGGCTAATCAAAAACAGATGTCGAAGATCTGTACCTAAACCAATATCAACAGTGTGTCTACCATTTATTCTACTGAAGTTTCTGGACCTCTTGCGATTTGAAGTTGGGGGTACAAAGAAAAAGCTGGAGTACAATAACTATTGTTAGATAGGAAAGTTTTGAACCCTTGAATGAAACACATTTTAATGATCCATTCACATTATGATATGCACTTTGACACTATAGTGAACACAGTAGATCTAAACAAATTATCAAATTTTGAGATTTTATTTTACATCGAAATTTGAATAAATTCAGTGATTAATTCTGCAACCTTGACCTATATGTAAAAGGGCATCACTCATTTTATTTAAACAAATATTCGTTATAAAATGGGCTCATATCACAAGATCAATTGGATCATATCACCAGAATTTAATTACATGATTGAATGTATGATGCAAAATCATTCATGAACAATGCTAAGTTACAAGATCATGACTAAAAAGAGCAAAATTTCTCTCCACCATAATACTTTTTGCAGACGTGACTTTCCATGTAAGAGAAATAAACAAATGTTCAACAGGTATAGTATAAAACATGAATAGGGCCAGGCATAGTGTAAACTGTGAATACTGTGTGCGGTCTGGTCTTTCGCGTTGATGTTTTATATATGCTCGGAAGTGCAAATATTACTGTTGACATATTTGCCAAGACAGCTTGAAATGTCATTTAAGATAGAACATTTGTTTTCAAACACTAATTTGATGTATTTCTTTTATTTTTTGGTGACAGTGCCTGAAATTAGATCTACTAATTATGTACCTGAATGCACATTCTCATACAAAATACTGTACGTTTTTTCACCCGTCTCTATGAGATTCATGTCCGGGGGTCATAATTTTAACAACATTTGTAGAGGACCATTATTATGCTACATAATTATCAAATATCAAAGCTCTAGGCCTTACAGTTTCAGGGAAGAAGATTTTTAAAGATTTTCCTATAAAAAAACTGATAAGCCCCAGGGCGGGGCCATTTTTTTGTCCAATGGTCATTATTTGAACAATATTTCATTCCCCCTAGCCACTGATGCTTCTGACAAAATTTGGTTGAAATTGGGTCAGCGGTTTCAGAGATGTCGTTTGAAAATAAGGAAGGACGCTGGATGCCGGACAGATCACAGTCACAATAGCTCATCCTGAGCCTTCAGCTCAGGTGAGCTAAAAATATACTTGTGCAACAATAATGGAACTACACATACAGTAAAAGCCCTCTAAACTAGATGTTATATCTACATGTAGTATAAATACCGGTCTTGGAGACAGGTGGCAGCTTAATACTGGGTGAAAGTCATGCAGAAAGCTCCTCTAGGACTTTCACTCTGCATTAAGCAGTCACCTGCCTAAAACATCTAAGTTCTTCTCTACTAGAATTCCGGTTTAGAGAGGTTTTACTGTAGTTTTGTATTGATCAGTGTTTGGAGCAGCTCCAATACTCTAACCTTCATTACCTGAGCATCTATACCAAACATGAAGCAGGCCCCATATCACACCATTACACTTCTCACAATAATGCTTGGTTCCTGCATTAGACTTCAAATGAAACTTGTGACCCACCACCAACTTGACTCCTTCTTCCACTGGTTCAGGACCCTCCTGTCCAAGAAAGACATCAAATGTTAATCCTTTGCTCCATGAATATTCATGTAAAATGTAATGACATCATGCATATTAAATGAGCTGATTTATAATGAAATATGAACACTGGAATTTTTTGCCATGGCAGAAAGTGTAAGGTCTATTATACAATGTAGGAGCCATCTGATCTGGGTCTACTCTGTTTGCAAAGACATAGAGAAGCATATTGATGGAGTAAAGGGTTAAACATTTCCCAGCAGTTAACCCTTTCCCTCATTAAAATGCCTTTTCACGCCTTAGCAAACAGATAGACCAAAATCAGACGGCTCCTGTAGGAGCTGTCTGATCAGGGTCTGCTCTATTTGCTTATGGAAGGAAACAGATCTTATTCTTCAGTTTTCTGTAATTACCACAAAATCCTATGTACATATGGATTTATAAAAATTCAGCTAATAGATATTCATGGTGTCATTATTTCTTACATGAATATTCAACAGGGAAAGGGTTATAAAGCAAATACCTAATGATTACATGAAAACCTCTAGGATAAGGCTTAAAGCAGAATTACAATGTTATCTCTTTGTGAACTAGTGCTAAATCTGAATTACGGTAGAACCTGTCTTAAGCGGCCATCAAAAGGGGTCTAGTTATTGGTCTGTAAGGCAGGTGGTAACTTAATGTAGGTCAAAAGATATGTTGTAAGCTCCTGCAGGAGCTTTCTGCATTACTTTTGTCCTGCATCAAGCAACCACCTGCTTTTTAAGACTCCTATTGTCAATAAATGAGTGGCCGCTTAATACAGGTTCAAATGTACTTTTCTAAATATTTTGGATTCAAATGATACAACAAGTGACTCATACATCTCATTAGGGCCTTAAACCATTAACACTCTGTCTGTATTTTATAAATAATATGGAAGAAAATTATTAAGCGTGAAAACAAATGACATAACCCAATAAATCTACAAAATATATACAAATTCTGACAGCTAATTTATAGTCATTATTTCTAACACAAATATTCCTGGGGTAAGAGGCTAGCTGGATCCCACATAAATTTGTAACACGTCCTATGTTTGAATGTTACCAAATAGAGAGCTTAGGGCAAACCCAACTAAACTCAACACTGTGTTAACCTTTTACCTCAAAGAAATACTTTTTCACGTCTTTGAAAACAGAACAGACCCAGACCAGACAGTCCCTGTAGGAGCTGAAGATCAGGATCTGCTCTGTTTACTTATAGAATTATATAGATCTGATTCTATAGTTTCAGCAAAGGTTAAAATTTCCTGAGTTCAAATGTCATTATACAAATTTAGCTAATCAAAATCTATGGTATCATTATTTCATACATAAATATTCATGAGATAAAGGGTTAAGTTTGTCCTGCTGTAAAAACTCATGTCTACTGAAATTCCAATCTGTTCCACTTTTTACCTACCTCAAACTCATTCAAGCTTTCAAGAAACCATTGACCGAGTCCAAAACTTATTGTCTCATATAGTTGCAAGCTGTTTGCAAATGGAATTCAGGTATTGCTGCATTTGCAAACTTACGAGCCAATCTTACACAGAACCTAAAAGAACCAGACTTGAGGAGGAGATATTGAATAATGATAGACATGCAAAAGTTCCAAAGCAAAGTAAAAAGTGGTCTGAAATTTAATATGAAACTAGAGGTTTTTGTCAAAAAAACGGATGTCTCCCCTCTAATAAAAACAATATGTAAAGGGAAATCACTAAAAATGTTATGGTCTTGATGAATGATACTTCCCCTCATTATGCGTTTTCCACACTACATTTTTCAAGAAGAAAATGATAACAGCTAATAACTCCAAAAATACTGATACCAGATTTATGGCCCTTGTGCATGACACTTACTTTCATCATGCTCTTTCCAAAAATAAAATGTCATTCCAATAGCATCAGTCGAACAGGAGTTATTGATCGGCCAAAAAATGTAACAAAGGGCAATAACTCCAAAAGAATTGAAGCCAGAATTATGGCCCTTGTTCATGACACTTTCTCTCATCATGCTCTTTCCATGTATGAAGTTTCAATACGATGGCAAGAGCCATGTAGGAGTTATCGTCCGGACAAGAAAGAATTAAACAAATGTACATGGGGCAATAACTCTAAATTTATTGAAGTTCGAGTTAAGGATCTTATGCATGACACTTTCTCTTATTATGATCGTTCCATGTATGAAGTTTCACTCCAATGGCATGTGTCACATAGGAGTAATCATCTGGACAAAAAGTTGTGATTTTTTTTTTACAAGGGCAATAACTCCTATATTAGTGAAGCCAGAGTTATGGACCTTGTGCATGACACTTCCTCTCGTTATGATCTTTCCATATATGAAGTTTCAATCCAATGGCATAAGCCATATAGAAGTTATCGTCCGGACAAAAAAGTGTGATTTTTTTTACACAGGGCAATAACTCCAATATTAGTGAAGCCAGAGTTATGGACCTTGTGCATGACACTTCCTCTTGTTATGATCTTTCCATATATGAAGTTTCAATCCAATGGCATGAGCCATATAGAAGTTATCGTCCGGACAAAAAAGTGTGATTTTTTTACAAAGGGCAATAACTCCTATATTAGTGAAGCCAGAGTTATTTTCTTTCTGCATGACACTTCCTCTCGTTATGATCTTTCCATATATGAAGTTTCAATCCAATGGCATCAGGCATATTGAAGTTATTGTCCGGACAAAAAATTATGATATTTTTTACAAAGGGCAATAACTCCAATATTAGTGAAGCCAGAGTTATGGACCTTGTGCATGACACTTCCTCTCATTATGCTCTTTCCATATATGAAGTTTCAATCAACTGGCATCAGGCATATTGAAGTTATCGTCCGGACAAAAAGTGTGACAAACAGACGGACAGACGGACAGACAGACAGACGGACAGACAGACAACTCTCACGAAAACAATATGTCTCCCCCATATAAATATGGGGGGAGACATAATTAAATGAAGTTTCAGTCATTTTCCTACTTAAAAACTCCATCTTTTCACACCTTTCCAAAAAGAATAGACCCACATGAGTTGTATGATCAAGGTCTGCTCTGTTTGTTTTTCAGTTACAAATCTGATTCTCTACTATTTGCCATGGCAATAAATTTCCTAATTTTATATTTTTTATATAAGGGGATGCTAACCTATTCCCTCTGAGACTATTTTTAGACCTAACCTCTTTGAATAAATCTACCAAAAAAGGAGTATGTACTGGAGAATAAGAATGTTTTTAGAATTGTATAGTTTTGAAACCATTGTGATAAATACAGCATTTGCTCCTATGGAGCAAATGCTCCATTTATCACGATGGTTTCAAAAAATGACTTTTACAGAGGTGTCAAAAGGCGTCAGTCAGGGGGTATGGATTAATTGATGTTCCTAACGAGCAGAGTATTGAATGAATATTCATTTAGTAAAGGGTTATAACTACAGGTGTTTTACCTTTAGTTCCTGAAGTTTCAGTCTCAGCTGGATGAGTTTCTTCACAAGGTTTTTCTGTTTGTCGGATTTTGGTGGAGCTAACACAATGAACTCTTTACAAGTCTCGATGGCCATTTCTAGTTCCTCAGTACTGCTCATGCCAAAGTATCCCTGTGTCAACACAAATCAGTCACACTGAATATATGCACACTGGTGATAACTTGAAAACAGTTTGAATCCAGACAATCTGTTGAATAACTCAAAATTTTATCGGGGTCCAATCCTTCCGGACTAGCAAATTTTCCCAAAATATCTTAAAGTGATTGAATCAGGTGTGACTAAATAAAAAGAAGTTGTATTAAGGAAGTTATACAATCTTGAATGGCAGGTTATACAATGCAATGGTTGGTGAAAAATCTGTACCTCAGGAAGTATGACATCCATACTGGTCATACCAGTCTGTACAACCTGGCAAACATAACCTCAAATGAAGAGAAATACTGCTGCCACATGACTGTATGTCATAATCACATAGTTTCTACAGTGCGCTAAAGGTTAACCCTTTACTCCATAAATACGCCTTTCTACGCCTTGCAAACAGAGTAGACCCTATAGGAGCCATCTGATCAGGGTCTGGTCTGTTTGCTTATGATATAATACAGATTCTATGATTCTACAGTTTCTGACATGGCCAAAATTCCCTGTGTCCATGTGCCATTATTACAATAAATCTAGATAATATTCATCATGAATATTCATGGAGTAAAAGGTTAAAAAGGTCTATCTATCAACTTTACCTCTGGCTGTGAGAAATGATCTTCAGACAGACCAAGATCAGCAAAGGTAATTTCATCACTGGTAGTGGAGTGTGGGTTACTACTTTCTGTCATATTGGAACTTACATTAGAGTCTGCAAAAGAAATATCACTTGTAAAACAACAAGTCTCGACAATTCAGACAACTCAATGTACCCTAATTACTCAAGTACAATAATACTCCTCTAAACCAGCCGTTAAAATAAGTATCAATTGTAAAATAGTGGAGTACAACAACAACACGATTCTCCGGTTCAGCTTTATTTCAGAGTCCTAGCTATATGAGAGCTAGCAGTACTCTCCCCGACTTCTAAACCCAGACTCAAGCCAGTCTAAAGCTAGTCTCCCCACAGACTGAAGCCAGTCTGCTTAAGCTACAATTTAGCTTTCTATTTATACAGTTAGTGAACCAGGAAATGTTAACCAAATTGTATAATCAGCCTTTAGTTGATATCAGTTGATACACTTTAAATGGTCATTTCCTTATAAATTAAAAGTGCATGCCTCTAGCCTGCTGCTAATTCTTATATTCACATGACAATATTACACAATACATGGGTCTCTTAAACAGGTGGAAGCTAAATGCAGGGTGAAAGTCATGGAGCTTTCTGCATGATGAAAGCAGCCACCTGCCCTTACCCATTGCCTCATATTGAAACCTCTGTGAAAGACACTTCTTGAAACCATTGCGATAAATAGAGCATTTGATCCATAAGGACAAAATTAATGTTCTATTTATCACAATGGTTTCAAAACTGCACAATTCTATAAAATTTCCTTTTCTCTAGTAAATGCTTCTTTTCAAGCGACTGGGTCTTAAAATAGCCTATGAGGTAATGGGTTAAAAGATATGATTTCTTCTTACCAGCACCACTGCATTCTGACACCCAATCTCTCCTATCCAAAGGTTTGTAAAGCTGATAAGGTCAATTCAAAGCAGTTTTGATAAGTCAAATTAGACTATTACATAGTAGCAATGGATAAATGACGATTTTAGTATTTGAGTATGCATTTTTATCTACATGTACCTGATTTTAATCTTCCTGCTGGCATCCTTGCATTAAAACTACCTGCATGATGTTCGAAATGGTCCTCTTCTATGGGCAAATCTCTGTCAAATGGGTTGAACCTTGACTCTTTGTAGCTTGAGACAGAGGTTGTAACCTCAGAACCATTGCATACTGTCTCATCCTTGTCACTTGTACCATTTGGAATTGTTACTTCTACACTACTTTTTCTGCTAACAGTACTCTCTGGTTGACTAGTAAATGAGGATGATTTAGACTGTGATTTCAGAGTGTTAGTTGACCCCATAGAGCCACTTGAGACAATGTCAGATAGTTTTCTTTCATTTGCAAGGCCACTTTGACTTTCTGACATGCGCTCTGATTCATCTTTCATGATATCTTCATCTTCAGATCCAGAAGAATCATACAAATTACCGCTCTTCATCACGCCACCTGACATCTTCACTGTGGCAACCACTGTATCTGATTGAATCATTTTCATGGACCCAATATCACCTCCTATTCCATAAGATTTCTGAGGCAGCCCTGACTTTGTTTCCATGTTGGCCAATATAACATCCTCGTCCTCACTGCTGTCTATTTCGTCTGATATCTCCAGTGATGACATCTCTACTCAACAGGTACATCAAACATTTTGAGATTGAATCTGCAATGTTAAAATACTAAATTATTATATGTGTCCAGCTAGACAATAACTTTAAAAACACAACGTATTTGCATTTTCATAAAAGTATATGAACACATAAATTTTGGCCATGACAGAAACTAGAATTAGATCTGTATTATTTCATTAATAAAGCAAACAGAGCAGACCCTCATTCTATTCTGCAAAGCACAGAGAGGCGTAATTATGGAGTAAAGGGTTAAAGAGAGTGGAAAACAAGGTAGACAAGAGATCAAAGGACCAATGTAAGTTTCTACTAATCTCAAACTGGTACATTAACTTGTCATTTCAAAAAATATTTAGAAATTTATTGTAATAAATATATAAATTAAAGTTGTAATGGGGTGTCAGACCATCACTTCAAATGACTAGGATCAACTATTCTATTTTCATCTGCATGAGTAGTTATCGGTCATTAACTCTTTACTCCATGAATACGCCATTGCAAACAGAGTAGACTCAGATCAGACAGCTCCTATAGGTATTAGGAGCTGTCTAATCAGGGTCTGCTCTGTTTGCTTGATAAAATTAAGATATGATTCTACAGTTTCTGCCATGGCCAACACCTCATGTGTTCATGTGCTATTATAAAACATCAATCTAATCAATATTCATGATGTCATTATTTCTTACATAAATATTAACGCAGGAAGGGTAAATAAGAGAATTCTAAGTTTAGAAATTATTCATCTTTTCTGTCTTTAGTCTGGCCATATTTCAGAGTTCAGACATACAGCAATGTAGTCCAAATTTGTGTATTCTAAATGATGATATTGAGCAATGGTTAGAGTTTTAATGGGTCAATAAATTGTAAAAGTACTCCCTTAATATTCATGTCATAATAATTCATTAGGTAAAGGGTTGAAAGATCAACACAGTCTTGCTAAACTTTAGCAAGGCTTTCGATAAGGTCCCAACAAATGACTTGCCAGAAAACTGCACTATTACAGTGTCAGAGGGTGTTTCCTTGGTAACAGAACCCAGCAAGCACTGGTCATAGGTACAGCACCAGTTACTTCATGCATACCCCAAGGATCCATTATAGGTCCCCCTCTCTTCCTGTTAAATATCAACGACCTGCCATTCCAACCAACATCAACATCCCGCTTTTTTGCAGATGACGGTCTCTTGTACAGGAAAATCCGTTCCAAAGATAACACCAAAGCTCTACAAGATGACCTGGACAGATTCCAACAGTGGAAACGTGACTGGTTGATGAATTTCAACCCAACAAACTTGAAATTGTGAGGTGGTTTGTATAACCAGGAAGGGAAACCCCATCTGGGCAAACCTACTCACTAATCTCACACTACTAGTCAGAAACCTTTGTTTTTATTTTTTAGCTGCAGCAGCACTGTATTTAATTGAGTACCACACACACTTCTTTGTACAGTTCACCTTGTACGATATTGCCCCGGAATGGGACAAGTGCAATATAGGAAGAAGAGTGAGTGAATTGGGTTTTACGTACGACCAACAGTATTTCAGTTATTTGCAGACGGCACCCGCTTGAGAAAAGTTATAGTGCTGCCTCACTGGAATGCTCCTGCCGCGGGCACATGGCAAGGGCACCCCATCCAGTCACATTATCCTGACACCAGGCTGACCAGTCCTAGAACTACCCTTTTAATGTAGAGAGTAAACGTTTGGTCTGTCACGGCCGGGGATCGAACCCATGACCTTCCATAACGTAGGTGGACGCTCTACCACTGAGCCATGTGGCCGGTATAGAAAGAAGAAGGAGACATAAATGTGGTATTTATTAACATGTGTATCTATCACAAACTCAATAAAAGAATGGTAGTAACAATTTAGACAATATCCTCGTTACCCTAAATATTCAGACAACCTGCCTCGGTCCGCTCCATGTGTTTGTAAAGCTGCATAATTCGACTTGGTACGATCAACATTGACTGACATAGTAGAAAATAAGTGCAGATTCTGATCAAATGGATCATTCGTGAGCCATTTGACCTGGGTCTGCACTATTTTCCCTGTTGTTGTTTTTTTGTCAAAACTCTTAGCGTTAATTAAAGTCAAATATTGTTCACTACGGCGTAACGGGTTAGAGGACACTACACAGGCTGTGTCGTGTAATGTCTGGTCGCTATATATATTCCAGTATTTGATTTCTAACTTACTTAAATGTCTCGTGATTTCTAACAAACAATATGATTTATGCGTTTGTTTTGGTTTCAAAGTTCACTCTTCTATTCGGGAGGGGCTAGATCGACGGTGTTTCGTGTACCCTCTGTTTTACGTCATCAGTTTGTGTGGTGCATCTAAAAATAGAACTGGAATTCCCCTTTATCTAAAAATACTGCAAGTCTAATAAAAAGCTTTAGGTGATGTGCACAGCAAATATACTATGACCAATAAAGAAAATATAAGATGTGTTTAAGATGTGTTGTTTTTTGTGAATATTAGAAAATAATCTACTTCATTGTTGATAAATCCAATGCAATTCTATGATAATGATGCTTTGGTAGATTTGCTACACGAAAGTGACATGAGATTCCTGAAACGCTGTAAGGAGTTTCTTGTCACCTCTTCTTCAGCTTTGATGCGTTAAGGTTGCATGAGATTCCTGACATACTGAAAGGAATTTCATGTTATCTCTTCGTTAGCTTTGACATATTAAAGTGACATGAGAGCTCTGATGTGTTGTAAGGAGATGACAAGAAATTCCTGACATAATGGACGGATTTTCATGTTACCCTTTCTTTTATTTAAAAACATTTAAGTGATATGATGTTCTTGCTATTTCATATGGAGTTTCATGTTACCACGTATTTAGCTTTGTCACATTAAGGTGATGCATGCGATTCCTGACATGCTGTAAGGAGTTTCATGTTTCCACGTCTTAAGCATTGTTATATTAAGGTGAAATGAGATTCCTGGCACGCCGTAAGGAGTTTCATGTCACTCTTCTGTATATTTAATACATTAAAAAGACATGAGATTCCTGACATGTTGTAAGGTGTTTCATGGTACCCCATTTTAGCATTGATACATTAAGGTGATATCAGATTCCTGACATTGTAAGGATTTTCATGTTACCCTTTCTGTAGCTTTGATATACATGTATTAAGATGACATGATGTAACGAATTTCAAATTGTAGCTGTGACTAGTTAAAGCGGCGTGAGATTCCTGACATGCTGGACGCAGTTTTATGTAACCCCTTTTTAAGCTTTTATATTAATAGGACATGAAATTCCTGGCATGATGTTAGAGTTAAAATTTATACCCCCTTTAGCTTTGATAACTTAAGGTGACATGATATTCCTGACGTGTTGTAAGGAGTTTCATGTTACCCTTTCTTTATACAAAGACACGTGAGTGAGTGACACGAGAGTTCTGAATGCTGTATGGAGTTTCATGTACCTCTTTATAGGGTTGATACGTTAAGATGACATGTGATTCCGGACATGTTGCTAGGAGTTTCACATGAGGTTCCTTATAAAAATATTATAAAGAGTTTCATGTTGCCACTTATTTAGTGTAGAT
Organism: Azorinus chamasolen; assembly: GCA_963576725.1. NCBI lineage: Eukaryota > Metazoa > Mollusca > Bivalvia > Cardiida > Solecurtidae > Azorinus > Azorinus chamasolen. Next base: position 31,384,696 of record OY755246.1, on the reverse strand, counting down.
ACATTAAGGTGACATGGGATTTCTGTTACGCCCTAAGGAGTTTCAAGTTACCCCTTCATTAGCTTTTATTCCCTAAGGTGACATGAGATTCCCGCTCTGCTGTAAGGAGTTTCATGTTACCCTTCTGTAAGGTGGATACAATAAGGTGACATGAGATTCCTGTCATGCTGTAAGGAGTTTCATGTTGCCCTTTTTTATTGTAGATACATTAAGGTGACATGATATTCCTGTTACGCCGTAAGGAGTTTCATGTAACCCCTTCTTTAGCTTTTATTCCTTAAGGTGACGTGAGATTCCCGATCTGATACAAGGAGTTTCATGTTACCCCTTCATTAGCTTTTACCTGCTGTAAGGAGTTTCAAGTTACTCTTCTGAAAGGGGGATACATTAAGATGACATGAGCTTTTTATCACGCTGTAAGGAGTTTCATGTTGTCCCTGATTTAGTGTAGAAACATTATGGTGCTATGAGCCTCCTGTTACGCTGTAAGGAGTTTCATGTTACCCTTTATTTAGAGTAGATGCAATAAGGTGACATGAGATTCCTGTTATACTGGAAGGGGTTTCATGTTACCTTCTTCTTTAGCTTTGATTCATTAAGGTGATATGGGATTCCTGACCTGCTGTAAGGAGTTTCATGTTACCTTTTCATTAGTTTTTACCTGCTGTACAAGGAGTTTCATGTTACCTATTCTTTAGGGTGGATACGTTAAGGTGAACACGAGCTTCCTGACATGCTGGAAGGAGTTTCATGTTACCCTTCTGTCAGGTGGATACATTAAGGTGACATGAGATTCCTGTTATACTGGAAGGGGTTTCATGTTACCTTCTTCTTTAGCTTTATTCATTAAGGAGTCATGAAATTCCTGACCTGCTGTAAGGAGTTTCATGTAACATCTTCTTTAGCTTTTATTCAATAAGGTGACATGAAATCCCTGTCTTGCTGTAAGGATTTTCATGTTACCCTTTCATTGGCTTTGACCTGCTGTAAGGCCGTTTATGTAAACCTTCTGTAAGGGGGATGCATTAAGGTGACATGAGGTTCCTGTCATGCTGTAAGGAGTTTCATGTTGCCACTTATTTAGTGTAGATACATTAAGGTGACATGGGATTTCTGTTACGCCCTAAGGAGTTTCAAGGTATCCCTTCATTAGCTTTTATTCCCTAAGGTGACTTGAGATTCCCGCTCTGTTGTAAGGAGTTTCATGTTACCCCTTCATTAGCTTTTACCTGCTGTAAGGAGTTTCATGTTACCCTTCTTTAAGGTGGATACATTAAGGCGACATGAGCTTCCTTTCATGCTGTAAGGGGTTTCATGTTGCCCCCTTTTAGCTCACCAGAGCACTTTTGTGCTCAAGGTGAGCTTTTGTAATCGCCTGATGTCCGTCGTGCGTCGTCCGTCGTCGGGCGTCAACAATTTCAACCTTTAAAAATCTTCTCCTTTGAATCTACAGGGTTCTCAGCTTTCATCTGTGGTACATAGCATCATATGTAGGTCCTCTACAAAAGTTATATAAATCATGCCCCTGGGGTCAAACTTGGCCCTGCCCAAGGGGTTTTCAGTTTTCAATGGAAACATATAGTAAAAACTTTGAAATTCTTCTCCTCTCAAACTAGAAGGTTCTCAGCTTTCATATTTGGCACATAGCTTCAACTTCTACAAAAGTTATATAAATTATGCCCCTATGGCTAAATTGACTCCACCCCAGGGATTGACAGTTTTTTGTAGCTGACTGCATAAACAGCCCATGGGATCACTATGTATGCATAGGAAAATCTTTGAAACTCTTCTTGTCAAAACTACATGTCCCAGAGCTTAGATATTTGTTGTATAGATTAACTTAATTAGCGTACATTTATGAGTTGTTTTCTTAATATCATAGTTCTGAGGTTGAAATTGGCCCTACCCTGTGTATATATACTTTTCACATCTACAGTCTAAAGGTTCTACAGGTTAAAGTTTTCCTAATATTCAGAGACAAGCCAGTGCTCTGATAGGACTCGCTAGCCAGAGTGTATTAGTAATCACCCTTAGCCTGATCTGTAGAGTAGAAATTGTGTTTAGACAAATTACACACACTCATTTTAGATTGAGAAATCTTTGTGGATAATACTCAAAATACAGAAAGCTCTTAAAGCTTTTTTCCATATCTATGCCCTGCATTAAGCTGCCAGCTATCAATATATATCCCATAACCGTATCTGCTGTGAAGTTCAGCTGAATACAAATTCAAATGTTCTATTGCATCTTGGAGAGCAGTGTCGATTTTTAGCTGGCTATTTTAAGCATACATCTCCCTTTCACACTTTTTGATTGGGCACTGGATTTCGTCCCTTCTGGATAATGGCAGTTGCAAATTAGATCTGACCTGTAAATAGAACAATTAACCCTTTACCCTATTAATATGCATTTCTACACCTTTGCAATCAGAGTAGACCCAGATCAGATGGCTCATGTAGTAGCCATCTGATCAATCTGCTGTATTTGCTATGATATAATATAGTGCAAATTGCATTAAATTATTTTTATTTTGTGTACAATATACATGCACTTATAATATGTTTACTTAAGTCTTTCCCTCATATAAATGACTTCATGCATTTGCAAACAGAACAGACCAAATCAGACGGCTCCTATAGCAGCCGTCTGATCAGGGTCTGATCTATTTGTCAATGGAATTTGAAATATGTTTCGTTACTTTCTAAAATGGCTAGACTGTCCCACTTTCCATATTTCATTACAACTATTTTGTCCATGAATATTCACTAGGTATTGAAATTTTGAATAAACATAGAACAGGGGAAGGGTTAAAAGTACATCAATCTTAAGATAAGATATGAATAATAATATGAACTCATGAATATGTAATGAAAATATCTGAAATTTTGAACATAAGTATAGATTGATTTATTCTTTCTGAAATAAAAATTTGCCCCATCCCAGGGCCGGCTAGTTTACTATAGAAACATATAGCGATTTTTTTGAAAATCTTCTCTCCTGATTGTCTGTTGAGCGATGTCAGAGTCATTATGGCCCTCTTGAAATTGTAGATACATTAAGGTGTAAGGAGTTTCATGTAACCCCTTCTTTAGCTTTTATTCCTTAAGGTGACGTGAGATTCCCGATCTGATGTAAGGAGTTTCATGTTACCCTTCTGTAAGGGGGATACATTAAGGTGACACGAGCGTCTTATCATGCTGTAAGGATTTTCATGTTTTCCCTAATTTAGTGTAGGTACATTAAGGTGACATGAGATTCCTGTTATGCTGTAAGGAGTTTCATGTAACATCTTCTTTAGTTTTTATGCAATAAGGTGACATGAAATCCCTGTCCTGCTGTAAGGATTTTCATGTTACCCTTTCATTTGCTTTGACCTGCTGTATGGCGGTTTGTGTATCCCTTCTGTAAGGGGGGTTCATTAAGGTGACATGAGCTTTCTGTCATGATGTAAGGAGTTTCATGTTGCCCCTTATTTAGTGTAGATACATTAAGGTGACATTGGATTTCTCTTAATCCCTAAGGAGTTTCAAGTTACCCCTTCTTTAGCTTTTATTCCTTAAGCTGACATGAGATTCCCGTTCTGCTGTAAGGAGTTTCATGTTACCCCTTCATTAGCTTTTACCTGCTATAAGGAGTTTCATGTTACCCTTCTGTACGGTAGGTACATTAAGGGGACATGAGATTCTCGTTCTACTGTAAGGAGTTTTATGTAACCCCTTCATTAGCTTTTACCTGCTGTAGGGAGTTTCATGTTACCCTTCTGTAAGGGGGATACATTAAAGTGACATGATATTCCTGTTATGCTGTTTAGGAGTTTCATGTATCATCTTCTTTAATTTTCATTCAATAAGGTTACATGCAATTCCTGTCATGCTGTAATTATTTTCATGTTACCCTTTCATTGGCATTGAGCTGCTGTAAGGCGGTTTATGTAACCCTTCTGTAAGGGGGATACATTAAGGTCACATGAGCTTCCCATGTTGTCCCTGATTTAGTGTAGATACATTATGGTGTTATGAGCCTCCTGTTACACTGAAAGGAGTTTCATGTTACCCTTTATTTAGAGTAGATACAATAAGGTGACATGAGATTCCTGATATACTGGAAGGGGTTTCATGTTACCCTTTCTTTAGCTTTGATACACCAAAGTGACACGAGAGTCCTGACATGCTGTATGAATTTGCATATTTTCTCTTTTTAGCGCCATTACCTTAAGGTGACATGTGATTCCTGATTCCTGACATGCTGTTAGGAGTTTCACGTTACTCATTCTTAAGCTTTGGCACATTAAAGTGACACGAGGTTCCTGATGTGTTATAAAGATTTTCATTTCACCACATCTTTAGCGGTGATATATTCAAGTGAAATGAGATTTGTGACATGCTGAAAGGAATTTTATATTACCCTGTTTTTGTTTCGAAAAATTAAGGTGACATGAGATTCCTGACATGTTGTAAGGAATTTCATGTAACTACATGTTTTGCCTTGATATGTTTTGGTGGAATGAGATTCCTGACATGCTGTAAGGAGTTTCATGTAACCACTTCTTTAGCTTTATTTCATTTAAGTGAACTGAATTTCCTGACGTGTTGTAAGGAGGTTAAAGTTTAGCTTTGATTTGTTAAAGTGACATGATGATTCTGATATGCTGTAGGGAGATTCATGTTACCACGTCTTTAGCGTTGATACATTAAGGCGTAATCAGAGTCCTGACGTGCTGTAAGGAGTTTCATGTCACCCGGTTTACTGTTTAAACAGTAAGGTGACATAAGATTCCTGATATGCTGTAAGGAGTTTCATGGTACCCTTTCAGAGTGTTAATACATTTAGGTGACATGAGATTCCTGACATGCAGTAAGGAGTATCATTTTATCATTCCTTTAGCCATGTTACATTAAGGTGACATGAGATTCCTGACATGCTGTGAGGAGTTTCGTATTACTCTTTCTATGCTTTGATACGTTAAGGTAACATAAGATTCCTGGCATGGTGTAATGAGTTTCAAATTACACTTACTTTAGCTTTGATAACTTAAAGTGACATGAGATTCCTGATATGCTGTAAGGGATCTCAAGGGAACTGACATGGGGTTCCTATGTTATAATGAGTGCCATATCACTACGTCTTTAGCAGTGATACATTAAGGTGACATGAAATTTCTGCCGCGCTGTAAGGAGTTTTATTCACCACTTCATCAGCGTTGATACATTAAGGTGACATGATATTCCTGACATGTTGTAAGGAGTTTCATGTCACACTTACTTTAGATTTGATACATTAAAGTGACACGATGAGTCTGATGTGTTGTAAGGACGTTTATGTTACCACGTCTTTAGCGTTGATACTTTGAGGCGTCATGGGATTCATGACATGATGTAAGGAGTTTAATGTCATCCCTTTTAGTGTTGAAACAGCAAGGTGACATGAGATTCCTGATCATGTCACCCCTTTAGTGTTGAAACATTAAGGTGACATTAGATTACTGAAATGCTGTAAGGAGTTTCATGTTACCCCGTTTAGTGGTGAAACCGTAAGGTGACATCAGATTCCTAATATGCTGTAAGGAGTTTCATTTTATCATTCCTTTAGCTATGTTACATTAAGGTGACATGAGATTCCTGACACGATGTAATGAGTTTCATGTCACCCCAATAGTGTTGAAACATTAAGGTGACTTACAATATCTGAAACCCTGTAAAGAGTTGCATGTTATCTCTTTTTAGCCTTGATACATTAAGGTTGATCCTGACATACTGTAAGGAACTTAGGGATATCCCTTCTTAAGATTTGATACATTAAAGTGGCATGATCTTCCTGGTATGCAATGAGGAGTTTTATGTTACCACATCTTTAGCGGATAAACCGTTAGGTGACATGGGATTTCTGAAATGCTTTAAGGAGTTTCATGTTACCCCTTCTTAAGTTTTGACACATTAATGTGACAATAGGTGCCTTACATAATTCAATAAACGTCAAGTCACCCCTGTTTAGATTCGATGTTCAAATATTATAAATCTTTTGAGCTGAGTCTGAGATTGTTCTCAAGTTTTTGATTGGTCATATTTGAGTAAATGCTTGAGTACGATCTCAGACTCAGCTCAAAAGATTTATGACCTTTGAACCTGTTGCTGGCATCTGACTTTGATCCAAATTGTCAGCAAGTGTAGCCTTGCTTGACAGAGAAGAACTTGATCTCTTGACAATACTTACGTATGAACATGCACAACTAATTTATTACATGTTATAAACATTACAAAATTATCTATCTTTCTACAATCGTATATAAACTACATGTGTGTGTGTGTTGTAGGGGGGTCTTTTATGTTCTTATTTAAAAAACAATGTAACGCGATCTGGGACTAAATTATAAACAAATGTTTTATATTGATAGGACGTCTGCAATAATTGCAAGCACATGCCTCTTTGACCAGCCATCAACAAAGGCATAGCAAAGGCAAGCCAAATCCCTATATAGTGATAAGGTCTACGAAACGACTTTAGGTTTACTATATAAATCAAAATATAAATAAATCACGCTAGGGGGCGTGAGCAGTGTTGCACATTCAATTACTGCTCATGAACAGACTCAATAAAACCGAGTCTGCAATTTTCTCTTTTTGTGTTGCAATTTTTGCTTTCGGGGGATCACCACCCTTCAGAATTTACTATATAAATCAAAGTCGACGAACGGGAGCGTCGGCGATACAACCGTAAATCCTTTCAAACATTATTTCAAATATGAAACATACCTTGTGTTGTATTTGATTAGATTTTTTATGATTTCAAGTCACTTTTAACACTCGTATTTTAGTCATATCGCGACGTCCAGCTTATTATGGCCATGGAGGTCCCCTTGTATTGATGTATGAGTACACCATGGAAGCAATATACTGGAGCCAGTCACAGAATGGCTTCATTTCCGGGTTCAAAGTTCAAAACATGTTAAGAATAGTACATTTACAATGCTGAATTTCAAATGGACTCATCCATTTTCTTGATCAGTTTACTCTTACTCTTGAGAAATTTGTTCTCAAAATATTTATAAGTACGACAACAGTGCAGATCTTGATTAGCGGGCTCCATAAGGGACCTTCTGATCAGGGTCTACACTGCTTGCAAACGATGTATATATACGGTTCAAGTATTGTAAGAGTAAAGCTGCTAAAATAGGCCATCATAGCTGGAATAACATGTTGTCCTGGACTTAAACAGAATGTAGCCTACTAAGTACACCATAGTGTAAATTGAAATATTCATAAAATGCTTCTGCTGTTGTTCTTGCAAAGACAGTTTGGTGAAATGTTCTTAGCACTAAAGTTGTCCACCAAGTAAAACAGAAATTTCATTAGGGAGCTTTCTGCTTTACTTTTATATTGCTTTAAGCTGCCACTTTTATTCAACACCATGTTTGATTAGTGGTACCTATATGGAGGATTAGATAGAGGAGCTCGAAAACACTTGTATGAATGAATGGGTTAATGTAGGTGGGTGTTTAGCTCGTTCTCTCTTAGATTTGTTTTAGACCTAACCTCTTTGAATAACTATACCGAAAAGGAGCATTAACTATGGAAAAGGAGAATTTTAGAATTGTGTAGTTTTGAAACCATTGTGAAAAATAGAGCATTTGCTCCATAGGAGCAAATGCTCTATTTGTCACAATGGTTTCAACATGTGACTTTTACAGACGCACCAAAATGTGTCACTAAGAGGGAGTGTGTTAAAACATATGATAGCTTAATGCTGGACAAAAGTAATGCAGAAATATTCTCCAGGAGCTCTCTGTATTACTTTTTCACCGGTGACCATTCTTATCTACAAGTATGTCGTCAAAGAGATGGAGTACTGTACATACAAATAAGAAAAACAAGTGGGGGATTGCTACAATTTAATTATTAATGGCCAATACAACATAATCTACAATGCTTTACCCATGTCCTGCAAACAAGCAGCACAAACAAATGATGTTGTCTGCATTCCGGACTCTGCCAGTTGCTCTCCAACACAATGACTTTTTGTGAAAGGATCTGTCACACTTTGTACACTGCATCTGTTAATGAAAAAGAAACAGTCGTCATTTTTCCGATGCGTTATAAATGTTCTCTTGAGATCATATGAACATATAAGATTCAAAGGAAAATCTCACAAATGTCACCTAAATGTATCTACCCTAAAGAAGGAGTAATAATAAACTTCTTACAGGCTTACAGGAAGCTCCTGTCATTTTCATGTATCCACCCTAAAGAAGGGGTAACACGAAACACCTTACAGCGTAACAGGAGTATCATGTCACCTTAATGCATCCATCCTAAAGACGGAGTAACATGAGATTCCTTGCAGCGCAGCGGGAATGTCATGTCATCTTAATGTATCCACCCTAAAGAAGTGGTAATATGAAAATTATTTCATCTTAATAGGAATGTCAGGTCACCTTAATGTATTAACCCTAAAAAGGGGGTAACATCAAACTCCATACAACGTAACAGAAGTATCATGTCACCTTAATATATACACCCTAAAGACGTGGTTACATGAAACTCCTTACAGTGTAACAGGAATCCCAGGTCACCTTAATGTATCTCCCCTAAAGAATGGTTTACATGAAACTCCTTACAGCGTAACAGAATCTCATGTTACCTTAATGTATCAAAGCTAAAGAAGGGGTAACAATAAACTTCTTACAGTCTAACAGGAAGATCCTGTCATCTTAATGTATCCGCCCTAAAGAAGGGGTTACATGAAACTCCTTACAGCGTAACAGGAATGTTACCTTAATGTCACCTTACTGTATCCATCTTAAAGACGGGGTAACATGAGATTCCTTACAGCGCAGCGGGATTATCATGTCACCTTAATGTATCCACCCGAAAGAATGGTTTACATGAAACTCCTTACAGCGTAACAGGAATCTCATGTCACCTTAATGTATCAAAGCTAAAGAAGGGGTAACATGAAACTCCATACAGCAGGTAAAGAATCTCATGTAACCTTAATTAGCTAAAAAGTTGGTAACATGAAACTCCTTACAGCATGACAGGAAGCTCATGTCACCTTAATGTATCCACCTTTCAGAAGGATATCATGAAAATCCTTACGGCATGACAGGAAGCTCATGTCACCTTTATGAATCAAAGCTAAAGAAGTACGTAACATGAAACTCCTTCCAGCATGTCAGGAATCTCGTGTCATTTTTATGTATCCACCCTTAAGAAGGGGTTACATGAAACTCCTTCCAGCATGTCAGGAATCTCGTACCACCTCAAAATATCCATCATAAAAAAGGGGTCTTTTCCTGCTAGACTTTACAACTTTTTCATTTACATGACACTCGTTACAGTGTAACAAGAATCTTAGGTCACTTAAATGTATCCACCCTAAGGATTGGGTAATATGTAACTCACAGCGTAACAGGGGTATCATGTCATCTTAATGTATCTACCCTAAAGAAGTGGTTACATGAAACTCCTTACAGTGTAACAGGAATCCCAGGTCACCTTAATGTATCCCCCCTAAAAATGGTTTACATGAACCTCCTTACAGCGTAACAGGAATCTCATGTCACCTTAATGTATCAAAGCTAAAGAAGGGGTTACATGAAACTCCACGCAGCAGGACAGGAAGCTCATGTCACCTTAATGCATCCACCTTACAGAAGGGTAACATGAAACTCCTTACAGCATGACAGGAAGCTCATGTCACCTTAATGTATCCACCTTTCAGAAGGGTAACATGAAAATCCTTACAGCATGACAAGAAGCTCATGTCACCTTAATGAATCAAAGCTAAAGAAGTAGGTAACATGAAACTCCTTACAGCGTAGCAGGAATCTCATGTCACCTTAATGTATCTACCCTAATTAAAGGGAAACATGAAACTCCTTACAGCATGACAGGAAGCTCATGTCACCTTAATGTATTCACCTTACAGAAGGGTAACATGAAAATCCTTACAGCAGGACAGGACGCTCATGTCACCTTAATGTATCCACCTTTCAGAAGGGTAAGATGAAACTTCTTACAGCAGGTAAAAACCAATAAAGAGGTTACATGAGACTCCTTACAGCAGGTCAAGAATCTCATGACACCTGGGTGAAGCAAAGCTAAAGACGTAGGGGTAACATGTAACTCCTTCCAACATGCCAGGAATCTCGTGTCAATTTAACGTATCCACCCTAAAGAAAAGATGACATGAAACTCCTTATACAGCAGGTAAAAACTAATGAAGGGGTGACATGAAACTCCTTACAGCAGGTCGGGAATCTCATGTCACCTTAATGAATCAAAGCTAAAGCAGTAGGTAACATGAAACTCCTTACAGCGTAACAGGAATATCATGTCACCTTAATGTATCTACCCTAATTAAGGGGTAACATGAAATTCCTTACAAAATGACAGGAAGCTCATGTCACCTTAATGTATCCACCTTACAGAAGGGTAACATGAAAATCCTTACAGCATGACAGAAAGCTCATGTCACCTTTTTTAATCAAAGCTAAAGAAGTGGGTAGCAGGAATCTCATGTCACGATCATAATTAAGGGGTAACATGAAAATCCTTACATCATGTCAGGAAGGTCATGTCACCTTAATGTATCCACCTTACAGAAGGGTAACATGAAAATCCTCACAACAGGTAAAAGCCAATGATGGGGTAACATGAAACTCCTTAAAGCAAGACAGGAAGCTCATGTCACCTTAATGTATCCAACTTACAGAAGGGTAACATGAAAATCCTTACAGCATGACAGAAAGCTCATGTCACCTTTATTAATCAAAGCTAAAGAAGTGGGTAGCAGGAATCTCATGTCACGACCATAATTAAGGGGTAACATGAAAATCCTTTACATCATGTCAGGAAAGTCATGTCACCTTAATGTATCCACCTTACAGAAGGGTAACATGAAACTCCTCACAACAGGTAAAAGCCAATGATGGGGTAACATGAAACTCCTTAAAGCAAGACAGGAAGCTCATGTCACCTTAATGTATCCACCTTACATAAGGGTAACATGAAAATCATTACAGCATGACAGGAAGCTCATGTCACCTTAACGTATACACCCTAAATAAAAGGTAACATAAAAGTCCTTGTACAGCAGGTAAAAGCTAATGAAAGGGTAACATGAAACTCCTTACAGCAGGTCAGGAATTTCATGTCACCTTAATGAATAAAGCTAAAGAAGAAGGTAACATGAAACCCCTTCCAGTATAACAGGAATCTCATGTCACCTTAATGTATCTACTCTAAATAAAGGGTAACATGAAACTCCTTACAGCGTAACTGGAGGCTCATAGCACCATAATGTTTCTACACTAAATCAGGGACAACATGAAACTCCTTACAGCGTGATAAAAAGCTCATGTCACCTTAATGTATCCCCCGTTCAGAAGGGTAACTTGAAACTCCTTACAGCAGGTAAAAGCTAATGAAGGGGTTAAATGAAACTCCTTGTATCAGATCGGGAATCTCACGTCACCTTAAGGAATAAAAGCTAAAGAAGGGGTTACATGAAACTCCTTACGGCGTAACAGGAATATCATGTCACCTTAATGTATCTACAATAAAAAGGGGCAACATGAAACTCCTTACAGCATGACAGGAATCTCATGTCACCTTAATGTATCCACCTTACAGAAGGGTAACATGAAACTCCTTACAGCAGAGCGGGAATCTCATGTCACCTTAGGGAATAAAAGCTAATGAAGGGGTAACTTGAAACTCCTTAGGGCGTAACAGAAATCCCATGTCACCTTAATGTATCTACACTAAATAAGTGGCAACATGAAACTCCTTACAGCATGACAGGAACCTCATGTCACCTTAATGCATCCCCCTTATAGAAGGGTTACATAAACGGCCTTACAGCAGGTCAAAGCCAATGAAAGGGTAACATGAAAATCCTTACAGCAGGACAGGGATTTCATGTCACCTTATTGAATAAAAGCTAAAGAAGATGTTACATGAAACTCCTTACAGCAGGTCAGGAATTTCATGTCACCTTAATGAATAAAGCTACAGAAGAAGGTAACATGAAACCCCTTCCAGTATAACAGGAATCTCATGTCACCTTAATGTATCCACCTGACAGAAGGGTAACATGAAACTCCTTACAGCAGGTCAAAGCCAATTAAAGGGTGGCATGAAACTCCTTACAGCAGGACAGGAATCTCATGACACCTGGGTGAATCAAAGCTACAGAGGTGGGATAACATGAAACTCCTTCCAGCATGCCAGGAAGCTCGTGTTCACCTTAACGTATCCACCCTAAAGAATAGGTAACATGAAACTCCTTGTACAGCAGGTAAAAGCTAATGAAAAGGTAACATGAAACTCCTTACAGCAGGTCAGGAATCCCATATCACCTTAATGAATCAAAGCTAAAGAAGAAGGTAACATGAAACCCCTTCCAGTATAACAGGAATCTCATGTCACCTTAATGTATCTACTCTAAATAAAGGGTAACATGAAACTCCTTACAGCGTAACAGGAGGCTCATAGCACCATAATGTTTCTACACTAAATCAGGGACAACATGAAACTCCTTACAGCGTGATAAGAAGCTCATGTCACCTTAATGTATCCCCCTTACAGAAGGGTAACATGAAACTCCCTACAACAGGTAAAAGCCAATGATGGGGTAACATGAAAATCTTTACAGCAGGTCAGAAGTTTCATGTTACCTTTATGAATAAAAGCTAAAGAAGAGGTTACATGAAATCCCTTACAGCATGACAGGAATCTCATGTCACTTTAATGTATCTACACTAAATAAGGGAAACATGAAACTCCTTCCAGCATGACAGGAAGCTCGTGTTATATTAATGTATCCACCTTACAGAAGTGTAACATGAAACCCCTTACAGCTTAATGAAGCCATCCTCTCTCCTTAAGAAGAGGATACATGAAACTCCTTAAAGCGTAACAGGATTCGCATGTCACATTAATGTATCTACACTAAATAAGGGGTAAACCTAACATGAAATTCCTTACAACATAACAGGAAACTCATGTCACATTAATATATCCACTCTAAAGAAGGGTTACATGAAACTCCTTCCAGCATGTCTGGAATCTTGTGCCACCGTAATGTATAGATACACCCTAATGGCAAAATGAAAGGTCTTACAAAATGTTACCGGATGAATTTCGGGAAACCAACTCGATTTCTTTTAACCCTTTCCCTCATTTTAACACCTTTTCACGCATTTGCAAACAGAGTAGACCCAGATCAGAAGGCTCCTATAGGTACCGCCTGATCAGGGTCTGCTGTGTTCGCTAACGGAATTCGATAGTTCTGTTTGTTTACTTTCTAAACTGGCTATAATGTTATTTTACCTATGAATATTCATTAGATATTGAAATTTTGAATCAACATAGAATAGAGAAAGTGAAACTAGATGTAGAAACAATCTTACCAGGAAACAAATGTACAAAGGGATACACGTTTAAAAGATTCCAGTAAAGTGTCCAATTCTTCCTGAGTTTCAAGGTATCCTGAATAAAATTGATCATCAGTTTTTTCATTTTTCAAATAAGGTGGTGGCCAGTTGCCGTCGTCCATTGCTTTTCCTTCTAGTGAAATCCCGCTAAAACGTAGCTATTTTTGGAACGTTACTATATTTAGATCACACACAAAACGATCACGTCACAAACACACAGGGGATACATGAAACACCGTCGATCTAGCGCGACCCCTTCTATTCCCGGAAGTTCAAGTCCTCTGAATTTTTACTCATTCGACCTTTTCGTTTTCGTCCTAAATTATTTCGGACCCGGACTTATCAAAACCAATAATTCAGGAACCACAACAGCGACCGATAAGGCTCTACTAGCGTATACTAAAATAGTAGTGGTGGTATAATTCAGTATTGGTAGTAGTATTATAATAACACTCGTAGTAGAAGTGATGGGTAGTGGTAGTGGCGGTAGTTGTACACAGTACTAAGTAGTAGTAGTATTTATTTATTTATTGACATTTAAGGTCAATCAGCATATATACAAACACATGAAAATCAAAATTCATAAAATATCACAGTAATAAAGAGTTATAAATAGGACTAAGAATTTAAGAGTAGCTTTAAGCTTTTTTTCCTATACATGTATATATATTATTGATGGCCAGCTTATGCATGCATACCTTTAACCATTTAACATTGTGCATGTGCTAAGTAGATAAATGCTTATGACCTATGGATAACCCATTAAGCTAAAAGCTTATTTACAATGGGGTCCATTTGTTAGAGGTTAGTAAAATTTATAAACTTGAAATAATGTAGCAAGATTTTGGTTTAGAACGGGATTATTAAAAGTATGCATTTCAAATCCAATACAGCCCTGGCTTAAGCCATATATATCACAGTCAAATATATTATCACACATATTAATTATTATCACAGACATATAAATCTAACATCGCAGACCAAAGTCACATTATTCTTAATCATGCTATATGTGTTCCAACTATTTCAGCGCCAACATCGCTTAGCCCTTTATTAGCCAAAGTAGAAAACTACAGAATCAGTTCTATATCATTCAACAAGCAAACACAACAGACCCTGATTCGTTGGTTCCTTTACGAGCGGTCTAATCTGTGTCTACTGTTTGCCAAGGCGTAAAACCGCGTATTCACAGAATAAAATGGTCAAAGGCGATTAAAGGCATTTCGAAAGGAATGTTGACCCATTAACCCCATGCTGTGTATTTTGGGAGCCTACTGTCAGGGGTCTGATACACAAACTGATAAGGCGGGCTACCATAACAGAGGATCAATGTATAATTGCATAACTTTATCGGCGATGGCTACGGACCCTGACTGGACACTGCAGGAGCACAGCTGGATACTGTGTATATAGGGGGGGGGGGTCACTTATATAAGGAGCTTTGAAATGCCTTTAAGCATGTATATACACGCTTCCATATACATGTAGGCCCTACATGTAATTACCGCATTCTCAAGATACACTCCGATTTATTCTGACGGAGAAAAAAATCTGCTTAAATTTTGGACTGTTTCAAGTTTTTCTTTCTCAAATTTACTACATGATTGTGAATGACAAACAGTACATCCCCTGGTCAGGGGTATGATCCTCTAGCAGCCCTCTGGTCTGAGTCTAAACTGTTAGTAAATGCCAGTCTGCTCGTTTCCCCCATCGAAAGGGCTAATTAGTATTTACATATGTACAGGAACGAGTTACATTTATCATATTTACTCTTTCGCCGCCATAGTTGGTATTTTGGGCAGGTGGTTGCTTAAAGCAAGGAGCGTTCTGTTTTACTTTCACCTTGCTTTAAGCATCCACCTGGCTTTAACACAAAATGCTTGATGTAATTTAGTGGTCGTTATAGAGAGGTTTTACTGTACATGATAACCTTTGCAAACAGTTTCGATCCAGATACACTACGACGAGTGACTCGGCGTTTTATCAGGATCGAAACTGTTTGACACTCTGATTTTTTATTTTGATGTGTTAAAAGAAAACTAGTAGACGATAATACTAGCAGACGGAATTTAGTCTGGCTGCGAAAGAGTTTATGGCCTAGTTAATAGACTACATGTATATGTTTATATAAATCCATTTAACCAGCACGCTGAATAAAATATCATTTGCTGAACTTGTTTGGTTCGCCAACACATTTGTTCCCAGTGTCCCTTATGCTTCCTTCACACCAAACTAGTTCTTAGAACGTCGTGTCCCGTCCTAACAAATTCGTAGAACGGATTGCGGTCGGGATAGAACGGTGTAATTTTGGCCTAATACTAGCTAAAATACGATCGTAGTAAGTTCATAAAAAAAGTCCTGAATACGTCCATCTCGTTTGTATCCCGTCCGAAGTCCGTGTGTAATTTTTGTTTCAAGTTCAGATTGGATATAGAACACCGTTTCCACGCATTCCAAGTCCGTTCGTGGATAGTTTAGATCCATTCGTTACTAGCTCTACAGTACTTCGTTCCTAGTACGTTCAAACATATTCTAACTAGTTCGTAACTCGACTACCTAGTTATGAAGCGGGCTCCTGAAGGAGGCCTGTGGTGTTTGCTGAACCATCGATGCTAATGGCTTATATAGGCAAATGTGTTGCATGCTGCACTCTCTCAAAATGAAAAATGGACGGTTCCCTTAAATAATATGGGAACACGTAATGGGAGCATTGAAAGCAATGCCACAGTCCCTACCGACTGCTGTAATTCCGTGAAAATCAACGTAGCGTAACACAATTCAAACTTGATCTGTAACTCATTATATAATAAAGCTGCATAACAAATATCACTTCAATATCTGCAGGGGTTTAGAAAACAAGTCCGGAGAAATGAAGTGTGACTGACGGACGGACGGACGTACGGACGGAGTGCACACCTATAGCTTTCTTCGGCGTTACAGGTAGGGGACTAAATAAATGGATTATAGCCTGTAGTTTGTTTTAGTTTACTTTGATTTCAAATCTGCAAATAGAGTGTCAAAGAGTTTGGATGATAGTAAGATGTTAAACTACTCAAAGTCTAATCTAGATTCACATACCTCGACGTCTCATCTAGATTCACATACCTCGAGGTCTCATCTAGATTCACATACCTCGACGTCTCATCTAGATTCACATACCTCGAGGTCTCATCTAGATTCACATACCTCGACGTCTCATCTAGATTCACATACCTCGACGTCTCATCTAGATTCGACTGGTTACATACCTCGACGTCTAATCTAGGTTCGACTGTTCATATAACTCGATGTCTCATTTGGATTAGACTGTTCACACATTTTGACGTCTCATCTAGGTTCGACTATTCACACAGTTCGACGTCTCGTTTGGATTCGACTGTTTACATATGACATTGATCACTGATGCATCAATAGCTTACGATAATTTCAAATTGTATATATTTTAGTATCAGCAATTAAGTAGATTTAGCTCATACGATAGACACTGTACAGTCACACCTTTCTAAACTGAACAATTAGTAAACCAGAATTGAGAATTGTCTAGTCAAATGGTTACCGTGGAACCTCCCATTAGAGTTTTCTGCATTACTTTTGACCTGCATTAAGCTACCAACTGCTTTACAGACCCATCATTAGATCCCCTTTTTAATGGCCGCCAAGACAGGTTCTACTGTACTTAATGTATATTCATATGTTACTCCAACAACATGAAATAACAGTTTTTATATAGATACATGTACTTCATTTCTGCTTCGTTCCACTTTTCTGGGAACTTTCATATTTTAAAACGTTAACAAAACAAACTATAAAACATTTAAAATATAAAGTTTTACAAAGAGCAAACTTTCCTCATTTTATTTTATCAGAACCACTAGAATCAAATAAGATACGCTTTCTTGAGATATCCAGAGCTACAGATAAAGGTGCGTACCCAAACACTGAAATCGCCATTTCTCTCTTTCTCCCCCCCCCCCCCCCCCCCCGGCCATTTCTCCCCCCCCCCACACACACCAACTGTGATTACTCTTTAGAATCTCTTCGAGACGATTCTAACGATTGGTCACACTATTGGGATTGGTTGAGGAATAAAGGAGATATTGTTGAAAATGTTTAAATACGCAACCTTATCTGGACCTTTTCTTATCTCTTTCAACTGAGTTACTCTAGGCAAATGTCTGCTTCAATTTGTAATGCACACACGTGTCCTTTTTCCTGTTAAAACATACATGCAGAGTATCGAACAGCCTGGGTCCTGATGAGACACCAATCAATTAGTAAGAGAATTAATTGGCTGCAAATGCGAATCAAGGCCAAAAGCTGACGAGGGTTTGGCATCTTTTAAACCCTTTCCTCCATAAATACACCTTTCTAAGCCTCTGTAACAGTCACTGCTTGAATCCATTGTGATAAATAGACCATTTACTCCAAAGGAGCAAATGCTCTATTTATCACAATGGTTTCAAAACTACAACATTCTAAAAATTTCCTTTTCTCTACTTAATGCTCTTTTTCGGTAGATTTATTCAAAGAGGTTGGATCTAGAAATAGCCTATGGTGTAATGGGTTAACCCTTACGAATATTCATATAAGAAATAATGACATCATGAATATATACTTAATGAATTGTTATAATGACATATACCAACATTGTGTTTTGGCCATGACAGAAACTGAAGAATCAGACTCATGTAATAACAAAGGCAAAGAGAGCACATCCTGATAAGGAGCTGTATGATCTAGGTGAAACCTGTTTGGCGTCAAGAGGTACGAGTATGTCCATCAGAGAAAGGGTTAAGAAGATGTTGGCTGTAACATTTCACAAAGATACAGTAGAACTTGTCTTAAGCCGCCATCATAAAGAGGTCTAATTAAGGACCTGTTAAGCAGGTGGTAACTTAATGCAGGTCAAAAGTAATAGAGAAAACTCATATAGGAGCTTTTTGCATTACCTTTGCCCTGCATTAAGCAATTGCATGTACCTGCTTTTAAACACTCCTATTTTCAATATATGAATGGCCACTTAGGACATGTTCTACTCTATACATGTACATACTTTTTATTTTCATCTTGGCCAATTACTGAGTTTAATCAATAATATCAATGGCAAATAAATGCAACTAAGTGGTTCATATTCGATTATTCGGAGATGTACACCATGCCAGCTTGACAGTAAAGCAGACGGGAATTTCCAAATTACAGTACATGTACAGGTATTATTGGTTTTCGAATGGGTGGGGTGGGGTGGGGCGGAGGTAAGGCGCTCTAGAATGACTTTTCATATAATATAAGTATAATGAAATCAATGTTATACCACAATCCGTGCAAGTGCATTGAGCATATTCATATTTATTGGAATGTTACAGGGAAGCTTTTATATCACGTTAACCATATAGCTGGCTAATCCCGATATTTGACGACATTGCAAACAGGGTAGACCAAGACAAGACAGCTCATGTAGGATCTGTCTGATCTGAGTCTGGTCTGTTTGCTTTATGCTCGTATGTTACGTATCTGATTCTTAGTTGGTCGCCATTGAAATCTGTTTCCTGTCCATATATATTAACCCATTTGCTCCCATGACCCCGTATATGGGACGTAGGCAAATAGTGTAGACTCTGATCAGACGCCGCATAATGCGGCGTCTGATCAGAGTCTACACTGTTTGCTGATAGGAATTTCAATATAAAACAAAACGGAATTGAAAATTTAGGCCAGGCACCCCTTAGATAAAAAAAAATTGGACTAATCCAATATATAAACATGGAAGAATCCACTGGGAGCAAATGGGTTAAACCAATAATTACAATAATCAATAATCATAATGGATAGACTGTTGCTTGGATATTCATCAAGTATTTCAATATCCATGTTAGAAATAATGACACCCTGAATAGTTATCAGCGGAATGTTTATAAGACTTACGCGCAAGTACACAGGATTGTTTTGGTATGGGTTGAAACTGTACAGGAATTAATCTCATAAGCAAACAGAGGAGACCCTGGTCAGACGGCTCCTAAAAGGTCCGTCTAATCTGGGTCTACTATGTTTGCAAATGCATTAGAAGGCGTTTATATGAACTACTTAAAGGATGTCTCTAAAACCAGACACCAGAAGACCTTCAATCTTGAATAATTACTAGCGGATAATTAATGCAACCCCACACCTATTAATGCATACTTAGTTCTGATGTATATGCACAGAAGTTATTCGGTCAGCTGAGGTTTACTTGAAGCATCGCCAAACGCACGAATCATTCTCAACAATTACAACTATTACTATGGACACCAGCGGTAAAGAAGCGAACACAGCCTTATCGGAATATCTCGAAGAATCAGTAAAACTTTCACTTGGAGGAAATAGTGTCGCGGCATTCTATGGAAGTACAAGAAAGCATGACCTGGAATCATCACAAACAAAGGCCCTTCTGTGCGACAACCAGACTGA